>OY987273.1:8575424-8924589 GCA_963920665.1 Straminergon stramineum | reverse complement strand
CTTCCCCTTCTGCGCTTTCTTCTAGTTGCTCCCGCCTTGACTTGCTGGTGCTCTCGTAGACGATCTGGGAGTTGCCTTCGGAGTTGCCTTGATTGGTGTCATCCACAACGCCGCCCGGGTCTGTATCTTCCGGATTTCTGGAGGAGAGTAGTTTGCTTCTTCCTCATCCTCATCCTTCGATCCGGTCCGATACTCTTCCTCCTTAGATTTCTCAATCTGAATTATCTCCCTCTCGTTCTCTTCACCTGGAGACATCTCATCCAGCACGATGGGCTCGATATCCTTCCTTGGCTGCTGCTCCTCCAGCATGTGCTTGAATTCCTCCGGATGAGTCCGGGCCAAATTCATTAATCCCCCAATCCGTTCTGTTAATTCACCCTGGGTCTGGGTGCGGGGTGTCAGAAGCGGCTCCTTCTCCGGAAGGTGAAACACTGGAACTAGCGGAGGAACCGTAATCTCCGGCTAACTCCCTTATCGTATCCGGCTTCTTGCTTGGCTCAGGTACTGTCTTCACGCTCCCCCGGATTGTCTTCTCCAGTTGCTTGGAGAAGGGTTCCATCAAGTACCGAAGAGTCTCCCGCGGGGCTTCCGGTTTCAACAGCAGTGGCATTGAAGCGATGAGCTTGACGAGAGTCTCCGTGTCGAAATGGATCTCCGGAAAGTTGGAGAAGTCCATCACTCGGTCGGGGTCGATCCACCCAAGCAACTGCCTCATTTCCTTTAGTATGAGCTCCATCCGCAAGGAGAAGTCCATGAGTATCCGGATCACCTTGGATCCGATGAGGTGCCCTTCCTCGGTCAACTAGCTCTGGGTTAGAGCCGCCTTCATCACCATGTCGACCAGCTTGTCCACCAACCCGGAGAGGTTCTTCAACAGCTACAAGGCTTCCTTCTCTCTTTGTTTTGCTGCAGCCATCTCTCCTTGTGCCCAGCTCAGTCTTGCCTAGAGATCTACTTTCTCCTTCTCCAGGGCTACGATCTGCTTGTCTTTCCGCTCGAGGACTTCCGGATTTGGATGTCTCTTCAACGTGTCAAGGATGTCTTTCGGGTCTGTCTTCAACTCCCCGCTAATCCTCCTTAGCAAATCCACCAGGTTCTCGTAGTACTCTTGCGCTTGTAGTACCTAGTTGAACCCGGTCTTGAAGAACCCAGATATACTTCCTTCTTCCTCCTCGGATATCTTCTACTACGCCGGAAGCTTCCTCCGAGATGTCGGATCCGTCGACTTCCGGTGCCTCCACTCCAAGGGTTGCTCATCCTCTTCCGGATCCTCCTCCTCTTCTACCGGCAGTTGCTCGGCTGTCACTTCTTCTGTTAGGCCGTATTGGAGGATGGTCGCTCTGGTGTTGTACTCCACCATTTTCGCATCGCTCAGAAGCTTTGCGTGGTGGTACAGATGGAAAAGATACGGCCCTATGGGGCTAGTCTTTCCCTTTCCTACGTTGGCGGCAAGCTTGGCGACTACTAATCCAATAACTTTGCCCCAATTGACTGGTCTACCCTCAAAAGCACCAAAGATGGTGTTCGCTACCGTAACCGTAACTCGGATAGGTTTTTTTGGATACAGGATGGGGATCAAGAACTCTAGGACATGCCTTTGTCGTGCATCTAGGCAGTCACTAATCGCATACCCCTCCTTGGAATGGGCCGCGTTCTTGAATTTTCCTACCATAAACTTGTCTGTCCGGGAAGCTAGACCAGATCCCTTCTTAGGAAATCCGTAAACCTTAGCCCAGACTTCATCAGTCCAGGTTTGAGGCCTTCCTCTCACTGTCAACTCATACTGGTTTGACGCTCCTACAATCAGCTCCTAGATCATCCGGCCGTTTTTTACGGTCCATGGCTGCATGAACAAACCAACACACCCTATCTCACTGAGGTTGTCTTCTAATTGTGATCTCTCTCTCAGCCTTTCCGGAATGGTTGGACAAACCATCTAGATGGTGACCAAAGTCTTCCGGATATCTCCCTCCGCCATCTCACACTACTCAGAAATTTGAAGTCTCTATTACCTTTTACCCGAGCACTAACTCACCACTCTTTCACTCAACTATGTGCACACAAAACAGTTGTGGAGAAAGAGGAAGAAGAAATGAGAGTGGCGGGGTTAAGTACCCGTCCAAATACCGACCATTTGTAAAGCGGACCGTTTACCTGTAACGGGTCCCTATTTTCTAGACCGGAAGTCTAGACAGTAGGCTGTCGCTATCCAGGTTTTCGGATCTAGCCTGAATCCCATTATGGATTGCTTGGAGTATCCTCTTAGTCTAAATGAGTTGTTTAGGCTAAGAAGGTTCTAAATTTCTAATCCTTTATATCTAGTAGAAATTTTGAAAAATTCTATATACTTATACCCTCCTAATTACTAACTTGGTGACTTCTAAGATTATGGCTCGCAACAATTGGCCTTGCGATTTGTTAATTGTCATGGCAAAAGCACCAATGATAGGAAATTGCCTCCAACATAATGTGAATGGCAAGCGGCTATGATTGCAATGATGTGTGATTCTTGGAATCAACACTTCTTGGTCACAATGGCGCCCTTCTACAATTTCACACAATAATACAAATGGAGACACTTGCAACAATTGCAAGCGACTACCATTGTATAAACCTTTTGCTAGATTTTAATTCTTTAGCAACATCATATATTGACCACATTTAAGATTTAATTGGTGAGGTGGCAAATTGCTCAAATGTAGAGAATTTAAAAACTCTATTGGATAATGATGCACATGCTCATCATTCTCATGAACAAAATCAGCACTAAAACATTGATGCACATCACCAAACATGCGATCAATGATTTTACGATTGATTTCTTGAGCATCATCATTTCGGACAACCAAAATTACACACTCAGAGAAATCAATCGGGTCATTAAAAATTGTATCAATGAGTTCATCTAGAGAATTTTCATGTGCAACCATTTCAAGTTGTATCTCTACCTCTGAACCAGTTTTGCCTTCACCAATGTCTAACAAAAATTGTTTAAAGTCTGGTTGACTTTGCAATCACATATTAGTGGTCAAAATAAAATGTTGCATTAATGGAAACAAATATGAACGCCACAAGCAAGCTTCAACAGTTTGTTTGCGGCCCCCACCTACAACGGCAGGCAAAATTTGGCGAAAATCACCACCATATAAAACTACAAGGCCACCATTTGGAGTATCAATACCACGAATATCTCGCAATGATCCATCAATTGCTTTAATCATAAATCTATGCCCAGCACAAGCTTCATCAAGTATAATCAATTGTACTTTACATAAACTTTGAGCTAATGATGATTGAGCACTAATGCAACATGTTGATTTATCATGCAATTGTAATGGAATGGCAAGAGAAGAATGTATTGTTCGCCCTTCATGCAAAAGATGAGCAACAATCCCACTTGTTGCCATTGTCATACACTTAATACCACGACCATGAAGATAACCTAATATGGGATTGTATACAAAAGTCTTGTTAGTACCTTCGAGATCGTCTAAGAAAAATAGCTTATTTGAAGGATGGGATTCCAAAATAGCAGTAGTAATTGCATTGAAAACAATACGTTGCTCTTTGTTTAGTCTACCTACATCCTCTTCAATAAAGTTATTGTTTGAATTATCTTAATCATTATTGTCATTGGCATCATCAACAATATCAACAATGTTTAAAGAACCAAATTCATTCAAATCTTAAATGTCAAAAAAATCTACAATGCATTTATCTGAGGATGATAAATGTTCATCTAGAGATAAAATTGTTTTGCTATAACAATTTTGATCATTGTGCCAATCATCAAACATAGCATCAAGATGTCTTCTCAACAAGCCAAGAAGATCCAACAATTGTCCAAACACAAGAAGCGTTGCAAACAACAATCGAATTTGTCTAGGCAATGCAATAACAGTTGCCTCTAGAAGACAATTATCCCATTCAGCGTCGTCTTGCAAAAGCCCTCTTACAATGCAAGCAACTTTGTATGTTGAATGTATCATATCTTGAAAACAAAATAGGTCATCAAATGAAGTTGGTGCCTCAATATGAGTCAACAACAAACACAAGTAAAATAATTCAGTACCTACAGAACCATGTTCACCCTACCAAAAACTTTTAATTTGCATTGTCTTCTTTCCCACATATTTTTCTTCACATCCCACTTATAGTGGAGTGGAAGATCCATGTATCGGAGAAGCATATGATTGCCTTGAGTACGAGAAGCAATCAAGGCATGATAGTATTGATTAAATTCAAAAAACTTTGTAAGTTTAGTCTCAGTGTTTTGATCAATCACTAATTGTAAAGATGTTCCTTCCTAAAAAGTAACAAATTGTTGATCGAGAAGATGATCAAGTAAACGACAAATACTATGAGTCTTATTTTTGGTTTCGAAACCAAAGAGCCTCCAACATGCTTCTTGGATGGCCACATAGCGCCCCTCCAAGAATTCCTTAATCTCATCCACAACCTCATTTGTTTCTATAATACCATGATCTGGACCCTTGAAAATATATTTATGGAGGTATTTGATAGTTTTTACTGAACTACAAACCTCCACATTAATATGGCAATTAAAACGTCCTACTAAATATGGGTTGTATGGCACAATCCATCGATTGTCCAAATGGACAATTTGACCACGGGTGCGTTTTTCCACAGATTGATTGTGATTTCGACAACAATATAAAATATGACCATCACCATTCATCTTAGTGGTATCTCGAGTTTGCGTTAAATAATGTTTAGAGTATTTTCCATCCTCCATGCGTGGACAATTGACATTATCTAAACCGTAAGGACCGTGCATCATGTACTTAGCAACCGCGGCATAAAGTTGTGGTTGCCTATCCAAATCTGGAATTTTAGCATATACAACTCTATCTACAAGGTCACAATTGTTAACCTTATTTTTTAACCACAAAAGAATGTGAGCGTGGGGGAGACAATGTTTGTGAAACTCAATAGTGTAACAAAAAGCAATTGTCTCCCCCAATACATTCTTTTTTGTGATTTTGTCCATCATTGTTCTTAATTTAAGCCCAAAGACACAAACAACAATATCTAGACGATCGGGAGGACTTTGACCTAGCTCAAGCTCATCAAAGATCTCAGACCAAGTTAGATTACACATCATTGTTTTAAACAAATCGGGTTTGCCTAAAACTCTAACCAAAACCATACTATCATGGAAGAGTTTTTGCATGTATCTAGGAGATCCAATGAATGTTGTAGGTAAAACAATGTGACGTCCTATGCGTGCTCTATTGTCTTTGTGCAAAACATCTACAATCCCTTGATAGCATTTTGCTCAAAGTTCTGCTTGATGTTGTCTAATGAAAAGCAAATTTTCGTGTTTTACATTTAAATACTGATCTACTACATATTGTTGAAATAACCTACTAGCCCTATGTAATACATTAGACTTAGGCTGCTTTTGAAGCATATATTGAACAAATGACTTTAAAGGCACTCCAATATTTGCTTTAAAAATAGGTGACCATCCACATCAACCATCTGGAAATAACAAAAGATAGGATAAAGCATTATAAGATGGATGAATTTCTTTTATCCGTTGTAAATTTTCACCACGTTGGTGAAGAATAATATCTCGACCAGATGCCATGTATTGTTCATCCAAAACAACAACAACAATCTCTTAAATGATAGGTCGATTGTATCGACGATGATGTTCACCGTTAGGAGTCTCACTGGAGATACGAAGTCCCACGTTTTGTCCCCCTATAAGAATATGACGTGAAGACTTAAAACCATGAACTAATGCATTTATCAAATCTAAAACTTCTTGGATGTTGTTAATGGTGTCACCATGAAGATCATCAAAGATCTCTATGTGATGATCTATCTGCAAATCATCATTCAAAAAGTAAATTTGTGAAAATCTTGTGCCATGATCTATTTTGGGCTCTAAATTTCCAATATGATGGAATAAGTCTCCGTTTACATGAAAAGTATACACCTCTTGACCCTCAACTTGGCCAGACTGAAACTTACTACGCATACTTGTAAATGCAAAGGCTTGATTATATTTTCTAATAGATTTTAGGAATCCACGAGAGTTGGGTGTATTCCCCATGAAAAGTTCATGGAGCATTGGATGGACAATATGATGGCTGACATGTTCACTAGTAACTTTGCTAGTGTAACAACAAATTGTAGCCTTTTCCTTCCTAATACGAAATGCTAAACATTTTGGACATTGGATGTACATGGATCCAATGACATCAATAATGACATCTATATAGTCATCAATCGTAGACAAAGCTTGAGCCATAGTCTAAAAGAGATGACAATAATAAATTTAGGCTAGGAAAAAAATCCTAAACCCTAAACTTTGCAACAAAGAAACTTTGCAGTACAAAATTACAAAAAAAGAGTTTAGGATAGGATAATAAAAACCCTAAACCCTAAACCCTTAAATTTGTTAAAGGTAAAAACTTTGTAAAACAAAACTACTAAAAGAAGAAAGTTTAAAATTGAAATCCAAAATTATTAAAAATATGGGTTTAAAGTAGGATTAAATCCAAACAATAATCCCTAAAACCCGTGAAGGGTAGAAACTTTGTGAAGGGCACAATCACAAAAAAACAGGTTGGGAATTGCACCTATATAACTTGTACTCTAAAAATTTGCACCCCTTGAATATGCTCCACTTCGTTCCAAATGCTTTGTCTCCTAAAATCCACTGCACATCAAAATATTCATCAAAATATATTCAACAATAAAATTTTGGATTTTGGAGACTATTGAAAAAGTTAGGTCAAATTGCTCACATTAAATCATACTATCGAAAGTAGATTCAATTGCTCAAGTTTGCCTCAATTGTTCAAATGAAGCTCAAACAAATACTCAAGTTGTTCAAATTAGGCTTTAATTAGGTCGAACTATTAAAATTATGTTAGATTGCATTGATGAAATTTCACCTGAATTGCTCAAATGAAGCTCAAAATCGTAGTCACCTCTTTAATATCACATATTCAGAATATGTGATATTATAGAAATAGAGTAGGGTTTAGAAATGGCCATTGAGATGAAGTGATATTAGAGAGGATTGACCAAGTGATATTAAAGAGTTTTGATTTTGATTATTTTTTTTGGCTTCACATTCCCATCTAAATAGATCAAACTATTAGATTGAGACTCAAATTATATTAAAATTATTCAAATGAAGTTCAAATTGCTCAAACAAAGCTCAATATTCAAACAATCAATCTATACTTGAAGTCAAATTTGCTCAAAGTAAATGTAAAGAAATTTGGGTACCTTGGAGGTATTGTTGAACTCAATTGCATACTTGAACACCACCACTTGATAAAGTTCTTGCCTCACAAACAATGGTGACTACAATTGAAGACTTAAAAAGACAAATTTGTAAATTTCAAACACTTTGTGAATACAAGAATTGTTGTGAAATCTCAAATTGCTTCAATCCAACAAATTTCCAAATCATATGGTAATAGCAATAGAACATTGAAAGCATGAAAGTTCAAATCTCACAAAATCACGAAATTGTGGAAGAGCAATGAAGTTTGAAGCCATAAAAAGCAATCAAAATCACACCTTTTTAATATCACTTTGTCAATCCTCTCTAATATCACCTCGTCTCAATAACTACTTCTAAACCCTATTCTATTTTTTTAATATCGCATATTCTGAATATGTGATATTAAAGAGGTCACTGTGATTTTAGTAGTATGATAAAGAAAAAAAACCTGAAAAAATTGAAATAATTTTTTTCAAATTTGTGTCTTACAAATTGTAATTTCATCTATTTGAGAACCTTTAGTTCATTCCATTTGTATTATTGATGTGAAAATTGTAGAGAATCTTTTTTTCCAAGAAACCAGGACATTTTTATGAAACCCTCCTATCACTAGTAGAAAACTATGTTGCCTTCAACAAAACCTAGGTGATGTAGTTTTCCATTTTCTTCCCCCAAGCGGAAAACTGAGTCATTTGGCTTTTGTTGAAGGCAACGTAGTTTTCTACTAGTGTGTAGAATTCATTTTTTATTTTAATTTTTGCAATTTGCAATAGAAATTACAAGGTGAATATCCCATGCTAGAATAATCTCACCTTTGGAATTAGTGTTTGTCAAGTCTATGTTACTACTAGGGGTGTAGTTTTTCCGTCTATTTTGAACATCCTTATACAAAATTATTTTTTAATAAGTGAGAATTATGTGTCCTTCTTTTAATTTTTTTTAGATTCTAAATTGAGTTCTTCATTATAAAAGAATAAAAATTCAAAATGAGTAATGGAAAAATTCAAAGTCCTAAAACCTCATCAAGCAAGGTCCCAAAAAACTTTTTTCTTTACTTTAAATGCAAATATTTACAATGTATCTATTGAATGTTTTCAAATTTTCTTCCATACATTTTTAATGTACTGTGATTCTAGATTCTATAGTCAAATATTCAGAAAAGACAATTTTTAAATCTTATTTGCTCTTTGTACTAGAAATGGAATTTTGAGTGGGTTTTGATGGAAGAAAGGCCTTGCAACTTCAAGCAAAAACTCTCGAAGTCTTGAAGTCCTTGTGAGGGACTCTTGAGATTTTTATTAGGCTTCTATAACGTCAATTTCTGACATAATTTTTTGAACCGTTTTATGAAGATAGGAAATCAAATTTCCTTTTTGAAAATAAAAAATTTCTTTCAATCCATGCCCGTGAGCTAAAATTAAGCCACCCTAATTCCAAGAAGCAATTCAAGGGGCAACTCTTGAATGATCACAAAAAATTAAAATTTTAAATGTTTTTCTCAAAGATTATATTTTGTCTATATATAAAGTTTGGATTCATTCTATTTGGACTAGTGATGAGAAAGTTCTGGACAATTTTCATTTTTTAACAATCTAAGCATTTTTTTGAAAAAAGAATTTACAAAAAAAATTTTAATGCAATTTTCACAATTTTCCATAAATAATTATTAAAAAGGGTAAAGTTTAATGGATAAAATAGTCTTGTTTGGGGGATTATTGTATTTCAATTCCATTTGTAGAGCTAAAAATATTTAGTTTTTTATTCAATATCATACTTACTTCTACTTAAAAAAATTTAAAGAATGAAAATCAATTGTGTTTTTCTTGGACTTGTTTTTAATCTTCTTCACTTACATAGAAAATTAGAAAATCAAAATCAATAGTGTAAAAATTGTAAGTGAAGAAGATTGAAAGCAAAAAAAATTTGAGAAAGGTACAAAAAATTATTTTTGCTTTTTAAATGCAAATATCTAGTAATGTATATAGTCAAAGTTTTGAAATCTCTTTGACACCCTTTCAAATTGTGTAGTGGAAGATCTTAATTTTAGATAGAAAAGTAAATAAATTCTATAATAGAAATATCAATTTTGAGAATGTTTAGATGAAAAAAGAGCCTTGGGCCTTGAAGGGTTAAACTCATTCTTTAATAGAAAAATCAATAATTTATAATGAGAGAATTTGCAATATTCCATTCAAAATATATTCATGCATTTAAAAACAAATTGGATGAATAAACATTTTATTCCATCCTACAATCTTAGATGGAGTCATCCAAATATACCATAGCATTGTTGCACAAATGTTAGGCTTGTCCCTTGCTCTAAGTACAACTTTCTTTGTTGGAGGTGGCAAATATTGTCAAAAGAAGGTCACTTATTGATTGCATTGCATTCAAAGTAAAAAATCATCTACCTCTTCTTGCTTGTCATGGATTGTTACTAATGTTCACATTTTAAAAAGTTTTTAACAAAATAATGTAAAACAACAAAGAAAGGTGAATTTGTAGAGAACTCGATTGAGAACCAATTCACCATTTCATGTGTGAATACACATCAATCAACTTCCAAAAGGTATCCAATGTAAAGCTACAATAGAAATTGTTGTAATAGCAATGGCATGTAGGGGTCATTGCCACACCTTCTCCAAAGTTTGAGAAGTTCAAAATTTATATTGATTGAGCTTAATTACAACTAATGTCAATAATGTGTCGTGTGCTATTGTTACAACTAAAATAAAATTTAAAAAATATTTTTTTATTTTTTTAATTCATGAAAATTTTGAAATTCAATAATTTTCATACCAAGGTGTGAGAGATTGGGTTCTTGGTATGAATAGAAAGATTAATGTACAAAAGAGTAGAAGGGCTTTGTTTTGTAGTGTTTGAATATGTGATGTGAATGTTTTTCCAAAATAAATTATATTTTCAATTTAAAAAATCCACAACTTTCACACTATAGGTCCAAATGCCACAAAACTAGCATGAATAGAAAGCTTTATTCTTGTTTAAGTTTTTAAAGTGGTTCCTCTTCCCGTCCTCTTATGTTTAGAGTTTGTTTGATACCAAGGATCAGAATTGTCCAATGGATGACTTCATTGTTCAATGTAGAAAAAAAGAATGAACCTCTTGGTTCAATAATTGGAACATTTTGGTGATTAGCTTGGTATTAAGAGGTTGTGTCATTTAAGAGTTAACCTTGAGAGGATGCTAAGGCCAAAAATGTGTGATTGATGACTTCACTATTCACTTGTAGAAAACAAAGAATGTACCTATTGGTTCAATAATCAAAGCCTTTTGATGACTACCTTGGTCATAGAAGGCCATGTCTTTTTAAGGTTAACCTAAGAACAACAGTGTGGATTGAAAGTATTTGATTGATGACTTAGGAGGTTTTGTAGCTTGCGGAACTTCACATTTTTTGGCTGAATATATGGGGCCATCTAGATTGATGGAAAGCCTTTCTTTGTCCAATTGGACACAGTTTTATTTTTGCACAAGAAAAAGATTACAAAAAACTAATACATTATACTATTCACAAGTTTGGTTAGCAAGGTGGAGTTGTAATACCTACAATAGTTCTAATACTCTAGCAAGAGATCTCATAAATCAACAATTAGCTAACTACACATTTATTGCATTTTTTACTCTGTATTTTTTCTTCTGACAAAAAGGGAAAAAAATTTCATTGCAAAAGAATAGTGCAATACCTCCAGCCACAAGTGCCCTAGAGGCACTAAACAACAAGAAATGGCACATCACAAAAAATAGACCCAACAAAAAAACAAAAAAAGCCACTACATAGGTATTTTGGATAATACTCCAAATCCAAGGCCTTCTAACCCATCACCTCTTGAAGTTAATTAGTCGAAATTGCCGTGGAGTTTCTATTTTTAGTATGCTCATTAAATTATTATTTGATTCTTTGGACCCAGTTACCCCTTGTCATGATGGCCTCACTAATAGAAAGTGTCCATTCAATTATCTATTATGGGGGGATTCATTTTGCGGGATCTTCTTCCATGTTATAGTAGGAAAATCATATTGGGACAAAAAACCAAGGCTAACAAGATCATTAAGGGACAGAGGGCTCAAAAAATCTGAAATTTTTATATTAGAAGTACATTACAGTGTAGAATATTTTAATGTAAGGAAAATGTCCATGTATATCAATATTTAGAAACTTGGTTATAGATATTCCGCTCCAAACTTCAGTGAAATGCTTATTTTAAGGAATTTTTCAAAATTTCAAAGTGGAGTAGAAACTAAAATTTAGAAGTTTCATTTTGTTTGTTGTACTCAAAAGTGAAAGAAATCATTTTGAATGTCAAAATCAAGTGTTAAGGAAAAAAAGCTCAAGGTATTGAAACACACTAGATAGTGCACCATTTTTTTGGCTAAAATATCCCATTTAAAATAAAAAATCAACTAAATTTCTTGAACTGAAGTCAAATACGTGGATGTAGCATCAAAAAAGGTGCCAAAAAAATTGGATGAAAATCATCCATTCTTTCATATGCAAAAAGCTTGTTTAACAATCCAAAAGACACAAAACGTCCTCAACATTCCTCCAAGATTGATCCAGAATGGACACCAACCAATTACTGAGTTAGTTACCAAAAACTTCTTCGTTTTTTAGTCCAATAGGTGCATTTTTCATTTTTATAATAATCTAGAAAGTCATCTATCAAACACTTTTGGATTTAGTCTCCTTATAAGGTTCATCCCTAAATGCCTATGATATTATTTTAGAAGTGCTATTTTGTAAGCTATGGAACATGAATCTAGGAGCCTAAGAGTAGTTGCTTTTTTAGGCAATTAAATGCCCAATTGCCTTAAAAAATGGCATCTTCAAGTCTATAGAAAAAAGGGGGTAAACGTGTTAAAAAATGCCAAACTATCATTATGGCCCTAGACATTGTTGCCACAATGTTTCCAAGACCTCATTTTATCCATCATATAGAGATAATAGATACAAATATTGCATACAAAAATTACATATTCAAAATTTTATACTCATCATTGGCTTCTTTCAATTCAAATCCCCAAAATGAAGGAGCTTGGAAATGCAACACCTTCTTGAAAGAAAGGCCACATTACCATTTGTCTGAAAACCATAAAAAAAACATGGCCTAAGAGCCTCCAATTTGCAAGGTGTTTGGTATATTGTTTGGATTTAGGACCTATAACCAAAGTTCAAGGACTTAGGATTATTCATCTTGTAAACTTAAAAAGAATATGTCAATTAGCCTAAAAAAGAATTTTATAGAATAGAAGCTTTTTGATTTAGGTTCAAGGTATAATAGCCAAGTAATTAATAAGAGTACAAGATATATTTTGAAATTGGCCAAGCTATATTATAAGGTAAAAAAATACAAGACATTATATATGTATTCAAATCACATCACTATTATATGAAAATATTGTAGCTAGGGCTTTATCTTTCTAAGCAATTGCACCTTTTGCTTCAAGATCAAGCTTGAAATAATTGCAAGAAAAGAACAAACAATCATTAGAGACTAGTTTGGAACTTAAGAAGCAAGGCAAAATGATTTCTATATTTATCATAGAAGATATATAAAGGCCAAGAATATTAACAGAAATGGAAATAATTGAATAAGTAAATAACTTGGCAATAATCTCATTTAACCATCACAACATCTTTTAAACAAAAAAATAAATTGGGAAGACATTGAGATCCAATTCTAGGAGTATCTTGAGGTACCCTCAAAATTGGTCCCTACCTTTTTTTACATAGTAATTTGAGTGCATCACCATCTGCAACCATGAATTATAACTTATAATATGAAGATGAATTCATACACAAAAATATTCATTAGTGTTGAGGCGTATGAATATACCAAAAGAGGACTCTTCATACTACTTGTTGTAAGTTGTGACTTGTCATAATTCATAGAGTCACCTTTCTTAAAATAATTTGCTCTTTTGAAAATAGGTCCCAAACCTTGATACCAAATCTTCTTCCTTTATTCTTCTATGTACTTCAACAAATATTCATGCTACTATGGGATTTTATATTGATCATGATCTTGTCTTGCCTCACCACTGCATCAAAATACTCTACAATTGTATCTTTCGTCTGTGAAAGAAACCACAACAATTACCTTGTATAATTTATGAAATAGTGTGCTAAACTATGAAATACAAAATATAATATACCATAATATACATGACAAAATATAATTATATAAATATATACATGTATAAACTTATTCCCCCATACCAAACTGTCATACCCCTATCTCCTTGGGGTGCCCAAAGTGCCTTAGTGAGCAAGGGGGACCTTGGGGGTGATTTCCCAAGCCTTGCAATAGGCTAAGAAGGGAGAAATGAGAGACTCCTCAGCAAGTAGGGCACAATAACGTCTTGTTTAGGAAGGGCATAGCAGCATGTCTTATATGCTTGGAAAGCTCTTGAAAATACGCTTCTAACTGTCTAAAGAACACACGATTTGGACTAATAGGCTAGAAGTTATGGCCGTTCAAAGTTGGGGGTGTCCGGGTGGCACCGGGACACTCAAAGGCTAGGTGTGAGGGGTTCCTAAAGAATCACTCAACAAAGCATGGTATGTAGCATATCATTGGAAAGCTACAAAGACAAGAAACCTATAATGCCAAGAATTATAAGGTTCTAAGACATGAGCCAAAAGTTATGGCCAAGAGAAAGGCCGTGGTGAAGGCACGACGCTGCTCCCGATGAACCCGAATCTTTGGAGGGCCATAACTTTGTGAGAACTTGTCCAAATGGGACAAGTGATCAGTCCATCGACATCTATTCGTCGCGTAGATATCCTAAATGGGCTTGCATGTGAGCTTTGGAGACTTGACAACAAAGTTATGCTGTTCGGAAGTTCAGGAGTTCAAATGGAGGTAGAACTTGGGGAGTTCGATTGGAAACATGTGGTCTTCCAAAACCCAAGGGGGTTTGGGAAGTGCCTTTGACCCACAAGGGGGGGATCTACCAAATACTACAGAGAGTACTATAGGAGGGGTTGGTCTCCTTCTTCACTCCCTCTTGGAGCCTTGGTGAGTTCTGGTGACTCATGGGTGGTGATGTAACTTCACCACCGGCTTCAAGGCTCCTTGGGACACTTGTGTGTGTATCCTGGGGCACCGATTGGTTGGAGTGTCACTCCTTGCTAGGCCTTTAGCAATGTGTCCCGAGTTGTGAGTCCTAATTAGTGTTGCCGTGAGAGTAGCAAATGCATAATGGGCCTAGTATGAAGTGGGGTGACAACCAAGGGCGGTTAGGACTGTGGTGAGTAGTGCCACTATGAGTCCTAGCATAGTAAGATGGAAGTTTCGCCCCTTGTCACCAAGTGACATGCTAGGTGTCACGAGTGGAGTGCATACTAGAAGTCCCGAGCATTGGGACTTAGCAATGTGAGTTGAAAGTGGGAACTAATGTTGTGAGTGCGTGGCTATGTGCAGTGTTAGTTAGTTGGGCTTAAGTGATATCAGTATAGGAGTGTGGTGAGCCGTGAAAACTGTAAAGGGTTCTTGAAATCTGGTTGGAGTTGTAAAGTGTTACTAGGGCCACGACACAAACACATTTATTCAAAAATGGCTAAGATGCGTCTCGGAAATGGATCTTGTAAGGAACCACCTAGTGCTACAAGACGGCAAGGAGGAGTTCCACCATTATAGGAACTTTATCTTATGGACAAATGTCATGTTGTAGGTAGCAACCATTAGGAGTTTCTCCAATGTCATTCGCAGGACTTCATTTGAGCTCCAATGTATTTCTACCTCGAGGACAACAAGGAATACTTTTCACACTCAACATGAAATTCAAAATACAATGAAAAAATCAAATTTATACTTTTAAAACAAATCTAACCTCCTCAAAAAAATCCAAGACTATAGATAGGATTGGACATTGTGAGTAATTTGCTCGAGGAGGGCACTCCCATTTTAAAATTTTTAGCATGCAATCAAATGAAGGGTTATTTCATACCTTGGTCCCAAATTTTAGGCAAATTTTAAAAGTAAATTAGCATCATTATAATGGAGTATTTGAAGTTATAAATAATAAAGGGTAGGGAATAATATTGAATTTTACTTTTTTTTATCCTACAATAGCCTTGCCAAACCCCCCCCAAAAATCTAAACTTTTCATAACTACTATAAGTACTAAAATCTCAACTTTTAATTACTATAAGTTTGGCATAAATATCAAAGGGGTGAGATCCTATATACTCTTTCTTTGAAAATCTTACAAGATCCAACCAAATTAACTAGAACATCATTTACAATTGACTAACATAATTAGATCACAAATTGATGCAGTCTTGATATTATTTAGTAGGTGTAGTTTTGATGCTTCTAAAATAATCATTGTGCAACAATTCAAATCTTAATTCAAGGGTAGATATTGTATATACTTCCTAGGCAGTTTCTTCTTCACATGCGATAATTTTTTTTCACAAATGAAATGGAATTTCATTGCAAAAAATAAAGACTAAGTAATAAAATTTTCAATTAGCATGCCAAGCACCTTCACTGAAGAATAAAGGAAGCTACAATGCTAACTTCAAGCACTGAAAATAAAACAAATTTGGTGGAAAGCAATCAATAGTGATGCAGTAGCAACACCTAAAAAATACAACTTTCCAAGCAAATGCAAAATGTCCATGAAGGTGCAACAATTTTTGTAACTTTTGCTCAAAAAATTATTGTAAAATGTTTTTTTCCCAACTTTGGTAGTTCCAAAAAATCACTATTTTAAAATTTTAAAAATTTTAAACTTGGTATTCTAGATTTATATATATGTGGAAAGCTTTCAATCATTTCATTTTGATTATTGAGATGAAAGTTATGAGGAGTTTTGTTTGAGGGTAGTTATAGAATCTTTACTCTAAAATAAACTTTGAAATCCTTTTATTTTACTCAATTTTCAATATTTCTTGGAAAAAACAAAATCATAGGATGTCGATTGTTTACTACAACATTACAACTATTGGATTGCCCTTCTTCAATTCCATAAGTAAATTCTTAACAATTCAATATATTAAACCATTCTTTACTTTTTTGTACTTAATAATTTTTTCAATGATGAATATGAAATTTACTTTTAAATTTTTTTTATATGTGTTCCCAAATTACTTCCTCAACATATTATAGAGAATTTTAAGTTTTAGGATCTACACAATTTTCGGTAAGATGATTGAAAAATGAAATCTAACCATTTGGGAAGAGTTGAAAATACTTCTTTTTAACATCCAAGCATCATGATCTTGCAATTAAATTGTAAGTTTTTTTACTACAATTTTAGAAGAGTGTACTCTAACAACTTAATTAAAGGATCATGTAGTTGGATTTGTTAAAAAATAAATGTAGTTGATGATTTTAGCAATATTTTGGCAACTAGTATTTTAAAGCAATTTTAGACCATCCTCTATATATAAAAGAACTTTAGGGTTTAACTATGATTGGTTGACTCTTGATTTATCTAGGTTTTGATTGTAGGACCCAACTATGGAATTATGGGAATGAGCAAGTTGTTTACATTATTGCTTTGACTATGATGCACTCCGTATGCTGCCATTTTTTTGGGTGTTATGTTTCCAAGATCTTCATAGTGTTAGAGATACATTTTGCTATTGCATATTGAAAGCAAAACCTTTGAGCTTTCTCTGCGCAACCTTCACTTTTTTAAGTCCGTTTAAATGCTATTTGTTGTGTTTGTTAACAAACACATGCACTTTGTTTTCATCCTCAATTTATATGCTTATTATAGTATTTTGTATATGCTTTTCTATATGGTGTTGGTTTGTGCTTGAAAGTAGTTACTATTTGAATTTAGTTGGTTTTTGAAAGTAGTGTTTGTTTGAAACTAGTTATCTAATGGTCCATTTCTTATTTTGTATAGAGTATACCATTAAATATGTAAACATAATTTCCAATGATAAATTCCTTTACGACCCCATCACAAGTGTGTAAGAAACTTGGAATTGTTTTATATTTATAATGAATATAGGGTATCCTAAACTAGCACAAGATAATTTTTAAAATAAAAGATATGGTATATGAAATAAGGCAAATTTAGAAATTTAGGTAAAGATAGATCTATTTAAATTCACAAAATTTACCTACATAGCCCCTGTATAATAGAGGCTTGAACTCACATAATCATCAAATATACTACCTAGTCACCTAGAGATAATTTGATCATCTAGACGTACAACTTCATGGCCTTTTCTTTAGCTTCTGCCCTCATGTACTAGAAGAAAAATGTGTTGAATTCAACATGTTCTAAATGAAGAAATCATGTTTTTAAAAATATATTTAGCAAACATAAAATCATCAAGTATATTTTGTTGCGTCGCATGTTCTGAGATTATGTATATGGGTATGTTTAGCTTTAGTATTGGCCATTCTGTTCTGTTTTGCATTGTTTGATGTAACATGAAGTGGTTGCTAGGTCATTGTCCACGTGTTTTACTAATTTGTTTTCATGCCATGTTGGATATGACATGGCTTGTTTACCATGTTACATAATGTTCACTTTAGGAGACACATGACTTGCCTACAGCGACTTGCTGTGGAGTTCCACCTTCTATAGTTGTCATGCCACATGGTCATGTGCATCCACTTTCGTCTCATAATTTACGGAAGCTCCCCTATGTTCAGAACGATTTTAATGTGCTCTATGTGACTCATACACACATTCTATGTAATGTATTTCAAAACATTTATTCTCATAACACATCATTTCCAACACAATCGCATGTTCTATTCAATAGAAGACAATGTTGCCCAATACAACGACCATGATTCATAACATCTATCTATCTATCTATCAAGGAGAGATCTATTTTTTTTCGAACTTCATGATGTTCAAAATGATGTGGCTTGGAACACAATATGTTCTCTTCCTATCATGAAAGAAAGAGGAGTTTTAGATAAAAATAGTAAAATATCATACTATTGTTTGTCCATTTTGTTTGCACTTTCATACTTAATTCCTAATACTATAGCATGTATTGACGAGGGAAAAATCCCCATACTTTTGGCTTTAGGCCAACCGATTCTTCAAAGTACGTCAACTTCAATATGAATGAACCACAAAAACTCTGTACATATGCAAGTCTAAATGAGGCTTTTCCATCACAAAGCAAAGAAACCCCCTAGAGTTGGGTGGTGGGGAGTGCATGGGACCTCTACCTAAATTGCCTTTCAAACAATGGACTTCAACAATGTTTTATAGATAAAATTTTAATTAAATGACTAAGTGGGAAAAAAGACAACACTCCTAAATCCCCTAAAAGTGGGTCCTAAAATTCCCAAATGACCCTAATACATATTTCAAAAGTTTAGAGCAACCTCCTAAGCCTAACTCTATCCATAATTGGCTGTCAAGGCACCAAATGGATTTAATGGGGGCCTTGAAAATTCATTCTAGTACACCCAAACCACCAAAACTCTAGGCCGATTCAAGTATTTTGACACCAAGCTCCTCTCTAAGTCCCTAGATCTAATTCTACAACATTAACACCTTCATTATAGGCAATTTAGTAATTTTTTTTCTCATTTCATCATTTAAACATCCAAACCCTCATTCTAATCCAATCTGGGTAGCACTTCTGCACTTGCCTTAACCCCTCATCGCCCAAAGTCCAAAGCAAAACTGGGCACTTCATTGCGGCAAGTTGAATATAAATTGTTCGTGTTGCGCACTGATACAAATGTGGCAAATTTCACCGTTGAAATTGTTAGTTAGGAAGGAACACAATTACTTGGTCGCCTTTGATTAAGATTTGCTGTGATGGATTTCCGATCTATAAGGTTTGATCACACAGCTTTTGCTGTTTTCCTCACCGATTTTCAGCAAGATGCTCTATGAAGGACTAGAATTTTGATGCAAGCAAAGCAAATTTTTTGGGAGCATTTCATGGAGAGGGAGAGCATGTACAACATGATCGAATGTTAAAAATTGCAGACCCAAAATGTCAACCACCTATACAAATTTCTGAATCAAACGTTGGGGGAAGAGCAAATATTCACTAGTTGACTAGAAATTGGCTTCGATGGAACAGGTGAAAGCCAATAAACAAGAATGTTCGTTGCAATGGACATGTAGCACTTGGAAGGGGTCTAAGCATTTTTTCCTCACATGCATGTTTTGTCCTACTTTTGTGTAGCAACAATGCCTGCGACAATTTGGACAACTACCTCTAAGTTCGAAATACAAAAACAAAAGTACTAGCATGCATCGTGGGGGAGTCCAGAAACTAGTGACAAAATAAATTGAATTGAAATCCATGGTTATTGAGCCTAGTCCATAAGCTCGATCAATAACAAGTCTACAAAACTTACCAAGAAGTCTAGGAGTGTTGTATAATCTGCATAGAACAACTGAAATTTACCAAAATGGTATGGACCTACCAATGCCTATTCAATCTGAACCCTTACTACTCCACATTCTCCACCGTGTCAAAGTTGAGTTGATATAGATGACAAACATTTGTCTTGTCAATGATTGGTGCTCTACAACGTCGTCTTCTATTGCAACTCATGCTACTAGGAGATTGGGTATCCATCACTAATAAGCACGCTACACAAACAAACATGTAACTTATTCAGCCACAAGAACGCAAAGCCTACATCTTCGTACCATGAATCTTGCCAAAGTAAGGTTCATCACACATAAACATCATTTCGCAAGCTACGTAGAGTCATGACTGCTTCCTCTTGTATCATCAGCATCGTCGACAAAGACCTACAAGGTGTTGAGTGCTAACATGCACTATATCAATATGCTTGTTGTACATGGTGCACGTTCAACCTCTTGATACAATAGGTGCCACCAAAGCCTTTGCAACCTCTAGATAAAATTTACAACAGCTACCGAATTTGCTAGGGAAGCATTCACGATGGTGACGGTACAACATCCAAGAATTTTGTAAGGAAGAATCCATGTTGAAAAAATCCAATTTGTGCCACGACTTCTTCAAGTGGAACTACATCATATAATCTCCCCTCATTTAGTCAATTAAATCCACCCCTCCTATGTACCTCTGGTATTCCTCTTGTTGTGGTGTTGAATTGACCACTCCTTGCACTCCTTGGGACCACCACATGGCAATAGCAAGGCCAATTGGATCGGCACTTGAACTCAAAAATGACATTGGTTTTGAGTCATACCATGTTATAGCCACTAAGCGTCTACTTGCATGCATCTGCCAAAAGAGGGTGGTCTTTGGGTGAGCACCCTTTTGCATTCTACTTAGCACCATAGGAAACCCTACTCTTTATCCTTTGACAATCCCTGTAGCATATATGCCACGATCCAACAAAGCATGAAATAGTAGTGGAGATGTGAAGAAGTTGTTACAAACAATTGTATGACCTCTATGGCCCATGCCTGTTGTGAGCTGGTGCACTACCTTCACTCCTTGGCTGGTCTCTGACACTCCACCAGACTTCCCCAAATAAGGTAGCACATGATAAATGTATTGAGATGGATTCGAGACTAGCATCCAACACTTGATGCCATAGCGGTTGGGTTTTGACTTCATGTATTTGCCTAATTGGAGAAAAATGACCACAGAAGGCAATCATGACTTCATCTATTGTCACAAACTTCTCAAGGTTGAACAAAGAGCGGGACCTTTCCACAAAATGCTCCAAGATCCAACGTACTTTTCCAATCTTATCATATCACTCATCGTCTTTGTCCTCACACAAAGTCGAGTTATCAACACAATGTAAGCAACAAAATAGAGCTTCAAAACAATTTCTTGTCATGACCATGGCACTATAACAAAACATGGTAAAAAAAACCGTAGTCATAATCAACTAGGATTCTTTTTGTTACATTTTTGTGCAAGTCCACTACACGTGCAGCCAACATTTTTTTGCAATTTCCCACTGCAATTTTTGGAATTTGGGGGCATGTACTATACCATTGAAAAGGTATTGAAAAATTGCAATGGGAAATTGCAAAAAATGTTGGCTGCGCGTGTAGTGGGCTTGCACAAAAATGTAGCAAAAAGAACCCTAGTTGATTATGACTATGGTTTTTTTTCCCATGTTTTGTTATAGTGTGGGAATCATTCCGCACCTCCAAAATGAGTCTCTCCTCCAATAATCTTGTATTTGTGGAGTGAATTTGAGGCCCATGAGGATCATGACACCCAAAAATGCATGCATTTCAATTATAGTGACATCCACCCACAAATTGCCTTCGTTTGATCCAACTGGTTGGCCCCTACAACGTAGGTCATTTTCTATAGTGTATTGTTGTTGAGTGTAACGATTTGTCTCTTCCACAAGCTTCACCACCATAGTGTCATCCCAAAATTTAAGAAAAAAATGTATTGGCTTGGTTAGCTTCTAAAGTAGTCTAGAAGTAGGCCCTAGAGGAGGGCCTTGAGTGGACATGCAATCACCCAACAAACGTGGTGACACATGGCTCCACTCGGAATCTCAGTACACATGCCGGATTTGCTCAAGTGTCTCTTTGTAGTTTTGGTCAAGATAAGAGAACTCCTCATAGGCTTGGGGATCAAATGTTGCATCTCCTTTCAACCTATCATCCACCTCATCCATTTCCCAATCAGAGTTTGTGTCATTAGAGAGATTACTTGTGAAGTCATGAAATTCTACCATCCATGACGCATCTTCGAAGTCAAAAGTCTAGCCATCGTAATGTGAAAGAGGGTTGTACTCATCAACCAACAACACTCTCTATCGTACGTCCAGGGCGGGGAGGAGTTTGAAATTGCCCTGATGTGGGCGGTGCGGGAGGAGTGCCTTGAGAGATTGTGATGTCTGGTAGAGTGCTAAGTAAATCCATTGGTGGATCGGGTAACACAACTGAATTGGGGAGGTCACCCACACGACTTCCAAAATAGGGCCAATCCAAGCAATGGTAATCCATGACACGTACTTGGTGTCAACCCACAGGCCCACTAACTTGCACTCCAAAACATTGCTTATCACCCTCCCACCAAGATTCCTCCACGTCGCCATAAAACTCCTACAAATTGCACCATTGCTTGGGGTCGTATCAAAGCAATCTGTGAGGAATCCACACACCTTCATGGAGCATGCTACTGAATTTATTGTTTGGTCCTGATTGTTGGCATGGTAAGGTGCTTCCCGTGACAAGGATGCTATCTCGAAATGGAACCTCTGTCGTATTCATAGGACCTTGCAAGTGGACATGCTGTTCTTCGGGTGTAACTGCAAAATGGGAAGAATCTTTAGAATTGAGTCTAACATGAGGTTCTCGTAATGAAGAAATGGACCTACACAACCCTGGCATAGCTACAGTGACAACATCTTGTGAATGTGGTGCCGGACCCACCTTTTGGCGTAGTGGATGATTTGTTGGGGAGAGAGGGGGAGAAATTGTTTGACGATGCGTATCTCCCCTTGGCCTCGAAGTGGGCCTTTTTCAAAGGACAAGCGGGCTTCGCACATTAGGGCGAATTGTAGGTGCCACCTAATTGGCAAGCGCCCGTATGGAATAGAGAAGGTTGCTTGCATTGTTCCGATTTGGAGGCTCATGTCCCCTTTTTGCTAGGTGGGGACCAAGGGAGGCTTCATCCGTATGGGATTTGCCTCATTGACTTCAAGTCGTTGGAGCTCCCTGCAATTTGCGCATTGTTGTGCCTCGGCGGGCCCCATCCATCATTCGCAACAAGCCCCCCACTTGTTGTATATTGTCATTGAGTTGAGGGGCTAGGTTGCCCACCTCCATTGTGTCTATAGCGGGAGAGTCGTCGGGATTTGTTGCCATCGATTGGAGCGACACAAAGTTGCTTGTCCCTCTTGAAAGACCCCGACTCCTCTATAGCGCTCGCATCCGCACTCAATTGATCCTTGCATGATCCGCTTGTAGCCTTCCCTGGAGACGTGTTTTTGCCATGTCGCGGGCTTGTGATTTCATCTTCTTGATTAGGCCAAAGCTTTTGCTGAAGGAAGGAGTAGATTTTGGTTGGGAACCCTTGCAAATCACCCTCTTGAACTCTTGTTTGCCACCCCAACAATTGAGAAATTCGTTTGTAGAACAAATATCTTCAGGTCTTGTTCGTGGCTTGCAACTCTAACTATTGTCTACAATGAGAATCCTCAGCCTCTACTAGGTACCATTCATGAAGATAATTGACAAGAGATTGAGCACTGACCTCATTACCACTCTCCCTCAGCCCAAAAAAACAACAAATGTTGGAAGCTTTGTAGTTCATCGATAGATGCCCTCTCTATTCGAAGTGTAGTTGCCATTTTCTTTCATTGCAAAGTCCAAGTTTCGTATACAGTCAAGAATGTTGCCAAGTGTAGGAGGTGGTGCATCCACAACTCCAAACACAAAGTAGAGCTACCACTTTGTACATTGATGCATTACAGTAACAAAAACAACGTTTACATAAATGATGTCTTCCAATCTCGGCACCACTACTACAAGAGACCAACCATAGATGAGGATAATGGTAGGCAACCAATCCTCTCCAAGCCATGCGGAATTCTCCACTTCCAAGAATAGAATTAGAAGGACACTAGAGGATGGCAACCGCACCCCACAATCAAACCACTAAAACCTACTTGAGCCACTTGGAAGAAGGAATCCAAAGTGAATTCAACACCAACGGTCTCCAATTGGCATTTTCTAGTCACTCTACACATTTTGTCCTTGCAAATGTTGAAGGTGTGTCCAATCTTGGCTTCACAGCTGACATGATCGCATGATCAAAGATCAGAAATACGAATCAACCCAATGAAGACCCACACCCCTACAGAATCCCAATTTTAAACAACCTAATCTACACCATCTAAGATTGTGGCAGTTCATTTTCCAATCCTGAGGGGATGGATTTCGTCCCTTTGGGTGATGAGGGGTTAAAACCTTCAAAATAAACTCCCTTATCACACACTTTCAATCACCCAAATACCCTATTTTCAACATGTATTGTACCTCATTTATCATACAAATACATGCAAAGATACAAATATTTTGTAATTCTTCTTATACTTAAAATTTAACTAGCCTGTAACAACAAAAATGCAAAATAGGACAAAAGTCATTGCAACTTATAGCAACAAACCTCCTTGCACAAATTCGGTTGCTTCATCTTTGTCCTTCAAATTGGGCAAGCCATATTATTCCGGAAAGCTCACTTTCTCATATTCATCCGCCTCTACATTATAGTCAATTGAATCCTTCGGTCTCCCGCAATAGCTTGTCAAAGTTAGCAATCTTCCTTGGGTGATAGCAACTAAATCAATCACCCTAACTTTGTTCTTACTCTGAATTGGGCAAGCCATAGCTTTTTGAAAAACCAACTTCAGGGCGCTCCATAGATCTAAAATCTAACTCCCTCTAATTTTCCATACTCTCGCAATTAGCCATCAAAGTTGGTAGTAGAATCTCAACTCAAATTTTTTCCATCTTCTCATGCACTTTTCCATTAGACCTCAAAATCCTTCATTTTCCCCCCATTTTCTTTCATAAAATGGTGAAACCTACCCATCAAATTGTTCTTAATCTTTTCCTATCCTAACCTTTGGTAATTCATTCTCCAAATGCCCACAAATCACAACATTCTCTTCACACACACGTACAAAATTGAGAGAAAATTTAAAGAAAATTGAAAAAGAGAGGGCATCAAACCCTAATTTTTTCTATATTCCAATTTCCTAATGGATTAATTTTGCCTAACTAAATTCATCCTAGACTAATTTACTATAGATCTGTTAATTTGGTGTAAAATGGGCCAAATTAGTGCAAATCACACTATATTACTGTAAATCTGCTAATTTAGTATAAAACACCCTAAATTATTGCAAAATACTCTAAATTACTGAAAAATTCCTATTTTAGTGTTTCTAGCACTATATTAGTGTTTTACTCACTACACTAGTGTTTTAGTTACAATTTTAGTTTAACTTCTTTTGTATTTTTTATTATTTCTTATTTTTGTAATTTTTAATTTATTTCTAGTTTCATTTCATACTCCTAGTTTCTTGTTTGTATTTTGATTTTGCATTTTGGTTTTTTGTTTTGTCATCATTTCACAATTAGCCTAATTTAGTTACTCTACCAAATCTTGCTTAACCTTCTTTTAGTTTTAAATCCCCATTGTTTCCCTAGAATTTCCCTTAATTTTCTCCTAATTGCATTTTCTAGCATCTCATCCTAACCTCTTGAAATTCTCATTGCTATCTAGGAGAAAACTTCGTAATTGATGGTTGTGGCTTAATTTGGACTAACACTTTTGGACTTGTAAATTCACACCTAATGTTTATATTTTTGAATTTTTAAATAGTGAACTAGCACTATAAGAAAACAATGTTTTTTTTGGTGTCCGACCCAAAACATAGGATGTCCAAGGCAAACCATACTCTGTCTAGGGGGACATCTGGATGTTTAGAATATGGATTGTAGTCTAGGGTACCTTTCAGTGGATGTTGTAGATGATGGTGGAAAATTGCACTCATAACACATTAAGTCTTCCCATTGATGTCTGTTGTTTTCGATGACATAGATGAGGACACAATTATGTCAAACCCAAATGTCTGCAAAAACATTGATTGCCAAGTCAACTTTGTTGATCCATTTTTACTACAAGTTTTAGAAAATTACTTTGATTTTGGATAAAACTTCTATCTAAGCTAAAAAAAAAGGGGACGGGCAATGAAGGGGCAGTCAAAACCATTTCAAACTATGACATGGCATAGACTAATGCTGATGTGACATGCCACATCATCATAGAGAGTCTGCATCGTGCATATTCAATGTTTATTTAGTAGATGTCTACAAAAACATGAAGATGTTTTTAGAGACATCTTCTCAAACACTAAGATGTTGACATTGACGTCATAAGAGAATAATGACGTTTTTGCAGACATGTTTTCAGACTAAAAGACGTTCTCGGAGATACCTTTGGAGACATAATAACGTTTTGGGAGACATTCCTTGAATAGGGAATTTGACAGTGCTTCCTTCCAATGACACATTTCATCTCAATCATTAGCAAAAATACTTTGTTTAGGGATTTTTATCTAGAGTGAGCAAGTGAGGGCGGCTTCCTTATAGGTCTGGCATCATAGGACATTACTTACACTTCAAGTTTAGGGACTTATGCATGCATCAGTGAAGGGGTCTTCAACACGGCAACGACAAAGAAGTCATGTGTCCTGATGTCCTCATTGCGTCGCACTCATGCCCCACCCTACACACTCAAGAGGGCTGTAGAATGACAAGGAAACATGCATGTGAGTGGACATGAAAGTGGAATGGCATCAAAATAAGGCTAGAAAAATAAGGACCAAACTACAAAGTGACTACATTGTGTAAAGATAAGGAATGCATGAAACTTTCTTTGAAATACATACAAAATCATGAAAGATAGGGAAATTTTTAGGTTTGAAGAAAACAAAGAATGTCTTGCATGTAAGCGAGTGTATATCACAAGTCATGTAAAATAGACGTCACCCTCAACATTGGACACCACTACGGACGCTCTATGTGTTTACAAGACACTGTCATGCTACAGGAGACATATAGATGGACTATATACTATATTGTTTTCACGTCCATTCTAATATCAATGTGCTTCCATACTGACATGCATAGGACTAATAGGTGCTAATCTTCATCCTCTGACATAGCATTGTCACCTAGTGCATCTCTAAGGTCTTCAACATTGTCCCATGATTGATGCATAGGGTTTGCCTCTTGTGCCATAGGTTGCAAGCCAACAAACTCATCATCGTTCTACAATTGAATGATGTTAGCCATGGCTTTTGTTGCATGCTGCATTCCATGTCTACCTCTAACATCCATTTGACACACAACCTTCTAACCTAACCGATGTAGATCATCAAAAAAAACACCTTGTTGGCAATGCAACGGGAAGGCAGAGAAATCAGTGTGCATCTAGCCATCCATGTGATTGAAGTTTGCCAAGCTAAAACTGTATCTATTTGCTCAATGCTAGGAAATTGAACATCTCATGTCCCCTTCACCCAATCACACAACAACATTGATGCGGATCTAGGTGCCCTATTGGACGTCTCTTGTCTACATCACTTCCGTTTTTGTTCTAGCCTTTGCGTTCAAATCCTATGTAGTATTGGCACTCAGTTTCCTTCACTACACCCACTCTATATAAGAACACAATATAGATGTCAACATGTGCATGAAGGGCTTCTACTAACAAATAGTGCATACATACAAAACAATGCATGCTTTACAAGATTGCAAAAATGACACAACCCAAACCAAACCAAATTTCAATAAGGCTCATTGCCATGCAATATGATACACAAGTGCAATACCATTTCTTATTGCATAGCAATTTGGGTCTCTACTTTTGTTGGCAATGTCTAGTCCAAGAGAGTAAAAAAAACCCAAAACTTCTCTATGCCTATAGGGTGACAACCTAAGCATTGTATAATCATCAACATTGAGAATGTGGTGTTCATATGGGCATATATAGACGAACATGTGGATGTTAGAAATAGATTTTATATGTCTTCACTGACATTTACATGGACATGCTTTCAACGGCCACATTACTACTATTGGTGCCTATGAAGCAAACCTCTATCATGGGCAATGGATAGTAGTAGCATACATGAAGTATAGTATGAACCATTGTATTTCTTGCGCACAATGCTACCAACCACACAAAGCACCCATTCCAAATCTATGTTATGAATGCAAAAATGGTGTTCCAATGTTCTAAGACATAGGTCAAAACGTCAAAGCCTTGAAGCACATTGCTTTTAGGATCCCGATTTAGAGGTACACAATTACTTTGTTATCTTCTTTTCCGAAGAGCTAAGCAAACTCCGCAAGGATACTCTACTCTTCTTTGGTAGAATACCACTACACTATAACAAAACATGGTAAAAAAAAACCATAGTCAAAATCGACTACGGTTCTTTTTGCCACGTTTTTGTGCATGTGCGCGTAGTGGGCTGTTAGCTTCTTTTGCAATTGCAAAAAACGTTGGCTGTGCATGTAGTGGGCCTGCACAAAAACGTGGCAAAAAGAACCATGGTTGATTTGGACTACGGGTTTTTTTACCATGTTTTGTTATAGTGCTAGTAGCCCCAAACTACTCTTCGTCTTTGATGACTTTGTTGCCTTCTTCACTACTCTGGCAACAATGTTCCATGTACTCATGCATCTCCTTTAGAGCTTCGTCAACCTTGGCTTTGTAACTAAATTTCCTTTTTGGATGGGCCAATGGAACCTCTTCTATGGACAACGGATGCAAGGTTGTGTCCCTCTTTGACTTCTCAGCCACTACTAAATGCACTATGCATTGACTATTGAAGACATCGAAATCTCCACTGTCCCTTGCATCTTTCCTAGCAATCTTCCTCTACTTCCCAATCATGGAAACTACTTTGTGGGAACAAGTGTTCGTAATGTCCTCCATGGAAATGAATCTAGAAGGAACATATCTTCAGGAAGTTTGTATTTGAACACTGTAGCATGAGTAGCGTGAATTCAATGCATGTCCTCTACCTAAGAAACTTCATATAGACTTTTGTGCAACACTACTCCTACATTGCACAATGATGTCTATATTGACATCTCCAAAGATACATAGAATGTCTGTAGCTAAGTTCCTTTAGACATCTACATGTCCTCTACATCACTAGCCCCAATGCATGCATGTTCTGTGAAGCATCCTTGGAGACAAAGTAGTAGGCTATAAGGTAAGGTCAAGTTGGCTTCATGAATGGAACACCTTCATGGAACGTCTTACATCACTATTTCTCAAATTTGATTTCAAATATGAAACCCTAAGTATAAGAGTCTACCCTTGAGGTTTAGGCCATACATGTATTAGCCAAAATGATGTATTTGGTAGACCATCATTGCCTACATATTGCATGTTGGTTTCTTGGGTTTTCTTAATGGGGAAAAAAAGAAAGAACTAAAATAATTAGGAGTACATGTGCTATGCTTTTTTTATCCATCTTTACAAAGTGGCTCACGTAGGAGAACTACCATCCTAAATTGCATGGAAAATTGACATTTCTCTTACTAATGTATTATACAGAGTTAGGGAATTAAGCTCTGGTTGGCACTCCAAACACTCAATGCATTTACGCCTCAAATGATGTCATACATGGCTTCATTATACATGTTTAAATATTTTTTATGGCATTGTGGTACCATAGAAAACATCTTAATGTCCCTCCAAACAACAATACAGACACAGATCTGAATGAAAAGTATAAAACACACATTCCCTCAAACTGAAATGTTTGTCAATGTCATTTGGAAGAAGTTGACTAGGACGCTTACCTTCTTTTTTCTTCCAAAACTTTGGAAAACTAAGAATGAATTGTACATCCCCTTTTAGCCTACACAACAAAAATATAGACAGAGTTGAAGCTCCATTGTCCTACAACACAAAAGACACATACTATAAGTATTTACTTGTACTAGTTTGTCACCGTGAACTCTGTAGCTTCAATCCTACCATCACTTCTTTTGGGAGGAAAAACAATATGGTGTGACTTACAAAATATCCCCCTTCTCTCTAACATGACAAAAATGTCAATCACTTTATTCTCACTACTTAGAAGTCTAGAAATGAAGGTTACAATCCCAACCTGACTTGCCCCCCAAAATACGCAATTTGTTGTTCCTAAATCTAAGAATCTTGGTTCCTAATTTTGGTTCCATATGAGGTCCAAATTACTATATAGCCTACAAAAAGTTGAAGGGCATGCACATAGCAAACAAAGGATAATGTGAAGGTTCTTGAAACATAAATTGAAAGCCCAAGAACTACAAAGCTACAAAGGAATAGGGTCATGGACTAAAAGGTAGTTGAACTTGAAGCCACCTTCTTCGGAATTATGAGATTGACTATTTCATTCTTGTTAACGTTGTTTATAGAGTGCCATATCTTGTGAGACACTTCTTCAAACAGAAGGTGCATATAATGGAACGTCGAAGGGGACATCTCAATGTCTACAAGAATACCACATGTCATTGAAGATGTCTAAAAAAACACCACCATGTCATTGAAGATGTCTATCAAGATATCAATGTGTTTGAAGATACAAAAGTGCCTTATTGTCACATTTCTTGAAGCTAAGTACACACGTGTCTCGAGTCTATTTCGTGGCCACAACATGAAACCCTAAGTCCTTTTCTTCCTTCCACTACAAAGAGCTTTACTTCTACTCATCTATCATGTTAGTTTCTCTTCGTGTTTGCATCATGCAATTTCCTTCAAGAGTGCATGCGGTGAATACAGTGGTTATTGCTGACCAAGGTTTAATGTGGCAAGTGAATCAAGATTTCTGGAGAGAAGGAGCAGATCAAAGCATCTTTGAGAACTTTTGTAGAGGAAATAGTGTCTACTTCATTGATCTCATCGATGGACACAACTGAAGTCCCAATGATGTCGTGGAGAAGCCTTCACCAAAGCAATTACCTACAAAAAAGCAGTGAAGTGGTTAGTGAAACTAGCTACTATCATAGTTGAAGAAGTAGTAGTAAAGAAGGTATGAGAATTTAGAGTTGTTTCATGTACGTCTTTTGCCCTAGACTTCTCTTCACAAATGTTGAAGGTTGCACTCCTATGCTTAGAAGCGATAAAGTCTAGGCACTCAATAATTGGTGGTGGTGGGGGTGCGGCTAACTAGGGTTTGTAGGGAGGCTTCTCATGTAGGGCACCTCCGTCATGTACATTGTCCCAACGAGGCTCGCTTCTTGCAACTACCCCTCAATTTTCAGGCATTGTAGAGGCGTAGCCTTCCTCTACGCACCACTACTGCATCTCCTCTCTACATTGAAGCTGCCAAAAAATCCAAATTTGAATTGCGGTCATCAATTACGGTGAGTGTGTAGACCTCAACCCCAACTAATTGATTTCATTTCTTGTTGGCGGCAACAGAGACGTCCATCTTCATCCAAAAGAATTCGTTGGTTTTGGGTCTCTCTCTTGAGGTGTGTAAGACAACACTGTGGCATTGCTTTCTTCCTTTTCTCATGACTGTGCATTTCGTAGTGTCAGTCAACCTTCTTCCCACTCGGGCAGGTTCGATTTGTACACGTATGGTGTCAATTGAGAACGTCTAGATTGCTTGTGAGAGTGAATTCATTCTATGTCACAGAGATAGGGTTTCATCTCGTCAGTCCAGAAGCACTTCGAGGTTTCCAAGAGGGGATCTATAGTTGTGGCGCTATGTTGGGTGAGGTTTGCCACGTGGTTTGTTGAGAGACGGACGAGCTCCCTTTTGGAGCAGTGGTAGGGACTGGCATGCACTCCATCGCACATCCTTGTCCTTTTTCAAATTAGCAGTAATGATGACAATTTTGTGGTTGTGTTCCCTTCTTTTGTTTTGGCATTGCTTAATGCAAGAAATTGGCACCCTAGGAGAAGTGGTTTTCCTTGGATGTTGCTCATTAGAATGTATTCTTGACTTGTACAAGTCGCGCATACTCTTCATGTCCTTGTCACTTGATTGTATTTGATTGCTAACACTACGATTAGAAGGCAAATTCTTGGTTGTGCATGATTCGCCAACTTGTTTGTTCTCTAGGAGAAAAGAGTCCTTAGCATTAGTTTCTATTGGCTGTACCCGATAGTGTTGGTCTTCTACAAGATGGCGTGCCTAATGGAGTCCTAGAATTTGTGCCAAGTGTAGCAGCTGATATTCATGGTGTCAGCGGAGACGTTGAGGATGATGTAGTTCAAACATTGGACATCGCTGCAAATGCCTACAAGGACACTGATGTTGAGGTCAACTACCTAGTGGACAATATTTGTGGCAATGGTGCAAATGAAAATCCAAAGGAAGACGTTGTGGAGGACGTCCATGAAGCCATCATGATGGACTCCAACTATAGTGCTTCCACTCCTACTGCTCAAGTGGCACAAAGTGACAAAGTCGTATCTGATCCATCTTCAATTGTATTGAAGGAAGTCCAAGTTGGCCATGAGGCGTCCCCAATTGATGGTCCACCTCAATCGCCGCCAAACCAGGTATAGATGACATCTTCCATTCTCAAAGAAGACACCATTTAGTTGTGATTGTATGTTTGCATCAACGTCTTTGTGTATGTCGTAATGTTGGTTTTATTGGGAGGAAGAAGTTTGTTGTTTGTTTTCATAGTATGAGATGGTTTGCCATGGTTTTGTAGCCCGTGAATTTACTATATGCAAGTTCGTCTTCATGGTCCAACTGTGTGACAAGGAGCCTGGCACGAGCAAAGCCAGCTAAGTTTGTAGCCCCTACAAAGTCTTCAAAGGCAACAATGCCAAAGGTGCTAAAGCCGAGCCCTCTGAAGGCGGCAGACCAAGCAAAGAAAGGAGAAGCACCAAGGAAGAAATGAATACAAAGGTGAGAATTATATGCAACAGTACCAACAGATGCTAGGATCTACAATTTTGTAACTTTCTTGCCTAATGTCAGGGAAAATGGTTTCACTAACTTCCACATGTGTCTCACAGGATGCCCACTATGTATTATATAACATTGTTCAAGACATCTAGATGTTTGTTTAGACATTGGGGGACATTGTAGGGAATGTCCTTTTTTCCCTCACAGCAACAAAGTAGACAACTCTCAATTGTAATATATGCTTTAATTCCACACATTGATGTGTAGTTTGTAGTTGTGTTTCAGCTCCACGAGCCTCAAAGTTGTTTTTGTATTGGATTTTCATTATATGAAAAATTATGTTATTTGTATGTTTCTTTGTTTTTGTATTGTTCAGTTTTGGGTCTTGAACTTCATATTTTCAGAATTACAGGGAGTATAGGTAGACTATTTTCATTATGTGAATGTAGTTGTAGTGAATCCATAAAGTCAGATGAGTAGCCCAACTCCTACTGGTCCTCGTCTTTCATTAGAAAAAAATGCAAATGTCATGTTAGCTTAGACATCATGATACATGAATTTCGTCAACATGCAATATAAAATGTGTCCACGTCAACAGTTGGTGGATGCAAAATGTTGTACATGGCGATGTCATATAAGACACTCTAAAATCATACAAGACACCCCAAAGTTCAGGAACATATCCTCACAAAATAGTCATTAACGCAACTTGCCAGTAGATATGTCTATGAAGACATCACACTGGATATCACTTGATGCAAACTAACGTCAATGCCTTCTTTATGTGCATCCATTTGGTGTCCAACCCAAAATTTCAATCGCTCTCTTTGACATCCGTGTGGACATCATTCTGCTCACCTTGCTTGTGACAAACGTTTCATGTATGTTGCCTTAGACATGAAGAAGAAGACTCCGATGTCATAGAGGATGTCTTCACAAACAAGTAGATGTCTTTTGGGACATTCTGGACAACACTCAACGAATTGCCACAGCTTATCTAGTTGGCCCCCAAATAATGCTACATAAGTTGATGTGGCATTCAACGTCACCTTGTAATATTCACTAATGTGGCATGCATTGTCAATTGACACGTCATGCTTGGGTAATGGATGAAAAAAATTCCTAGCTGGCTTCCCGAGCCAACGTGGTGCTTAGGTGGCAACCAAATGGCACACTTTCAAGACCCTGTTGACCCATGTTTTTCAAGATGTCTATACCCTAAACACGTTGATGTCAGACATGTTTTTACGTGTTTTTGGCATGTCTTAGGCAACACAAAAATTTGGACATCCATGTAGACATTTCAAGACATCATTCAAGATATTGGGACGTAGAATTCACCGATTTTAGAAAACATTGTTTTCTTATAGTGTAATATGATAGTTCACAATCTACTTCACTATTATACCCTACACTTCCTACATTTGTAAAGAGAAAACATAGGCAATTAGTATATATTGCAATGCGCAATGTGCATAGCACATATGTGCATGAACATATGTTGTTAACCCACCCCACCCCCACCCCCATATTTTTTTACTTCTTCTTGCTTTTTGTTACATCTTACTTCTTGCTTGTTATTACCTTTGAGCACTTGCCGTCTTCTAGTTCTTGTTCTCATTATCACTATTGATCCTCCTCTTCTTCTTCTTTAGTCAATTGCATAACCCATGTTTAAATGATTGGAAAACTATCCTATTTTATATCCTTTGCTAAAAAGACCAAACCGTTTGACTTGATAGCCTTTGATGTGGCAATACCATTGAGCCCTTTCTTTTAGGACGCTTTATGCATTTTAATTTATTCCTTGTCAAATCCCTTGCAATTTTAGCACATATTTTTCTTAAAAATGCCCTTAGTGGCTTTTTTTGATGACACACTTTGCTTTAATTTGGCTTCAACTCCATATCCACATGAAGCATAAAGGTCAAATTTTAAACATGTAAACCTAAACATACTAGCTATCTTTACTAAGATATGCTATAGGTACTAAAACCCTTGTACTTCCACCATATAATATGACCTACCTTATAGTACTTAGGTTCTCAAATAGCCTTTCTAGTGGATGGTACCACCCACCCACCCACTAAGAGTGAGTGTTTATATTGGCTAATACCTTCATTCCTTGGCATAATGATTAGGTGTAACTACCCCATTATGGCCATCCCTAAGTGTTCTACCTCCCAAATTCAAATTAGTGAGCTTATAGTGGCTTCTTTGCCTCATTGCTTCCCTATACTCTAGAAGAAAACATTGTTGGTTTCAACAAAATCTAGGTGGCACAAAATGCAATTTTCAACCAAAAAACGCAATTTCTACATTGGCTTAAACCCAGTTTTTTGACAACTGTGTTTAGGTCAACATAGAAATTGCATTTTTTGGCTGAAAACTACATTTCGTGTCACCTAGATTTTGTTGAAACCAACAATGTTTTCTTCTAGTGATATCATTGTAACAGTTGTTTTTGGAGGTTGTAGTGCTTTCTTATGGTGTATCCTTGTAGGTGACTCTTGAACTTTAAGTGTTAGCACTACATTGGAATGGCAAAGGTCATTGGTTTACTTTGACTATGTTGAGGATGTGACTTGCTTTACATATTTTTGTAGGCCGTTTTGTGATTTTGGTTCTTCTTTTTGGTTTTGTAAGATTTGTGACATAGATAGTAATGGGCTATAGCCGAAGACACTTGTTATATCCTCACTAACATAACATTGGATTGTTGTGTGTATTGGGACAGGTACAGGTGAGGCTTAGCCTTCAGGTTTGGACTCCCATTTTTGGATTTCAAAGAAGAAGACATTTTTTCAAGCAATGGACACTTAGTCATACTATTGTGCTTTTCTATGGATATTTGTATTTGGCTATTTTGGGGAGAACAAGTTGGTTTATTTAATTGTTACTTCCAAAATAGTATTCTAGCATTGATACTATGTTATGGACAACTTGTGAATTGCTAAACTCTTATTCTTATGTACAACATGTGACTTGATAGAACATATCTTATTTTAGCTTTTGAAAAGATATGCTTGGATTCTTGTTTGGGTAATAAGTTCGATAGTGGTAAAATGTGGCCCTATTTAGGAATGTTTAGTCTTAGTCCCTTCTTCTTCTTTTTCTTTAATAATTGTGTCGTATGCGTAGCGTGTAGTAAATACCATTTACAACACCCAAACATGTAAATTAACTCGAAATATCATCCCAGAGGATTCTAGTATGTTGTTGCAAGCCTAGGTTATCTATTCTACCAACTTAAGCTCTCTCTTTTCGGAATCCAATCCGGAATCCGGATCCGTCTCTTCACTCACAAACACTATTTTTTGGTACCTCTGTTTTACCCTCAGAGGGTCCACCTTTGATTGTATAGAGGGGTAGGGACTCACCACTCGTATTCCTCACTCTCTTCTCTCTCTAAACTATAGAACGCCCATTTAGACCAACTGTTGTGTTAGATTAGCCCGGAAACACTCTCACAACTATCCGGATGGCCAATCCGGAAAGTAGGTCACATAGAGCTGCCTCTAGACTTTTCCACTACAACGACAGACCAATAGAGACTGGAACTAAGATAAGGATTGTAAGTCGTTCACCTAAACTGATCCTAGGGTTTGGCTGACCTTCCGGTAAGTGGTATGTGGCTTTCTTCCGCTGGCGGTTGCTTATCTCCGCACGGAACCCTCCTTGGCATTCTGGACACGCACCTACATCACTCCTAATCGGATTCCCGTTCTAGGAGTTTAAAGACATGTGCTCAAGACCAAAGTCACTAGTCTAGACAACAGCACAAACATTCCTCACAACTTAGCTCCAAGTTCCCTTAGATCCAGATTCCTCCTTTCCTCCTCCTCTCTTACACTTCCACACATTCACAAGACAACTCCGGAAAGCTAGATATACGACAGATCAATTCCTAAAGGTCCACTTAGTGGCTCAGATTAAAAGAAAAGATGACAAGATAAAAACTATAATGCTAGGATGGAATGAGAGGCAACAAACCTGCCCCTCACTTAAAAACTCAAAACAACCAAAGCCAAAAAGGCAAAAAGGGCACCCGAAAATCCAGGTGACCACTCACAAACTCCATGAGAAATCCGGAAAAGTGAGATCCTATAAATCCGGAACCCGGTCCCACACCTGGAAATCCGGATCCGGTTCAAAATTAAAATCCTATCTACCTAAAGAAAGGTCCTAACTACTTCCCCTTCCATGCTTTCTTCTGGTTGCTCATGCCTTGATTCGCTGGTGCTTGCGTGGATGACCTTGGTGTTGCCTTCGGAGTTGCCTTGATCGGTGTCATCCGCAACGCCGCCCGGGTCTGTATCTTCCGAATTTCCGAAGGGGAGTAGTCTGCTTCTTCCTCATCCTTCGATCTGGTCTGGTACTCTTCTTCCTCAGATTTCCCAATCTGAATTATCTCCCTCTCGTTCTCCTCTCCTGGAGATGTCTCATCCAACACGATGGGCTCGATCTCCTTTCGTGGTTGTTGCTCTTCCACATATGCTCAAACTCCTCTGGATGGGTCTGGGCCGGATTCGTTAATCCTCCAATCCGCTTCATTAGTTCACCTCGGGTCTAAGTGCGGGGTGTCGGAAGTGACTCCTTCTCCGGAAGGTGAAACATTGGAACTGGCGGAGAAACCGTAATCTCTAGCGGTACTAACTCCAATGTCGTATCCGGCTGTTTGCTTGGCTCGGGCGTTGTCTTCACACTCCCCCGGATTGTCTTCTCCAATTACTTGGAGAAGGGTTCTGTCAAGTACCGGAAAGTCTCTCGTGGGGCTTCTGGTTTTGACGATAGTGGCATCGAGGTTGTGAGCTTGACGGGAGTCTCCATGTCGAAATGGATCTCCGGAAAGTTGGAGAAGTCCATTACCCGGTCGGGGTCGATCCACCCAAGTAGCTGCCTCATCTCCTTCAGTGTAATCTCCATCCGCGAGGAGGAGTCCACCAGTATCCGGATCACCTTGGATCCGGTGAGGTGCCCTTCCTCAGTCAACCAGCTCTGGGTTAGAGCCGCCTTCATTACCATGTCGACTGGCTTGTCCACCAACCCGAATAGGTTCTTCTGCAGCTATAGGGCTTCCTTCTCCCTTTGCTTTGATGTAGCCATCTCCCCTTGAGCCCAGCTCAATCTTGCCTGAAGGTCCGCTTTCTCCTTCTCCAAGGCTTCAAACTGCTTGTCTTTCCGCTCGAGGACTTCCGGATTCGGAAGTTTCTTCAAGACGTCGAGGATGTCTTCCAGATCCGTCTTCAACTCCCGGCTAATCCTCCTTAGCAGATCCGCCAAGTTCTTGTGGTACTCTTGTGCTTGTAGTACCGAGTTGAACCCGGTCTTGAAGAATCCGGATATGCTTCCTTCTTCCTCCTCCAATATCTTCTATTGAGCCGAAAGCTTCCCCTGCGATGTCGGATCTATCGATTTCTGTCGCCTTCGCTCCAACAGTTGCTCGTCCTCTTCCGGATCCTCCTCCTCTTCTACTAGCAGCTGCTCTACTATCACTTCTTCCGTGAGGCTGTATTGGAGGATGGTGGCTCCAGTGTTGTACTCCACTATTTCCGCATCGTTGAGAAGCTCTGCGTGGTGGTATAGATGGAATAAATACGGTCCTATGGGGCTGGTCTTTCCTTTTCCTACTTTGGTCGCAAGCTTGGATACTACTGATCCAATAACCTTGCCCCAACTGACTAGTCTACCCTCAAAAGTACCAAAGATGGTGTTTGCTACCATAATTGTAATCCGGGTAGGCTTTTCTAGATACAAGATAGGGATGAGAAATTCTAGGACATGCCTCTACCGTGCATCCAGGCAATCACTAATAGCATACCCTTCTTTAGAATGGGTAGTGTTCTTGAACTTTCCTACTGTAAACTTGACTGTTCGAGAAGCTAGACCGGATCCCTTTTTAGGGAATCCGTAAACCTTAGCCCAGACTTCATCAATCCAGGTTGCAGGCCTTCCTCTCACCGTCAACTCATACTAGTTGGAAGCTCCTACTATCAGTTCCTAAATCATCCGGTCGTTCTTTACGGTCCATGGCTATAAGAACAAACCAACACACCCTATCTCACTGAGGTCGTCCTCTAGCTGTGATCTCTCTCTTAGCCTTTCCGAAATGGTTGGACAAACCATCCAGACGGTGACCAAAGCTTTCCGGATATCTCCCTCCACCATCTCAAACCACTTTGAAATTTGAAGACACTATCACCTTTTACGCGAGCACTAACTCACCACTCTTTCACTCAACTATACGCGCACAAAACAATTGTGGAGAAAGAGGAAGAAGAAATGAGAGTGGCGGGGTTAAGTACCCGTCCAAATACCAATCGTTCGTAAAGTGGACCGTTTACCCGTAACGGGTCCCTATTTCCTAGACCGGAAGTCTAGTCTGTAGGTTGTCGCTATTCGGGTTTCCGGAATCCGGATCCATCCTGGATCCCGTTACGAATTACCTGGAGTATCCTCTTAGTCTAAATGAGTTGTTTAGGCTAAGAGGGTTCTAATACTTTTTGTCCATTAGAAATTTTGGAAAATTCTATATAGTTATACACTCCTAAATACTAACATGGTGACTTCTTCGATTACGGCTCGCGACACATTGAACAATTTACTTATGTTCAATCATTGAAAATTATTTTTTAATGTAAAGTAGGCCCTTTGACTCCAATAGCCTATGATGTGGAAATACCACACCTTAAGAGGCTCTATATAATTTAATTTGGCTTTAATGCATTACATGATTTACTTCCTGTCTTTTCAAATTTTACACCCATTTATAATTATAAAAAGAACCTTTTATGGCCTTTTTTGATAGCACTTCACTTCTATGAAATGATTTTATAATTACATCCCTTCTAAGCATAAGAGTTAATTTTTTACAAATTAGCTCTCTTTGTTGAGAGATATTATAGGTATCTTAGCCCCATTACATCTACCACATGATGTGGCTTGCTTAATAATCCATGGGCTCTCATATCCAAATAACCTCTAGGTGAATTGTACTACCCTTCCACCCATTAAGGGTGATGGTTTAAATGGCTCAATGTCCACCACCTATTTGGTGTAACTACCCCCATTATGGCCATCTCTATGTGCTTTCCCTCCCATTTTCAAATTAGTTAGCATATAGTGGCTTTTTTGCTTCATTTTTTTTTCTCTCTCAATGTGATGGTCGAATTTTGGGAGTGTGGTGTATACTTACTTTCTTGCAAGGCTCTTGAACTTCAAGCAATTGCACATTACAGGAATGGCAAAGGTCATTGGATTTCATGCATTTTGTTTAGGATTTTGGCTTTACTATGAATACTTACCAATCTATTGTTCTCTTTTTTTTTGTTTTATGAATCTATGACATTGATAGCAATTGGCCATTGTTGAAGACACTTGTTACATCCTCACTAACATAACATAGGATTGTTGTGTATATTGGGACGGGTATAGGTGAGGCGTGGCCTTCACATTCTAAACTCCCATTTTTGGAGTACTTGGAGCAAGTTTTTTCTAACACTTAGACATCTTGTCAACTTTTTGTGCTCACTTATTTAGATATTTTCATTGGATCACACTTGGATTTAGAGGCTTAGGAATTATTGTACTAACACCATATTGTCATATTTTGACACTTTTGGGGACTTGCCTATGATTGAGATGTTTTATTCTATTTTTACCAAGGTTATGCTTGGATTCACATCTAGCCACAAAGCTAGGTTCTAGAAAGTTGAAGCCCTATTTCAAGGATGTTTAGTCTTAGTCTCTTCTTCTTCTTCTTTTGCAATTTCTAAAGATATAGTGGTTATGGATTCTTCTTACCTTAAACTTGTGCTTCACATTTTATGTTGCCTTAAATCTTTGAAGGTTGAGTTATATTTTTCATTCATTAAAAATTAACCTCCATTATACATGTAGGTACTTAAAGCTGGAATGAAGTTATTGGAGGCTACTTATAACACTAGAGAGTCAACTTCTTTACATTTTTGTAAGGATATAGGTCCTAGAGCATGTAGGAATATACATTTATAGAGTGTTAGTGTAGTATGTTTTGTATTAGTGACTAATAAATGTCATTGAAAAGAGTCACATTTTTTCTTGTATTTTCTTTCTTCAACATGACTATCTCTTGAACATTTCGAAAAGCATATGTACTCATTTTTTATTGTATGGAATCATTTATTTAGTTGCTAAACAATGTTAATGCATAATTGTAATGCCTCATGTCAATCTAGAATGTATGGAAAATGTGATTGTAGTTTATGACAAAAGCTACTATAAACCTCAAGTTACCTCAATTACAAATATCACTTACTTGAGTCATATTTTATAATATATCTTAGCCAAAATATGACTCATTATAATTATATAATGCTTACAATCTTGCCAATAATGTGACTATACTTTTTAGAATATGACTACATTTAATCATAAAATTATTAGTAACATTCCATATGAACTACTAAATGAGCCAAAAATATGACTCACATCAGTCATATTTCACATCAATAAAAAAATGACTCATGAAGGTGATATTCCACATCAACCAAAAACATAATCCACGATAATCATTTTTTACATCAACATGCAGAGACTATAACCCATGAGAGTCATTTTTTACATCGACAAAAAATATGACTCATAAGAGTCATTTTTCACATCAATAAAAAATGTGACTCACAAAAATCATATTCCACATCAATCCAAAATATGACTACAAAAAGTAATATGCCACATTAGCCAAAATATGACTCACTAGAGTCATACTCCACATCAATCAAAATATAAATCACCAAAATCATACTCCACATTAGTCAAAATATGACTCACTATTGTCATATTCCATGTCAGCTTAATATATGACTACATGGAGTCATATGCCATGTAGGCTTTTTTTTAATTTGCCTAGGTAGCTCAAGAAAAAGTCAAGCCTCCAAAGATAGTCAACATATACTCGATGTAGGCAATAAATATATAATTATACTCCCCAATACATATGATTGCAAATATGACTCATGTTTGAAGTGACTAGTCAGTAATGACTAGACCTAGTCATGTCACGCGTCATCTACAAACTATAGTGTTTTTTGCTTGAGTCATATTTTGAGATTTTACAACTCACTGCAGTTTTATTTTGCAATCATAAAACATCCATTTTGTTGTAGTGCAAAATGAATAATGCCACTTACAACATAGTTGATAACACAGCCCTCCCCCTAAGCAACAGGTTTGCTTTGCCCCATCGATCCACAAAGCCCTTCACTATATTGTACAAAAAAAAGCTAGATGTCTTTCTTTGACTAGGCTTGCTTATACATTAAAAATATGGCAATAGTTTTGTAAATGCCAACCACACCTTTTGTTTCTAAGACTTCAATTGTCCTTGATTCATGTTATTTCTTCTTGCATTGTAGACATTTTTCTACACAACGTCAAAGGTAGACCAAGTCCAAGGTTGAAACATTTTCCGGTACTTGGAGGCATTGAACAAGAGTTTAGACAACAAATCAAAATTTGCTCCTAACAGCTTTGGATCCTAGGTTAGAACCACAAATCTACCACAAAGCCTAACTTTAGATAATGCCTTTTTCATAGTCTCCACTACTCCTTTCTACTTTATCTGGTCTTTGCACTATAGGAAACCCATGTTTTTTACATTGTTTACAAAAAACATATCCATTTTTTATAAAACGGATCCTATTTTCTGAGACATCTCTGTGTTACATGGTCAATAGGCATGGGAGTGTAAATTTGATGTGATGTTATGGAAAACATGTGTAGCTAAATTTGAAAATGAGGAGTTGTTATTGTATTTATACATACATGTTCATAATGGTGTTAGAAAAAACATGTTGATGGTTTTTTGAGACATCCCAAACAACATAGATTGCTCAGTTAGCAAGTAAACCCATTTTGACTAGAAGTAAGTTGTTAGAAATTACTAGGATCTATGATAAAATGTTGACCAAATGTAAAAAATTTAAAAGGAAGGGCCACTATATGGCATGCTTTGCAAAAACAAAATGGATGGATGTGCATCATGGATGAAAATATTTGGTCTTTATATAAGTAGGGTGGTAAAAAGTGAAACAATCCATATGGGATATGTAAAGCAAAAATTGTGTTCAATGTAAAATGTCTCAAAAAAATATCTAGATGTCAAACAATGTCAAGATATACAATGGTCAAGTTCCCATGTTCTAGTTATCCCATATCATTTGTCTCTCCATAGATGGACAATGGATATAAATACAACATTCCTACCCTTCATTCTCAATAACTTTTAAAGAACGAATTCCTTCATTTTGTCATCAAACACTAGAAGAAATTTGCATGATGTGTTTGTTGAGGCAAATGCAAAATTCTCTTGATGGTAGATGGTAAGTTTTCTATAATTCTTGTTGAATTCAATAGTTTTCTTTGTTTCTTTTATTTTATTTTGTATTTTTTTTTAATAATTATTTTTTACTAACCTTGTTTTATAGTTACAATTGATGTCTAAAAAAACATCTAGACATCTAAGTTGACATCTTGAAAAGCAATATTAAATTTTTTGAATAGCAGAAAAGAGTGTTGACTAGGCATGCCATGTCACCCTCATTGGATGCCACATCATTTTTTCCGCCACCGTATCAAATGCCATGTCAAGTGCTATCGTATGCACATAGATGTGTAAGTATCCTTACAACACCAAAATGTCGTAAAATGACTCGAAATATCGTCCCAGGGGATTTTAGGATGTTGCTACAAGTTGAGATTATACGTATTACTGACTTAACCAATCCTTTCACTTCCTTTCTCTCTTCCGGATCTCTATCTTTTTGGAATCCAATCCGAATCCATTCCTTTCCGGAATCCGGTTCCGTCTTCTTTCAAACACACTGGTTTTCTATTCCTTTGTTTTATCCTCAAAGGGTCCACCTTTGATCTTGTAGAAGGGTAGGGACTCACCACTTATATTCCTCACACTTTCTTCTCTCTCTAATCTACAGAAAACACACCCGATAGTATGTTGTAATAGATCGGATGCAGAAGTACCCTCACAACTTCCTGGATGGCCAATCCAGAAGGCAAATCATTCAGAGCCATAACAAGTCCTATCCACTACAACGACAAATCAATAGAAATTGGAACTGATGGGGGATTGTTAGTCATTCACTAGACTGATCTTAGGATTTGGCAGACCTTTCGGGGAGAATAGGATGGGGATTTTTCCATTGGTGGTTGCTTATCTCCGCATAGAACCCTCCCTGGTATTCCGAACTCACACCTACGCCACTCCTTGCCAGATTTCCATTCCAGTGTTTTAAAGGCACCGCGCACAAGATCATATTCACAAGCCTAAACTACGTCACAAACGTTCCCTCCAAATTAAATCCAATCACCACAGATCCGGATTCCTCCTTTCCTCTCTCCCTCTTACACTTCAACGCTCTCACAAGCAAACACTGGAAAGCTAGATATACGACAAATCAATTCCTCAATATCCACTTGGTGGCTCAGATTAAAGAAAGGATAACAAAATACCAACTATAAGTGCTAGGATGGAATGAGAGGGCAATAGACCCCCTTTTAAAAACTCAAAAATCCAAAGGCAAAAGCCATCTAGAAATCCAAGTGACGAACCACTGACCTCTTGAGAAACTTGGAAAGTCAGATCCTAAAAATCCAGAACCTAGGCCCACACTTAGAAATCTGGTTCAGATCCAAAATTCAAATCCTAACTAATTGAGATTCCTAAATACTTCGCCTTCTATGCTTTCTTCTGATTGCTCCCGCCTTGACTCATTGGTGCCTAGATGGGTGCCCTCGCTAGAGTCGACTTCTCCGAAGTTGTCTTTATTGTGGCCCGGGTTTGGATCTTTTGGATCTCTGGAGGTGAATCTTCCTCTTCCATTTCTTCTTCTATTGAATCCGTTTTCGACCTAGTTTGGTACTCCTTTCACTAGTAGAAAATTCAGTGACCAAATTAACAAAAATTCAACACAAAAGTGTTGATTTTTTCGTTAATTTGGATGTGTTGATTTGGGTAGTTGTTAACAAAAAAGTGTTGATTTTTTTGTTAATTTGGTCACTTGAATAATGAAGAAAAAACTAAATTTTAAATAAAATCCAACCATACACAAAATGACACGTGGCAAGTTCCACCTCATCATTAAATTGATACGTGGCAATTGACACATCACCACAAAAGCCACCTCATCTACTCTACAACCCCATCACCTAGGCCACAAGCCACCAACTAGCCAAGGGGTGCCAATGGGGTTTGAACCTTGCACCCCTTGCTTGTAGAGGTAAGGCCTTTACCAACACACCATGGTTATTTTTTCATGTCCGTCATGGGTTCTGGTTGGATTTATTTAGTTTTTGCTAGTGTTTTTCATTTGGCTCTAAATTCAGTAGACTTCAGAGGTCATTTAGTCATAGTAAAAATACTTTTTTTTAAAAACATACAACTAATAAAAGTAGGGAAATCAAGTTAAATTTCACCTCCAAAAATCCGTTTGCGATTTTGAGCTTTTAATCAAAATTTATGGACAATAATCAGAGAGGATGTTTGAAAATGTCAAAGAAAATGTCAATTCCAACACCTCTCTGAATTTTGTACATAACTTTTGATTAAAAACTCAAAATTGAAAACGGATTTTTGGAGGTTAAATTTAACTTAATTTCCCAACTTTTATTAGTTGGAAGTTTTTTGAAAGAAGTAGTTTTACTATGCTTAAATGGCCTCTAAAGTCTGATGATTTCAAGAAACACCAAATTTTGAATGAATAAGTTAAAAAATAAAATTTCATTACATATAGAATTGCAAGCACAATGATTTAATTCTAATGCCCAAGCCTTAAGAAGACTTATTTAACACTTTCGCACTAAAGTGAACAAAAAAGTGTTGATTTTTTTGTTGATTTGGACCTTCACTGCTCAAATCAACAAAGTTTTGTGACCAATTTGTTAACTTGTGCGAAAATCAACAAAAAACTGTAAAAATGGACAATACAGTACCCACTTCAACAAAAATTTGTTGATGTTTTGTTGATTTGGTCACTGTTTTTCTACTAGTGTCTTCGTCAGACTTCTCAATGCAATTCATCTTCCTCACTTCCTCCTACTTTCCTAGGGACGTCTCATCTAGGCGTTTTGTCATGTCTGGGTTGAGGCTATTGCATGTGTTTGAAGCTTTCCGGATGGGTCCAAGCCAAATACGTCACGCCTCCCATCCGGTCAACCAGATTACTTTGTACTAGTAATCTGGGTGTCTAGAAAGCATCCTTCACAGGGAGCCGGGTGATTGGAATAGTCGGCGAGACAGAAACTTCCAGTGGCTCGAACTCCCTAGCTATGCTTGGCCGCCTGGCCACCTATGGTATTATCTTCGTGCTCCTCTAGATGGTCTTTTGTAATTGACTTGAGAAGGGCTCTGTGGAATGATGAAGAGCCTCCCTGAGTCCTTCAAATCGTGGTGGAAGTGGAAATGATGAAGCCGGCCTAACCAAAGTTTCCAGAACAAAAGGAATTTCTGGAAAGTGAGCGAAGTCCATGACTTGGTTTGGATCAATACGCCCTAAGAGTTGGCGGGTGATTGCAAGAAACACCTGCCAGTTTCATTGCGGTTTTTTTTGGAGCGCTATACCTTTTGAATTAGGAATCCAATTCCAAAACCAAAAAAACTATTTCTAGATATCTTTCTTGTTATTGTAATCCTTATTTTTCAGAAATTTTTAAAAATCCTTTTATATTTAAAAGTCAATTTTGATAATTTGTCACACTTTAACATTTAGGGTTTTTTTATACTATTGAGCGGTTTAAATTAGTGATTTTTAGCTGAAATTTCTATGGTATATTAGTTTAGTAGGCATACATGTGCCTACCAAAGGAAATCTAAAAATGCATAATATTATATCCTCCATGTTCATGCAAATAGGCCTCTCTTGCAAGCACAATTCTAAACAATAGAGATAGTTTTGAACTCATTTTTTTGCTCAAATCTCATCATCAAAAAGTCCTCCCAAATGGCCAATTTTTAGTTTTCTTGAAAATTGTTTTTCCTATTTTCTACAAATTAAAACGTCAAAGTATGTATTTTCTTTGTTAGAATTCTATGTCCCAAAATATATCATGGAAAATACATACTTTGACGTTTTAATTTGTAGAAAATAGGAAAAACAATTTTCAAGAAAACTAAAAATTGGCCATTTGGGAGGACTTTTTGATGATGAGATTTGAGCAAAAAAATGAGTTCAAAACTATCTCTATTGTTTAGAATTGTGCTTGCAAGAGAGGCCTATTTGCATGAACATGGAGGATATAATATTATGCATTTTTAGATTTCCTTTGGTAGGCACATGTATGCCTACTAAACTAATATACCATAGAAATTTCAGCTAAAAATCACTAATTTAAACCACTCAATAGTATAAAAAAACCCTAAATGTCAAAGTGTGACAAATTATCAAAATTGACTTTTAAATATAAAAGGATTTTTAAAAATTTCTGAAAAATAAGGATTACAATAACAAGAAAGATATCTAGAAATAGTTTTTTTGGTTTTGGAATTGGATTCCTAATTCAAAAGGTATAGCGCTCCAAAAAAAAACGCAATGAAACTGGTAGGTGTTTCTTGCAATCACCCTTCTTCAAATTTTGGTTGCTCCACCTCGACTTTGTCTGTGAGGCCATACTACAAGTCTCGTGAGGCCTAAGCTTTGAATCTACTAGGTTAGTATAAAATAGGTCTGTAATAGTATAGAATTTTTTCAAAATTTCCAATAGGCAAACAGAATTAGAACCCTCTTAGCCTAAACATTGCATTAAGGTTGAGAGGATGATCTAGGTGTTCTATAAAAGGATCCAAGACAGAACCGGATTCCGGAAACCCGAATAGCAACAACCTACGGCTTAGAATTCTAGTCTAGGAATCTAGGGAGCCGTTATGGGTAAACGGTCCGCTTTTAGAACAGTCGATAGGATGACGGGTACTTAACCCCTACCACTCCCATTTCTCCTCCCTCTTTCTTCCATAGCAGTTTTGCACTCATATAGTTGAGTGAAAGAGCGGTGAATTAGTGATCATTTTAGTAGTTGAGGACTATCTTTCTTTGAGTTCCGGTTTACAATCGCAGAGAGAGATATTCGTAAACCATTAGTTATGGCATGGATGGTCTATCCGACCATTCCAGAAAAGTTGAGTGACCAGTCATAGTTAGAGGACGACTTGAGCATGATAGGGTGTGTTGGCTTGTTCCTTTGGCCAAGGACTATGAAGAATGATCAGATGATTTAGGAGCTCATCGTAGGAGCTCCGAATCAATATGAGTTGACAATAAGAGGGCGACTCAGAACCTAGATGGATGAGGTTTGGGTAAAGGTATATGGAATCCCTAAAAAGGGATCTAGATTAGCTTCTTGAACGGATAAGTTTGCGGTGGAGAAATTTAAGAATGCAACCCATTCTAAGGAGAAGTATGCCATTAGTGATTGTCTAGGTGGGAGGCAAAAGCAGGTCTTAGAGTTCCTTATTCCGATCTTCTATCTGGAAAAGCCTACCCAGGTTATGGTTACAATAGCCGACACCATTTTTGGAGCAATAGAGGGTAGACTAGTCAACTAGGGGAAAGTCATTGGAGCAATAGTCTCCAAGCTTGGTGCCCATGTAGGAAAGGCTAAAACCAGACCCATTAGTCCTTACCTGTTCCACCTCTACTACTATGCAGAACTTTTGAGTGATGTAGAAATGGTAGAATACAACACCGGATCCACAATCCTGCATTACGATCTCACAAACAAAGTGGAGGCAGAGCAAGTGGCATTTGATGAAGAGGAAGAGCTAGAAGAGGAGGAGTAGCTCATGGAGCAAAGACAAAGGAAATCTACCGATCCGGCTTCACGAGGGAAACTCCGTGTTCCGGAGAAGGTTTCAGAGAAGCCAGAGGAAGACATTTCCGAGTTCTTCAAGACTGAATTCGACTAGGTGTTGCACGCACAAGAGTACTACGAGACCTTGGAAGACCTTCTTAGAAGAATCGGCAAGGAGTTGAAGATCTAGCCACAGGATATACTCGACGCAGTGAAGAAACTTCTGAATCCGGAGGAGCTGGGACGGAAAGAGAAGCACATCGAAAATCTGGAGAAGGAGAAGACTGACCTCCAATCCAAATTGAGTTGGGTAGAAGGAGAGCTGGATGTAGTAACGCAGAGGGAGAAGGAAGCTCTATAGTTTGTCAAGAACCTATCCAATTTGGTAGATAGACTTGCGAAACTCATCGTGAAGGCCTCCCTTGTTAGGAATTGGCTAATCGAGGAAAGACATCTAATTGGATCCAAGGTAGTCAAGATCCTAGTCGATTTCTCATCACAAATGGATTCCGTGTTGAGGGAGATGCACCAACTCTTAAGGCATATTGATCCGGACCGGGTCATGGATTTTGCTCACTTTCCAGAAATCCATTTTGACACAGAAACTCCAATGAAGCTAACGTCATCACTACCACTTTCGCCAAGACCAGAAGTTCTTAGGGAGATTCTTCGACATTCAATAGAACCCTTCTCAATTCAGTTGGAGAAGACCATCTGGGGGAGCGTGAAGACAGTTTGAGAGCCAGCCAAGCAGCTGGATGTAGCACGGGAGTTGGCACCACTAGAAGTTACAGTCTCGCCACCAATTCTAAGGACCCGTCTTCCTCAGAAGGAAACCCATTAGACACCCAAGTAGCTTATTGGAAGTAACCTGGCAGACTGGATTGGAGGATTGAAGAATCCAGCTCGAACTCATTTGGAAAGCTTCGAGCACATGCAACAGCCTCAACCTAGGCAGGAGAGGACCATCATCGTTCTAGATGAGACCTCTTCAAGAGAAAAAGACGAAAGGGAGGTCACTCAGATTGAGAAATGTGAAGAAGAGGAGGAGGACATGGAAGAGGAAGACTCGCCTCCGGAAATCCAGAAGATCCAAACCCGGGCAGCATTGAGGACGACTCCAATGAAGGCAACTTTGAAAGCGACCTCAAGGGCATCCATCCGGGCACCATCAAGTCTAGGCAGGAGCAATCAGATGAAGGAGCGAAAGGCAAAATAGTTAGGGTTGCAGTTAGTTAGGATTTGAATTTTGAATCTGATTCGGGTTTCCAGGCGTGGGCCCGAGTTTCGAATTTGTAGAATCTAACTTTCCGGGTTTCTCGAGAAGTCTGTGATTGGTCACTTGGATTTCTAGATGGCTTTTTGCCTTTGGATTTTTGAGTTTTTAAAGGAAGGCAAGCTTGTTGTCTTCTCATTCCATCCTAGCGCTTATAGTTGGTATCTTGTCATCCTTTCTTTAATTTGAGCCACCAAGTGGACATTGAGGAATTGATCTGTCATATATCCAGCTTTTCTATGTTTTCTTATAAGAGTGTTGAAGTGTAAGAGAGAGGAGGAAAGGAGGAATCCGGATTTGAGGTGACTAGATCTGATTTGAGAGGGAACGTTTGTGACGTAGTTTAGACTTATGAATATGGTCTTGTGTGCGGTGCCTTTAAAAAACTAGAATGGAAATCCGGCAAGGAGTGGCGTAGGTGCGAGTCCAGAATACCAGGGAGGGTTCCGTGCAGAGATAAACAACCGCCAACAGAAAAATCCCCATCCTACTCTTCGGAAGGTCTGCCAAACCCTAGGATCAATCTAGTGAACAACTAACAATCCCACATCAGTTCCAATTGTTGTTGATTTGTCGTTGTAGTGGAAAAGGTTGGATACGGCCCTCGATGACCTACCTTCGGGATTGGCCATCCGGGAAGTTGTGAGAATGTTTCTTGGTCTAATCTAGTGCAACATTTTGTCTAAGTGTGTTTTGTGTAGTTTAGAGAGAAAAGAGAGTAAGAGGAATACGAGAGGTGAGTCCCTACCCCTCTATAAGATCAAAGGCGGACCCTCTAAGAGTAAAACAAAGGCATCAAAAACCAATGTGTGTGTGAGAAGAGATGGATCCGGATTCCAAATTGGAGTGGATCTAGATTGGATTCCGGAAAGATAAAGATTTGGAAGAGAGAAAGGAAGTGAAAAGAATGCTTAAGTCGGTAATACAAATAATCTTGGCTTGCAACATTAGTCTAGAATCCCTTGGGACAATATTTTGAGTCATTTGATGATGTTTTGGTGTTGAAATGGTACTTACATTCCACTACGAGTAGGACATCAAGATAGTGAATCCGGTGTTGTATTCTATCATTTTGGCACTACTCAAAAGTTTTGCATGGTGATGGAGGTGGAATAGGTAAGGACTAATAGAACTGGTTTTGGTCTTTCCTACATGGGCAACAAGTTTGGACACCACTACTACAATAACCTTTTCCCAATGGACCGGTCTACCTTCCATTGCACCAAAGATGGTGTAGGCTACTATGACCATCACTCAAGTTGGCTTTTCCGAATACAAGATCAGAATGAGGAATTCTAATACTTGTTTCTGTCTCTAGTCTTCACAGTTACTAATGGCATACCCTTGCTTGGCATTGGTTGATTCTTATATTTTCCAATTGTAAATTTATCAACTCAGGAAGCTAATCCGGATCCTTTCTTTGGGAATCCGTAGACATTCACCCAAACCTCATCCATCCAAGTTCTAGGTTGACCCTTCACTGTCAACTCATATTGATTTGGAGCTCCTATGATGAGTTTTTGAATCATCTGCTCATTTTTCAGGGTCCATGGCCTAAATAATAATCCAACACACCCTATGCTACTTAGATCGTCTTCTAATTGTGTTTGGTCACTCTACCTTTCAGAAATGGCTAGATAGACCATCCGTAGAGTGATTGAAAGTTTATGACTACCTCCCTCCACTATTACGAACCGGAACTAACTGTAGATCTGAAGTGCAGAGTATTGTCTTCTCTTTCCTCTTACAATCGCTAACTAACCACTCTTTCACTCAAATATATAAATGCAAGCATTTGTGGAAGAAAGAAGGAGGAGAAATGGAGGTGGAGGAGTTTAAGTACTCGTCAACTTACCGACCGTTCCCGGTAGCAGACCATTTACCGTAACGATTCCCTAGATTCCTAGATCGAAACTCTAGGACATAAGTTGTCTCTATCCAGGTTTCCGGAATCCAGATACACTCCTATAAATTCTCAACAACAAGCTTCTTGCCGTTGATTAAGCATCTATAACTATTGAAATGGGTGTACGTTCCTGAACCCACTTGAGACATTTGTGCAACTCTTTCACTACTTAAAACATGCTTATGAGCCATATTTCCCTTTGTGATTGCACCAACAAGAATTGGGGATCATTCCTTACAAGGTGTGGGTTGTTGAGTGTACAGTTCATGATTGTATTGCCTTTTGCTCTTGCTTTTGTTCCTTCACAATCTTTGCTTCATCCATTTTGATTACAAAGACGAGGGGCCCAACACCAACCTTTGCACAATCATCTATATGGCCATTGTGTAAACTTAAAAGAATGAAAGACTAAATGATAACATGAAGGATTGCATGCAATGATGTGATGGGGCAACATGTGAAACAAAGTACCTTCTACAATGAACTCATAATTCTTGACCATTGCCTATTGCCTTGTTATCAAATCCACAAATAAATTATTTCCATCATCACAATGGAGTTGTGTTGGGCCAGTGTGCTTCTTTGGATCGTCATTGGAAAAATTGGAACCTTCCATAAGTTAGTAATGTGAAAGTATTCACTTGTGCAATCTTGCAACTTTGAATTGAGCTTAATCATAAGCATGCCCACCTATAAATTTCCAAGTAATTGTAAAAAGAATAATTGTTTACAAACTCAATTTTTCTAATATGAAAACCATACATCAACAATTAAAAATAACAATCAAAGAGAATGTCAAATTTTGATGCAGGGAGTACATGTAATGGCATGAAGGGGAGTTGTGGCACCAATATGGAAAGTAGTCAACATGAACTTATAATTCAAGTTTTTATCAACTTGTTGTACCCCATTCTTTATGACACATTTAACTACTTTTGGACTTTGTGAAAGTATTTTCCATTGGGAGATCTTCCAATAATATGCAAAATGAGGCCACAAAGCCTCTTAAAGGAGGATTATACCCCTTCGGGATACTAAATGAATGGAAATTATATCCCTTTAGGATTCTAAGTGTTGGAACAAACTAATGAATTTGGGATGATGTCAGCTCCTATATTTATTGTAGGCCATACATTTGGATTGAGGATTGAATTCGTATGAGACATTAAAGATTGGAAAATTTCACAAGATATTTTCCAAAGTATTATATAATACAAAAAAATGATAAGGCAAAATAATGCAATGACAGACATTTGGTAAGGTTGTTGTAAATCAAATTTAGATATAGAAGGTGGATTCACCACTTTATTATTGTTTGGATGCATCAAATAGGTGCTATTTAAATTTAATGTGACCTTACGTTACGTATCCTAGCTAGTTGAATTCAACTACGTTTTTGTTGGTGCCCAAGACCAATCAAACCTCAATCCTATAACATGCAAATGTTGCCACTCCACAGTATCTACATCATCCCTCACATGCAACACTAGATGTTTTCAATTGAGAGGATCTATGACAAGCATTACAACAATGTCATTCAAGAGTACCCTGCATCTAATAATGGGGATACAATTGGTTCTTGGATGGATTTTCAAATTCAAAAATAAAAATAAACCTTGAAAGAATCTCTGGTGGTAGAACACATTGAACAAGTACATCCAATGTTGAAGGTTGCATTGACAACCACAAGCCATAGTTTCTTGAACAAAATGTCGAAGAAGACCAAAGAAGCCAAGATGAATTTCAATATTTTGTAGGAGATTTGCAATATCGCCCTAAACATAGAGATCCATTATTAGTACCAAGAGCACAGCCTTCAAGAAAGACCAAATAAACCTCAACATACAAAAGTGTTAAGACAAAAAGAGACATCTAATCAATGACCAATATGCATTACAACAGAACCACTTACCTAGAACATGTGCTCAATATGAATAAAAATTGAGTGAGTTAAAATATCATTTGCAATGAGTTGCAAGAAAATTAATAATATATTTAAGGTATGACTGCAATCCCAAAGTATAGCACTAACAAAGTATGCAAATGCAGTTTTGGGGACAAATACAAAAAGCGTATCTAGGGTGGAGTACTGGAAGAACAAGAATACTAGTGCTAAGCAAGTTATGCATTCAATTACAACAATAGAAATGCACAATACATAATCCTTGGATAGTATCCATTAGACATAGAAGAAGAGGATCGTGAGATCTCTTGATCAAGCTATAGAGGGAGGATATAGTGCTCAATTTGAAATTTGCACTTCAATAAATCAAAATTGAAGAAACATTTCTAACAAATTGTACAAGCACAATCAAAACTTTACATTTAAGAATTTAAAAAACATTGAGGGACAATAGGTGGCAAGAAGTGAATTATCAATGTTCACAAAAAGTTCAACCGTTTGTAGTATTGAACATTTGCATTGCGCTTCAGTAAATTTCCTAAATGTTAAGAGGGAAGTATTGTGCAATCTTTTGATGAAGCTTTCCATATAGGATTATGAAGCCCAAAGTGTTGAATTCTAATTAAGCCTTCAAGAAAATTTCAATTTGCACAGTAATATGAAAACCAAATTCAAACTATTGTTATGAACTAGAATTACAAAAATAATTGTAAGGATCATGCACCGGAAATGCATTTACACAAATTACAAATAATTCTACTAACAATGAAATTTCAAGTAGATAAATGCCTTGTCGAGTCCATTGTAAGATCTTATGATAGGAATTGAAATCCAAGGTGGTAGAGTATACCAACAAATCTACGGATCTTCATATATGCAAATGATTAGTAAGGTCAAGGTTATCCCTTTAAATTCATCATTCCTATTATCAAAGGCATTTTGCATAGAAATTTCCTATAACATTTATAATGTGGTTGTTCTTGCCAAGTATGTACACAAGTTTGAATGGCTATTATTAAATGAAAATGTAGAGTACTTAGAAAATGCATGTATAGTAATTTTAGTAAGTTCAAGAATTTAAAAATGTTAGGAATAATATGTATAGCAAAAGGTGATTGTCAAATGTGCGGATGAAGTTGCTCGTTGAAGAAAAACTAAGCCTAAATTTTTGCCCTCAAAATGTCACACCTTGGTTTGGACAATGGGACCTCCACTCTCTAATCATGACAAAGGAGATTCTTTTTAACATACCCTAGAACAACTTTTTATGACTTAAAAGACCAAATAGCCAAGGCTAGAGCACCTCTGTCAAGAATTGGACTGTCATATCACTAGCCCATGAGTTGGGGAAAATGACACTATGACAATTGTTCATGAGGTTTTTAAGTGGATTGTCATCAACAAGGAAAAGATTCCCTAGTGTCCCCAATTCTAAAAACTCAACAAAATATTTCACATCCCTAAGGAAGTAGGGATTGTCAGGACATCTAGGGTCTTTATATGTTGTGTACTTGTAGTCTTCCTATGTAATGCACATCCTTTGCTTGAAAAGACATCGAGAACAACTAATGGTTCAATATATAACTGACATTCTTTAGTGTCATATTGCTCCAAAAAGCAATGTTTGCTTTCCTATGCAACCAGTCAAGGAATCAATCAAAATCTGGTTGAGGTATGACGACCTGTCTATTAAACTCATCGAATGACCTATGAACAAGGACTCCATTTAGGTCAAGGATTGAAAAATATTCTTGCTTTCCTACCTTATTCAACAACTTTGCCAACGGATTAGGAAACACTTGACAACTCAAAAAAGACAAGAACAATAGCGAATTAGAGACCAATTCCTTATATTTAATTGTATAAAACCATTAATACAAAGACATGCAAATGACTTGAAGGACCTAGGATGTTTGTATGCAAGTCCCTTGTCCCCCTTGCCTTGTCTTTCATTGGATTAGGAGGATCCTTTCTTTTGAATCTTGCAAGCACCCCATTTTGAAATGCCCAATTAAAGACGAGTTTGTAAAGGAAACTGTGTGCTTGCCTTAAAAGCTTCCATATTGTGTTTCTCCTTATTATCAAGGCATTTTACTAAAAGAAACTTGTGTTTTAGATGACCAGCCTTAATTTTTTGGAACGGATTTTAGGTGATGTGTAATGCAAAAAATTCAAGTTTTTATGTTAAGAAAAACATCAACTTAACATCGATGTCGACATCAAAACATGGGTTTGTTGTATTGGACATCATCCAAAATCCATTCCAAAAAATTAAGGCTCATCACCTACAATGTAGATTTCATATAGTGTCTCCTTCACTAGAAGAAAAGCTTATTGCTCTCAACAAAATCTATATGATGTTTTTATTCACTATAATATGAAAACATTAATTTCAATGGAAATTTTGTGTTGAAATTGATGTTTTCATGTTATAGTGAATGAAAACATCATGTGGATTTTGTTGAGAGAAACAAGATTTTCTTCTAGTGCTTGCATATAGATTTAGACTCAATAATTGAGCAATAACTCTAAACCTATCCACAAGACGAAACTCCACTATCTTTGTGCCACAAAGGGTAAAGCTTCTCACACTTCCTTATTATTTCCATCACCATTTCCAAGAACCACTTTTCTTACAACCTCTAGTGCAACACTAGAAGCTACTGAGGTGATGTCTAGAAACCTCAACCTCCTCAATGAAATACAACTCAAGAGGACTAAGTCAATGAGCATGTCCTCCTATACATCAACTATCATGCCTACTGGTGGAAGCTCTTGTACTAGGACCATTAGGGGATCCCTTGATGGAACTTTTCCTCCATTTGCATCTTTGTTGACACTCCCTTGGCTTGATGCCTAAACACCTTGCCTTGTAAGGACCATTGACTCTAGGATGATCGAGGTATCTCTTGATTTTGTTACACTTGTGACCCTTCCATGGTGATCCTCTTCTAGATCAAGTGTAGGAATATCTTCCCTAGTAGAAACCAGTGACTCATAAATTATTATGAGATCCTTCAATGCAACTTGGCCAGTGACCCCTCCAAGTGTTTAGTCCCTATGATAGGGTCAAGCATATCTTCCCCCCTATTCATCAATCACTTGTTAGTCATTGTGGGATCCCTCGATGCAAGTCGACTACTGTCCTTCTTTGAGTATTCACTTCCTATGATAGGGTTAGAAAAATCTTCCACTATGCTAATCAATAACTCCTTGGTCATCGTAAAAACTCTCAACACAAGTTGACAAGCATGCCCCTTTGAGTGCTCCCTCCCTAGAATAGGCTTAATGCCACATTTAACTACTTTTGGACTTTGGGGGGAATTCCTTACTTTTTATCAAAAGATCTCTAGATGAAAACTACCTACATTATGATGCATTTGAGATTGCAATGATGTTTGAAGTAGGAAGGATTCTATTTGATAGAGCCTATAAATATACTGAGAGATTTATGAAAAAACATATTTTAGCAATGCAAACATGAAGATTGTTTAGATTTGTATATAATTAACCAATCCATTTGGAGATATCTTCATATAAAAGAATATCAAAAATTAGCTCTTAAAAATTGTAGATTGTTTGTAAGCAATGAGCATTCATATTCTAAAACATCTACATAATGATGTAGAGGCATTTAGTTCCTCCATCAAACATCGGAGTTCTAATACGAAACCCCTAAGTGTTACAGAGAGAATAGCATAAACGGGGAGTTTTTTTTTGATGGATATAGAAAATCCAAAATAATTTGAGAACTACTCAATTACTGAAAGTTTCACGATTTAGATTTGAAGCCAACTTACTAGTGAGTACAAATCTACAATTTATAAGAGAATCCACCATGCGGATTTTGAGATTATAATACTTGATGAACTTGATATTCTACAAATCCTATTTTTTCAGCATCCAAAAAACGTCCCCTCTGACGCATAGGGGTTAACTTTGAAATTGGACATCTAGAGATCTTCAAATGCCATCCTTCAACTTTCTTCCACAAGTTCACATACAAAAGAGAATTCTAGAACAAAACTTGGGAATGGGAGATCAGGAGATCTTCACATGCCATCCCCTTAACATTCTTTCACAAGTTCACAAACAAAAACAATTCCAAAACAAAACTTTGGAATGGATGATCTGGAGATCTTCAGATAGCCATCCCCTCAACATTCTTTTACAAGGTCAAAGTAGAAAACAATTCCATAACAGAACTTCGGAATGGGTGATCTGGAGATCTTTAGATAGCCATTCCCTCAACATTCTCTCACAAGTTCAAAGTAGAAGACAATTCCAAAACAAAACTTCGGAATGGGAGATCTGGACATTTTCAGATAGCCATCCCCTCAACATTCTCTCATAAGTTCACACACAAAGAGATTTGTCTACTGAAGTAAGGTGGATTCACCCATATTTATTCACTTCGAGACACAAAGGAATAGACATGTGCCTTCCATTGCTTAGAGTTCTGAAGCTAGTCTATTTGATATTTGGAATGCGAGTATCCCTAATACAAACATCTGGGAGTATTATAGACCTCTGTCGCATGTTTAGGAAATTGATGTCAATGAACATAACAATGTGATTCCTAAGCAAATTGCGCATTGCATCCCTACTAAAGAGTTCCCTAAAGAAGTCCTTCCTATTAGGATGCGGATCTGACTTGTCTAGTAAATCACATCCTTGAACAACAAATAGCCTAGAGACTATATTGCATGGAAGAATAAATTGAAGGAGGTCTTCCAATTTTGAAGTATTCATCCTTGACCACATACCAACGGCAATGCATCCCAGCAACAATTGAACTAGATATCCAAAGCTCTCCAAGTATGTATTCTATTGAGCAACAAACATAGCACCCTCAATGCACAGAGGACCCATTAGTATGATGACCACCACCCTCTACAAAGGCCCACCTCAAGACATAATCAATTGTAGACAACTTCCAAATACATGACAAATGAACGAAAAACAACTAGAGATCTCTAGATATACCATGGCACACCAAACAAGGCTCATAGAAAAATGGTTTCCTTATCCGCATTTACCACAAAACGAGCAAGAAGAATGCAAAGTAGACTTTAGAATTTCAATGTCATCTGCAAGTTACCAAAAAAAGGCCATATTCGTTATATTGAGACTTTTTGCAAATTTTGAGACAAAATGCTAGTTATTGGAAAATTCATTTAAAAAATTAGGAATTAAAACCAAAAATAAATAATGCTCAAATAGTGATCCTATAATGAAATTCTAAAAGTTGGTGTTGTTACCTATTTATAAAAAAATACCAATAAAGAGATAAACCCGTTTATCCTCGAGTCGAGGATAAAATTGAGACTACGAAAGGTCTTAGTATAATGAATATGGCCTTAAAACTTATGCAGGTCTTATATCGTAAGTGCTATCTTTATGCATTACTGACCTAACGATTCAATAAAATACGTAAATTATTTCAATTGCAAAGAATTCTTCAAAATACAAACTAAAAAAAGTGTTCACATGAAAAAATATTTTTCATTAGAGATCCACGTAAAAACTACCGAATGAAAATTACATAAGTTCACTTACAATGCCAACTACCAAATATTAATTAACAAATGCACCTATAATTTTACATACAATAAGATTACAATGCCTGTCATTCGAGAATGTACAATAGTTATAGCGCTAAAGGTAAAAGAGAGAGCATTCCTAATATTTACAATATGTTCAAGAATGTCAGAGTTACTATTTCCATTCCTATGTACATTTGTAGAAGTAGAGTGACTTGTAAGAATGCCATGGAATTCATCATTTGGAGATCTCTAGATGATATCTTCTAGACACAAGTACTAGGCCTACAAACATCCCTTTAAAATGCAATTATTGAGATTGCCCAGTGGATCCTCTGGCATCTGACAATCGAAAAGCGGGTTAGCTTGGACATAAACCTGCATAGCTTCATTGGACATTAGAAGACCGTCGAGCCAAGATTGTAAGCAAGCATTCAAGAAGTTGCCAAACTCATCACTAGACCATGTTTGCGGGTGGATGGCATTGTGAGAATTATTAAATAGATTCTTCATTGGATTGTTGTCAATCAAGAGCACGTTGTCTACAAAATCTACTTCCTCCATGCAAACTAAAGTTGTCAAATCCTTCTAGAAATAAGGCTTATTCTATTGAGCTGGATTCTTACAAGACGATCAAGTGCAATCCATCTACATAAGATATAGGACCTCTTTGTAATCAATAGTAGTGCGTGACAAAACTATCTATAACAATGGCATCATGTTCTTCTCCAAAGCACTACTCTAGAAGATGATCCGTGTCCTAGGAAATAGCCAGTCAAGGAACACCATTAGACCTGGTCTCTGCTTCATTGTTGGTTTAGTTCTATGGAAAATCTGGTGAATGAAAAGTCCATTCAAATCTAGGACGACATTATATTCCCATCTTAATACCTAATCAGTTGTCATCGTTGTCATCGTCTCCATAACATGGAGTCTACCTAGACACCAAGGAGAAAGACCAAGTTAGAAGCAAATTCCTAATCACCAAGACAAGTAATGTACAACATATGTAACAAAAAGAAAATGTCACCTCAAGCACCTTTGACGATGCCCACATTGCCATCCTTCCCTTCTTCCAACTCCACTTCCTGCCCCTCCTTCACAATATGGGTCCCCTCATCCACTTTCAACTCAGCCCCCTCCCCCAACATAGCCATATCCGACCTCTTCTCACCATCGCAATTGGGTCCAATTGCATGAGGCTACAGCATGTCTACCCCCTTCCCCAACTCACACGCCCCCAATTCAAATCGAGGGATAGACTCTGGAGTAAACGGGTTCAAATCCATCAAAGTATCACTTCCAAGCGACTCTGACATTCCTTCTTTTATCTATGGATTCAAAACCATCTAAGGATCTCTAGATGCATTTGGGCCCTTCTCTAGCTGTAGTCTATCTTCCTTTAGGCAAGGTGAGTCAATGACTTGTGGATTCAAAGATTGTTGATTGACTTCTGGAATCTCCGGACAAGAGCACTGAACAACCGGTACAACCGAGGCCACCACTACACAATTAAGTAGAAGATCAGTTGCAACGCTATCATCGTCATTTTCAATGCCAATGTCAATAATCTGAGCATCAAGCATGGCCGCATCAAAAACTCCACCACATCTCGAATGATTGAGGTCCTCAGATGCATCCCTTGAAATATTGGTACCCCAATTAAACGGGCCACTCAAATTTCCCTTTCCACGATGCCCTGTAGTCTTTTTTATTATAAGCAATTTTGTCACCTTCTTTTGATTTTTTGCTACACGTGGATTCTTAAGCACTTGGGAACTCCTACCCTTCTTCTTGCTTGGTCCCTCTAACACCTCTATAGGCTCTAGTCATTTGATAGATTTTATTTTGTTAGGAGTCGGATTCTTCAACTTCTTTGGTGGTGCCGGTGGAGAGGGAGGTAAATCCTGAGATAATTGCATAGAATACATCAAACTCAAGACATACCGAAAAAATCCACCAACCTAACATTTGGAGATCTTGAGATGATTAAAGGTTAAGCAATACTCACTTCAATTAAGATATGTTTGCGTGCCGCTATCCTCTCACTTTTCTCAAAGTAGTAGTCATCACTTTTCTCTTCCAATTTAGATGTATCGGCTGACAATTCCTCAATATGAGATACCGCTTGTCAACTTAAAGCCGTAGGATCATGTCCTGGAGTTGCAAACTGGTGCTCCAAATCCGAAGTTTGAAGGGTTCTAGTCGAAGCTGTTGGTTTAGGTCTATCATTAACGCTAAACTACTCTCTGATATGCTTGGCAATCATTTGCCCCGTCAACCCCGCATCCTTGGAATGAAAGATTTCAAGAACCTTCATTTGGCCCCATTGGTCCAAACAACAAATAGAAGTGAGTTTGCAATGAAAAAATACAAATTATCCCACATCAAAGTAATGTATGTCTAGAAATCTTACTGCTCCTAGGTGAGTAATTTTGGGTCCTCCATTCCCATTCACCAAAACCATGTTGACCTTGAGGAATCTAACAAATATTACTAACGTTGTATTTGACCTTAGATAGGGAATACCTGCACGTTTCTAGGACATGTCAACGTCCACTAGCATGTTTTTTGAATAGTACACTACATCGATAGGGGCATCGTTGGGAAAAAAGGTTTTGAAGCGTTTGCATGCACTCTCTGTTCCATTGTATTCAAAACAGAATACTAAATAAACATGGAACTCCTCTCCCACAGTAGCCTCAGGAAAGCTGTCATCGGTCTCTACAATGTCGTGAATGATGTGCCAGTCCCAAAGACGGTTTTTGGTTTCATAATTTCTTTTGCTCAAATGAGCCAATATTTCGTGAAATCTAAGAACATCTATAATAAGAATGGCATGAGACCAAACTTTAATTGTATTCCAATCAGAGTCCGTGAATTCAAGTACATCAAAAAGTCTTCGCAAATTTTGGTCTTCCAGAATCTTGGCCCAAGGTCCATTGGGTGAGGCCTCAAACATGTACCACATATATAGGTGTCTTTTTCCCTTTCTCCACCAAGCAACCACGTCTGGTTGAGCTAGGACTCTATTGATGTTCCAAAAATGCTCGTCCATGGTTTTAGATAGATAGAACTTTGCAAAGCCCTTTTCCAAAGCCTCCACCATGACCACTTGGGCCTTGGCATTGATGAATGCTTCCCACATGTCATACACAGCCTTTGGACAATCCGTAGGCTCGTGGATTTTGTTCAGATTCCTTGTTCGTCCTTCAAACCATTGCTTTCCGGCCTCAGTCAACATAGCTTTATCAACCCAATAATATATTTCTAGATGAGAGATCTTCTTCGCTATCGAAAACTCCTTCCAATCCGCATCTATATATGGCACGTACTCGAGCTTCTTGCTTGGAAGATGGAACTTCCGGTAGTGGTACATCATTTCGTTTTTCATTGCCTGAACAAGCCTCTCCCTCTGACCAACATCATATAGAGACAGGAGTGAAGAGCCAACACCATGTTTCTTGGCCTTCGTGCTCTTAATGCAGATTTTTTCGGTTTCTACAAGACCCACCAGAAAGTTGATATCCTCCAAGCAAAGTTTATAAAGAGGCTTGAAGTTGTTGATTGTCAACAACTTCCACCTTGCATCTACTTTGTTGGATAAGCTCCCTTCAATACTTATGAGGCTTTTCCACCGCAAGGTGAAGAAATCCCCTAGAGTTGGCTGGCGGGGAGTGTATGAGACACCTACCTAGATTGCCTTCCAAGCACTGGACTCCAACAATGAGATTTTTAGGTGAATTTTGACCTAAGTAACTCTAGGTAAGAAGGGGGCAGTCCATCTCACATCACCAAATACAACCCCTAACAACCCACTATCATCCAATTAAGCACTCAAATAGATTGTAGCAACTTTGTATGCCAATATCTACTTCAAATGTGCCATTTGAGGCTCAAAATAGCCTAAATGTGATTCTAAGTACTAATCATAGCACATCACATCTCACCCAAACTCTAAAAATTGAGATTCACATTTATGCAATTGCAATCACACCAACCATTTTCACTCAACAACCATTACACTTACAACACCTTAGCAAAGTGCAATGAAAATTGCACCAATTCAATTAAAATTGTGAAAGATTACACAAAAAACCTCAAATTGTGCCTCCTCCTCCAAGGTGCAGTAGACCCTCTTCCACAAAAACAGCCGCCATTTTCTCGTCCTTGCTCCACATGGGTCGATCTTAGACTTTTTGGAAAGCCAGCTTCAAGGCGCACGAGCCCTCCAAATTTCAGTTGATTCCGCCATGTCTTTCTCCCGCTATTGCCCACCAAAGTTGGCAGTCCTCCATTGTTGCGGCTGCCAACCTCCCCGTACAAAATTGTCCACCACCATCGTTTTTTGCCTCCGAATTGGGCGAGGCATAGCTTTTCGGAAAGCTAACTTCAATGCGCTCCATTCCTCAAAATTTCAGATTCATTTGATTCTCCACGCTCCCGAAATCAGCCCTTGAAGTTGACCCTCCAATCTCAACTCACATTTTCCCCCCTTCCCAAGCACTTTCCCATTTGACCTCAATCCCCTTCATTTTTCACTCATTTTCTTTCATGAAATGGTGAAACCTACTCGACAAATTGTCCCTAATCTTCCTTTATCCTACTCTTTTGCAATTTATGCTTCAAAAGCCTACAAATCACAACCTTCCTCTCAAAACACACACACACCAAAAATTCACACAAAAGTTGAGAGAATTCAGAGATAGAGCTCCAAAACCTAATTTTGCCCATATCCAAACTTTCTAACAGATTACTTTTCTAAACTACTTTCATCCTACACTAATTCATTGTTAATCCACTAATTTGATGCAAAATGAGCCAAATTAGTGCAAATCGTGCTAGGTTATAGTAAACCCACTAATTTAGAGTAAATTGCACTATTTTAATGTTCCACCCCTTAAATTACTATAAAATCCTCTAACTTTCTGTAAAATCCTATTTTAGTGTTTTATTCACTACACTAGTGTTTTAGTCATAGTTTTAGTTTAACTAACTTCTCTTTTGTTTTTTATTATTTATTATTTTTGTAGTTTTTAATTTACTTTTAGTTTCATTTCTTGCTTCTAGTGTTTTGTTTTCATTTTGATTTTTGGTTTTTGGTTTTCATTTTGTCATCATTTTACTATTAGCCTAATTTGATTACTCTACCAAATCTTGCTTAACCTCTTTTTAGTTTTAACTCCCCATTTTTTCCCTAGAATTTCCCCTAATTTCCTCTTAATTGCATTTTCTAGCATCTTGCCCTAACCTCTTGAAGTTTCCATTGCTATCTAGCGGAAAACTCCTTAACTGACGGTTATAGCTTAATCTAGATTACTGAAACTTCCGGATTTATAAATTCATGCCTAATGTTTATATTTTTGGGTTTTCTAATAGTGAACCAATATAATGGTTCACAATACTAGGGAACATATATTGGACATACTTCTCTTCGATTCGGATCCATATGTTCACGTCTTCGTCCTCGTCAAGGAATAGCAATGGAATTTTCACATATGCCTCATTGCCTTTTACAGTTGTAAAGATGGTCGACATGATTGGAAAAAACTCTTGCATTAGAGAACAGTAAGAATTACTCTATAGGCTAGATGAAACAAATGACTGTCTCTAAAACCATCTCTAAATGAAAACCTTATTTCAACGCAGATCATATTCCCACATGGTTAATGGACTATATAGGCCTAATTGGATGAGTAGTGAGAAATGGTGGGAATTATATCCAAAAAGGCAATAACCGAAGTAAATATTCTATAGGCCAAGCAAATAAAATGGGAAATGAAGCTTGAAATCATCTGGAGATCTCCAAATAGTGTAATCCCAAATGTTTCACCAGTGAAATACAAAGCAAGTAAAATGAAGAGACAACATGTTTTCTCAGCATTTAACTTCCTATGTATTTCATTGCCAAAGCATTCGAGATTAAACTATCTGAAGATCTCTAGATGATTTCAATAGAAATGGAATTCATAAACTAGAATAACAAAAGTTAACTCTAAAAAGAGCATTCAGATGGATATATATGAAAAAAATGGGAAATGAAGTTAAGAATCATTTGGAGATATCTAGGTGATTTTACGACAAATGGTTGGACAAAAAAAATAGGAAATGAAAGTCTCTCCATGTTGAAGTCCTCTGGAGATCTCCAAATGACTTCAACATAGATACTCAAGTAGAAAAATTAATGGGCTTTTAAATGAAGAGACTACCTATATTTAAATCATCTATAGAAGACTAGATGAATTAAACAGAATGGTACTCACAAACTAGAAGTAGACAAATTATCAATACCAAAAGTTGTCATAAGCATGGTCACTAAAAAAGAAATGGGAAATGAAGTTAGGAATCATCTGGATTTCTTTAGATGATTTTCAGACAAGTCATAGGGCCAAAAAAATAGGAAATGGAAGTCTTTTCATGTTGAGACCATCTATAGATTGTCAGATGACTTGAATAAAAAATTCATCTACAAGCATTTAACTAACAAATCTAGACGAAATATAAGACCGCAAAATGATTTTAAAGGGATTCGACCTAAAGAGATTTATGTTTCTTTACAAAGTAACATCAAGGAATAGATAAGGACACACAACATACTAGGTACAACTTTGAGTGCGCTTGGCCACCGTAGGAAGGGTGCAAACTCCCCATTTTTTTCCACTTGATCCTTGTATGCATGAGCTGCTTGGTAAATGATTGCTCTCTCTGTTCACCAACTACATTTTGCTTTAGGACTCACGAGAGCAATATGAGATCATTCCATTTGCTACAAGGGGCATAGACTAGAATTATATTAAAAGTCGAGGCTTCTTGATTATCACTTAGGGATCTTTCCATCCTGCAATAGGGTCATGTATGCTTCCATTGTATGTTGGCCTCCTATGATAATGTAAGACATGTCATTTTTGAGGAATTCCCTCTTTGGGCAGGTATCATAGAATTTGTCCTGTTCATTTGTGCCATATGGCCCTTGCTTGACGAGAAGAACGGTAATGTATCTAAATTCAAACTAATAGTCAATTTCCAAGCATGCCTTGTTTTTGATACTCTTCAATTGACCCTCATCAATTCCTCGATACATAAGTTGGGAGGCTAGGGCCTTGTGCAAGTAATCAAAATGGACCTGCAATGGCTCCCCAATCAGATCTATGAATGGGTTTTTTTCCCCATTTGTGCAAAGGATCAAATGTAGTCTTATAAAGAGCCTTCATGACCTTCATGTCCTTCGATTGAAGCTTCTTCACTTGTGCCTCATTCATTTTTACACATTGGAAAAGGGTAAGCTTCTTCATATCAACGTTCTCGGCGTCAACAAGAGCTCCTACTAGAAACTTCCATTTCTTAGTCTTCTTCTTTGACGACGATTCAAGTGTCTTGCCTTCAACATTTTGGAGGGTAGGGTTCACATCATTCTGGGTCTTCTTTCCTTGTATTTCCATGACAAAGGTTTATAGAGGGTTGGGAGTGTTGTACAAATGTACGTGTCATCCCACAACAATTGGATTCCCTTGCCTCGATCTAGTTCCATGATCTTTGACACTCGCACCCTGTTGAAGCTTTCTTGTGTACATCCAACACAGAGTATACAAATTGAAAAAAGTCTTCGACTGTCAATTTACTATGTAATAGATGTTTGATTTCTCACAAATAACTAAAATTTTAGATTTACCATCAAAAGGAATCATGAAGACACTACTTGCAAGAAAGACTGCATCTGGAGATCATTAGATAAAGAAGTCCCTTCTCCATAACTAGATGTCCATTGCCAATTGGAAGTCAAAAAACAAAAATAGAATTGCAAAGTGGCAATTCATTGAAAATGTTGGTAAGTGCGGCAAAGCACACCCTCCGGAAATTAGACTAATGTAAGTAAAATTGTCTCGCATCATAACCCTAATCCAACAATGAAATTCTGAGCCTACATTGACGTATTATTTACAAAATTACCTACCATTGATTAGTTGTTTCAGCAACTACAAAATTCAAGCACTCAGTCCTAGTAATGACTGTCGCCAACATTGTAAGTTACTTCATCAAAAATAAATTTGAACCTAAGTTCCTATGGCAAGAGGCAATTCATGGAATATAATATAAACCTACAACAGAATGACATTCAAAGTTTGGTAGACCCTTAATATGAGCAGGAAATAGCTTCTTTGCATGTGAATTGTCCTGTAGTGGAATGACGATGAAAGTTCATTGTCTATTGCTGAAATTAAAAATTGGTGGATTTGAACGTGCTTGGACTATTGTTCTTCAACTTCTGTGTCCCAACCTACAGTCCTAAACAAACAATGCACTATGATTGTGAGGAAACTAGCTAGACCTTGATCACAAAATTAATTTATGAGATCATGACTTCATTTCTACTTACCTCAACTGCAACTACACAATCTCCACCTCTCTTAACGCGAGCTCTAGTCCTCTCTCCAAGCGTTCCAAGTTTGTGCTCTACGCCCTGCGAAGTACCCCGCGCCCCTTCCAACCCCTCCTTCAAAATCTTGAAATCACCGCTATTTAAATCACCGTCACCTTCTCCAGACAGGAGGTACCTTCTCACAACTCAAAAAACTTCTTCATGCACTCAGACATCGAAAATGCAACAAGGAAACTCAGTAAAATTCCTATAAGGTGAAGTTCAAGTTACGCACTTGCATCCAATCCAACTAAGAGAAACAAACAATCGCAAGAAACAACCAATGGCAAAAAACAAACAATCGTGAGAACAAAAGCACCAATCAAACTTAGTAGAAGGAAAACAAGAGGGAGAGGAGGAAGCCATTGGGGGAGAAAAGGGAGGCAGTTGGAGTTGACGTCCTAGTCCTCCATCATCAAGGCGCCACCCTAGTCTATAATGATGGGTGAACTCAAGTGAATGTAAGCGTCAACTCAAGGTAAGTTCTCATTACTTGGGATTAGTGAATGTTATTAATTCAAGGTTTTTTTAACCCTTTACCCCAATGAACTTACAAATTCATCTCCCGAATTCAAAATTTGAAAAAATCAATTCAATGTGAGGTTTCATTTGGAAGCATATGTTGGAATTGATATACAAATAGAACTTGTAGATTTTGATTTATATCTTCCATCTCTATAGTTAGATTCACCAATGCTATCATCCATATTTTTTTTTCAATTTGAAACAGAAATCCCGAAAATCCCTTTAAAATAATTCAATTACAAGAACAATATTATCATTTTATAGTAAAACTAGATGCCACATCACTTGATAAATTGAAAGGAAACTCAAGATTGATGATGTGCATTGTAGTTGGCATATTTCAAATGTTGCCATAAACAATTTGAATAGAAAATGTGTTGTGAAGGTTCTGTGAAATCAAATGTTGGAAGTCTTGAGATGAAAGCACTAAAAGATAGATTAAAAATAGATAGAAATTTATAGTTTTTGAAGCTCTTAGCTTATTTTTGTGAAATGGAATTGAAATTTAATGAATAGAGTGATGTACAAATTGTATGAGTAGAGATCATAGTTTAAGAGATTTTTTTAATGTTTGTAAGTTAAACACCAAAAGAATAGGCTTGCATGATTGTTCTTATAGATTGTATTTGGAGATGAATTGTGGGATTTGTTCTTTTCAATTCAATGAGTGTAAAGAAGATTATGGAAGTGAATCGTTAGTTTAAATTTAGGTTAGGAATAGGCCATGCTTAGGATATGCCATTTTAGGGAAATAGGATTTTTAGGCAAATTTTCGTATTGATCTCTACAAAAAATTTGTTGTGGATTCTCATTGCGATGGATTGCCCTTGAACCTTAATGTGCAATGCACAATACTTTGACAAAACTTTGATAAAATTATTATTTTAGTATTTTTCATTTGTTGGAATGGATTTACAATGAAGTTCTCTTCACATGGTCATTTAATTTTTGAAATTTCAATGTTCTTAAAATCCATGACCTCATTTTGGCAAATCCAATTTTGAACTAAAGTCAATGAAATTTGACCACTTCAAATACTTGCACATTGTAGATTTAGAAAAATATATAGTGTACTCTCATAACACCAAATCCAAACCTTACGTAGGACAACAACTTCATATAATTAAAGTTAGTATCTCCACAAATTAAAATATCAATTTTCATCCAAGCAATTACAAGGATGAAATATGATTTCTAACTTTTTCATCGTCCAAAAAATGGATGTCGAAACGCTTATGGGATAATTTGTTATGTATTTCAAAACCTGGTCTTCAAGCTTGCTAGTGTACATATTTTGAATTGCTCAAATTAACCCCTTAGCAGACCCAAGTCTTTCCTCTATAAAAACACACTTAGAATTGCCACTTCTATTACAAGAGAAAAAAGCTTGAAAAATTGTTTTGTTCTGCATATCAAACCATAGGATCATGCACTAGACTAGAATGATCATATATATATGATTGGAGGAAATTTCATATTAAACTTCGACAACATAAATTACAAGATATTTGCATCCAAAATAAAGGAAACAATTTTTTTGCAACTTAGTACTTATGTGACTAAATTTTATGGCTTTCTAAACTTCTGATCAATGTATTATTTTTTTTCATTTTCTAGGTTTTTATATTGAATACTTCAGTGAGAATCTATGAAAAAATTTCACAAAAAATACAATTATTTCCTACTTTACTCATTAAAAAATTGTTATTAATTAGTAGTAGTAGGTTTCAGATTGAATGAAAAACTAAATCATCCATAAATCTAAGATGAAATTGATATACAATAATTCCAATGGTGTGATTGTTCTAATAAGCAAACATAAGGTTCTATAATAAAAAATTCGAAAAACGAATCCCATAAGTTATTTTTACCCAAAGATGCTTAGATTGCTCGAAAAACTAAGACTATCCATAACTTTCTCATCACTAGTGAAAATAGAATGAATCAATGCCTCAGATGTAGAGAAAAAAATTATACTTTAATTAGGAAAAAAAATTAAAATTGGTTAGACACTATATGATTTCTTTGAGTTGACTCCTGACCTCCATTTATGGCTTGTTGTTCCATCAATTTTTCCCAGAAGCATTGATTGACTTAAAATCTATATATCTACAAAGTTCTCAGAGAATCGCACTTCCTCAAAAAAAATTCTTGAGAATTAAAGTCATATGAACCTAACAAGGCCCAAATGTCCTCCAAGGAAACAAACTATCATCCTTTAGCAGTTTAACACATTGCCCAATTGAAGTCATTCAAGTGTTGTCTCTCAAAACAATGAAGGCAATTGATATTATAATTTTTGGGCAAAGCGTGAAATGGTTATAAATTTGTAGTGAAAGTAGGAAAACCATCTTTTAGGGCCAAAAAGACTCTCTCTAGTCCCCAAGAATCACCCAAAACTATATCTATTGTACTCCATCAGCATTCTTAGAAGAACCAATTTGACTAGCAATAGAACTAATTATGTTTAGAGTAGTCTGAGCCATAAACTTCTTATTGATGTATTGGACATGCATTAAATTTTGTAGGGTATCTATGAAGAGGTTGGCAAAACAATCTCTAATTCCATTCAATTTAGGATTTAGGATTTGGTACATATTGCTTGCAAGTAATAATTTATTTAGGAGTTATTTTGCAGTTTAAAAGAAGTGCTTAATATGGAATTTGTTAATTCAATTTTGATCATAAGTACTTTTAAAATTATGCATTTTTATTTGGTAAGAATTTTAATTATTTTTAACAAATGTACTAGTCTTCACGATTGATAATGAAGTATAGTCAAATAGATATTTTTTATTTATATTAAATATGGTGTAGTTTGATCTACAACCCACCCAAAGTGGCAACACTCCGTTCAGAATACATGAAATACATTATAATTATCATTTTCACACAAAATGGAGAGAGATATAATTACAAACTCATTCATGTTCTTCTAGAATTTATCATAGTTCTGAAATCATGAATCTATTGCATTTATCATTAGACAATTAAGTTTGCTATAAGTTAGAGTCTCTGGCAATAGAATTGCCATTTTGTTATGCCATGGCCCTAGATAGCATCTTCAATACATTTATTTGGTTGCCTGGACATTGAAGAAATTAATCTCCAATTTCATTTAGGGTTACCTTACAGTTAGACATGTATTGCATACTATTGACATGATTAATATATTTGATCAATCTCCAATTCCCTTTACAGTTGAAGGTTTGAAGTGAATTTTCTAGGATTTTCTTCAATAGTAGTTACTCTTACAATAAGAAGTGTTTCTTGAATTCACTAACATGTGAAATACCTATTTTTTTTTATCTTAAATAATGAATTTATTTCTTGTATACCAATTTCACGCTCCTTTACCCTATCAACCTTGAATACAATTGGAACTAAAATTTGTCGAATATGGGCATATTAATTATGAAGGGGATTTATTTAAAACAATCATTTCAAAGAATCTTACACAACCTTGGATGTTCTATAATCATAGGATAATTACTAAAATGAATATATTTCAATGGATGGCTTTAATTCTCAACTTCATCTACAATCACAAGTCATGACATTGCTATGTTTAATTGAACATGGCATTGAACTTTTTTGTTGTTCTTCAATGAAATATGGCATGATGATGCTTTTTCAAGCTTGCAAACATCATTCAATCATGGTGAAAGGGCACAATTACCAGTTTCATACTTTACTTACATTAAAATTATGAATTATGAATGTAGTTTATGCATTAAGAGAGGTAGGAACTATGCTAAGGCCCATGAAATAAAGGACCATGAAGAACCCTAAACCCTAAAACCTTGAAAGAAGAATGACAAAAAATTAAAAAATTACATTTAAAAATTGTCATGAAGAAAATCCAACAAATTCTAAGGCCTAAACAACCAAGTTTTGTGAAGGAAGACACTAAGGTTCGTAAGGTATGGAATTTATCTTTTTCCTTCTCACCCTATTCTTCGTAGTAAGACACTTTGGTTGGTGTAAATTTCTTTCCCACACTTTTGTTTGGGGGGAAGAACTTTCATAGGAATTTTGGATATACTTGTTAGATCGAGGTTCACCATAGACATTTTTATAAGAAAAAATGACCTAGTTGGGTTTTTTGCTACAACATTATCACCATTAGGACTTCCAATTGATTTTTTTTTTTAAGTTAGAGGGGAAGGGTTACAATTGCATATTTTTTTTTATCTTTCATTCATTCACAAACACCTTATATATTGGAATTTCCTAAGAAATATAGAATTATGTCAGTTTCTGTGACTACCTTTTTCCTTGTGCTTTGAAATCAATCCATGTTCCAACATATTGAAAGAGATGAAAGTGTACCTCATACTAGGACATTATTATTTGTTTTTTTCCTCAAATTGTTGAAAGATAGAACCTCCCCTCTAACTTGGAAGTATTGAGAAAGCCTACCTTTAAAAGTTCAACCAACTTATCTAATTTTGGAAATTATCGGTGGATATATAATGCACTCTAAAATGATTCTATTGATCCTATTGCTAGATTCCCTAAAATATAAATATTTATGAAGTGAACATTTGACTTTCCATGCTTGACAAGTGTAGAATTTATGTTTTCCATGGTTTACGACTAACGAGTTGGGATTTTAGGGTGTATGGTTGGCACACAATGAGGTATAGGTATAGGTTATGTAAAACCCTAAACCTGTGTAGTTTCTATGTAGATATTCAGACAATGATTAGCTTTGAGTACGTAAAAATGGTCATTTATTTACTATAGTGAATGTCTATCCATTTCATTGACTATGTCAAATGACTTTACCTTTTAAATGAAATGAAGTTGGATTTCATGAAATGTAGTTTGAACTACCTACGCTTATAATGTACGAAGAAAATAAAAATCATGATAAACAAAGAATTTCAAGAATTTTTCATGAAAATCAATTTAAAAGTTGAAAAAAATGGTTGTGTCCTACGCACCTAGTCACAAGTAGCATTTGGAATATTAAAAACTAATTACTTGGAAACAACTTACATTTAGTGGTACAATATATGAAATATTTAATTTGGTAAATACAAATTTGGTAAATTTTGCACTATGATGCTTACCCATCACAAAATTTAGCAATTTTTCTCATCATTCTTTATAAATAGATCTAAAAACATTTGACAATTACATTTTCAAAAATCATTAGTAACATACATCTTCATTTTGGTCTCTTGAGGTGTAAGAATATTTTTTCAATCTAGGGTCACAGTGGTCACTTGATCAAAATGAAATACTTAGACAAACTTTGGAGGGTTTAAACCAAAATTAACTAATTAGTGTGTCCAAAAAGTAATACCATAAGTTGACCATTGCCCCTTCCAATGCTAGTACTACATGTCATGATTATCTGTAGAAATCTCCTGATGCTTATGTTCATGTCTAGATGTATGCATACATCTCTAGATGTTTCCATACATTTCCTTCTGCTTTAGTTTGCGACCTCTAGATCTTCGAGTTTGATGTGTTCATGTTCTAGATACAAAAGAAGGTATTCAAGTAATGAATCATTGAGATTCTTGACAAATCTTGCTCTATTTCTTGTAGATTGAATTTTGAGATGGGTTTACTGTCTCAATTTTTGGTGGACTCGTAGTCGTCCAAATTTAGTTTTAAATAGCAACCCCCTTTTTTAAAACAACTATTTGTGCATTCACTGACTTCAATGATTGGGCATTATTTTCAGATATATATTATTTAAGATGAAAAGAAAGGAGTGAAAGAAGTCACTTGAATTTGAAGTCATACTTCTAGATAAGGATTAGCACATTCATTGGTATTATTGATGTGTAGGGTTTAGTTTTTATGTAGGAGCAATGTGCTGTTCGTTCAATACATTGTCACCTTTGGAAGCATCTAGAAATCTTCATGACCTTGTTAAAATTATAACATCATAAAGTAATTGTAGATGAAATTCTAAATATTAACTATGGAGATCCATTATTTGTAAATTCCTTGACTCCAAAAAATTATTTATGCCTATTGGTGGATAAGTATTCATGGCCTTGCTACGTGTGTAACTTCATAAAGTGTTTGTCGACGAAATTCTAAATTACTATAGAGATCCTTTAGTGTCTATAACCCTGATTCTTGTAAGGGAGCCAACCCATTACTAACCACAGACCCCTTTTCGTCGTGTAGGCTTGTCTATTTCTGTGCATTGGGTGAGGAATGAATGATCTATGGTGGTGGTCATTGATTGAGAACAATACAATTGCTTGGCAAGGTGGCAGGTGGCGCAAAGCACAATTAACTACCACCTATTCGTTGAATAGTTGTGGGTATTTTATAGATTATGAATGGTGCATTAGTGGAGTTGCCTAGTTTAGGCGGCTGATTTCTAATTTTCTAGTGACTACTTTTAGATGTGGCATCGGTTGGTAAGGAAGGCTTTGATTAGTAGATGTACATGTCTCGCATGTCCATTTTCCAAAAGTGTCTTCTTGGAAATCAAATGCATTCAATTGTCACGAAATGTTCTGAATTGTAGCTCACTTCCTTTGTTAGTTGCAGCAGATCATGATTGGAATTGTTTGTAAGAGGTCTCTAGGAGCTTCAGTGAAGGTCAGTAAAGTGTTGTAGTAGTAAAGTATGGTATTGTAAGGAATTCAATGTATGACGCAAAGTATTTGGTGAATTGTCATATGAGAAATTCTTTGGATTTATTCTTCTCGTGGTAGTTGACTATAGCCGGGTTAGATGCGAAGGAGCTCCTCAATACAGGGTGACGACAAGAACTGTTGCTTGGATAGAATGTTTTGCATGCATGATGGGCTTTCTAGAAATGTTGCTTGAATTTGACAACACTGATGTTGTTGTCATGCATTTGGTTAAGGCATTGTTCATGTAGGTCCCAACTGAGAACGTTGCCTCTGTTGACTAAAAATTCACGAGAATGTACTAAAGCCCCTAATTTCAGTACTCTTGCCAGCATACAAGAATGTAAATGAACTTGAGAACGGATTGGCTAAAAATGAAGAACACCGAATACAAAGAAAGCAACTAAAAATCTAGTAGAAGAGACAGTGATTAGCGACCACCTTGAGAAGGTTAGTTCCTGCCCACTAAACGAAAATTTCAGTTGCTTCTTCATCAATGCTGATTGGCGTTTACCAATTGGAATTCTGTCGCAACTTTAAATTCTAGTTTTTGTGGTTTACCTCGGAAGACTAACCAAAAACCTAGAAGTAGGTATTCGGATCAAGCTAAGGAACTGTCAAAAGCTAAAATTGAGAAGGAAAATGAGGTAGTGGATGGACCAGCTCCAATCCGATCCCTATAAGAGAACAGATGAGAACGGAAGTCAGACCAGATCAGGGATGAACCGGATTCCAGGAGGACCGGACCAAAAAAGGTCATGATGGGATGACATGGGTCTGATGACTATATAAGGGTTGGCTTGCCCAGTTGAACCTCTTTTGCACTTTCACTTGTCTAAGCGCTCTCTACGCTCTAAGCTTTTTGTTTTTGTCTATGACTTAGCCTTCCATGTAGGACTTGTGTGAGAGTGTCTTCTTCGAGGTTTGAGTTGTTACTGCTCTAGTTTTAGTTTCTGATTGAGATTGAAGAGAGAAAGTGAGGAATGGGATGTGTGGCTAGAAGAGGGTGAGGTAGAACCGGAAAGGGTTTCCGTGCTCGTATCCACGCCCATGCCACAACTCCAAAGAAGTAGAGTTGGATAGGCTAGCACATCCTCGATAGAGGTGAAGCTTCGGAAGGTGACCTCGGTCATCCCCTCTACCGAACCAGAAAAGTCCCAGCTTATGGAAGATTTGACCTCCATGGGATGCCTAGGGTTTGCAGAGAAACCCTGGGGCTTCAAGGAAGAGTTGATGGTGAGGGAACTCTTAGGCAAACTATCCAATAAGTTCGACAACACCATGAGAGCAGTTCTGCACCTCTGGAAGGAGGATGTCTAGAGAGCAGTTTACAGTTTCTGGACAGAAGGTTTGGGAATGGCGAACCGGAAGGACAAGTTTGTCCAGGGCAAGTTCTAGGGTGCCATCAACCCAAAAGACAGATATGCCATAGAAGACCATGTCAAGGATCACTATAGTCGGCTCTTGCAATTCCTCATTCCGATCCTGCATCCGGAAAAGCCAACAAGGGTGACAATTTCCCTCGTGAATACGATTTTCGGCGCTTTGAGTGGAAACCGGAAAGTTGATTGGGCCTCGATCATTTCCGATCTAGTCGTCCAGCTCGTAGGTAGAGTTGGGAAGAGTAGGGTCACTCTCGTGTGTCCCTACCTCATCCATCTCTACCATTCCCATGAACTCCTGACCGCTATAGAGGAGGAGGTGTGGAGGAATTAGGAAGTCCTCTTGAAGTATGGAGAATCGAAAACGGATGATGAAGCCAACTCCGGTTCCAACTCGGGAGAGGAAAGCGAGTCAAAAGACAAGGAGCCGTTGATGCCGCCGATCAAGCGGCAGAAGACGACACCTCCTCACAAACAAGGGACGCCAACTAGTTGTAATACATTGGCCCCGGAAGGAAGACCAGAAGTCAAGAAGACCATATCGGAGGAATCGGATCCCGAGGATCCGTTCAATCCTCTCATCACCATCTTGTGCGACGTGAGAGCGGATTGGGAAACAAAGAGAAGAATCCCGGGTGTGATTGGAAAGTTGGTAGGAGCGCCGCTAGACAATGAACCACTAGAGAAGGTGGCGAGTTGCATCTTTGATTCGGTCAAGATCTGGAAATAGGAAGTAGAGATCCGCAGGTTATAGGAGGAGGTGGATCGATTGAAGGCAAAACTCCTTGTACTGAAGGAGAACTTGTCCGCCACTCGTGCGATGGTGGAGGAGGCTTGGAAAATGGTTGAACAAGTGAAGGCCACCTTCGGGGAGACTGGAATGGTCGCCGTCAAGGCCAAATTGTTTGACGAGAAGGTGCATGACGAGAAGAAGCCATTCAGTTCTCGGATGGTCCGGATTCTCATGGACTTTGCCGAACAGGTCGAAGCGGCAATGAAGGAGGCACGGACAGTGGCGGACTGGATGGAAGAGAGTAGCTGGATATTGTTGGGAGCTATCTACTCTCGAGGGATTCAACTATCAGACATCTCACTACTGGATTCGTTCTTGGATGCGGCAGCAAGGGAGGGGAAGGATGTCACCCCCAAGTCTAGGAGATCAGAGCGGAAGGCAACTCTAGCCGACATGCTTGGACCTGCCATCAATTTGGATTCGATCCTCGAATCTATAGCAGGTGACCCGGTTCCTAACCCTCAAGAGGGGGAACGGAATCAGAACCAAAACGAGATCTTCGAGCAAATGGAGCCGGGAACCAAGAGTGCCACCATTGGATCTTGGATGTGTAAATAGGTGTTTAAATATTAGGAAGGGTAGGAACGGATCCAGATCCTATTTCGATCTCGTTAGGTTAGGTAGGACCAAAAGTCCGGCCTGAGTGGTGACGGGGCCTTCGTAGGCTTTTCTACCCATTTGTACCTTAGGGTTGTATATAAGTCAGTCCTTGCGAAGGATACTACGAGTCTTCTTTTTGCAAACTTCTTGTACCTTTGTATGCGCTCTTGTGTTGTATGTGTCTCTCCTAAGTGTGGTAGGGTTGCATGGCGTGGAGTTAGGAAGGTATAGGACTAATTTGTGAATAGATTTCTCCCCTTGGTGTATGTGTTTCTGATCCTTAATGTATGTGTCGTAAGCTTAGCATGTGGTAAATACCATTTACAACACCAAAACTTGTAAACTAACTCGAAATATCGTCCTTGGGGATTCTAGATTGTTGTTGTAAGATGAGATTATGTGTTCTACCAACTTAAGCTCTCTCTTCACCTCTTTTCTCTCTTCCGGATCACTACCTTTCTGGATCCACTCCAATGCGGAATCTGGATCCGTCTCTTCACACACAAACATTGGTTTTTGGTACCTCTGTTTTACCCTCAAAGGGTCCACCTTTGATTGTATAGAGGGGTAGGGACTCACCTCTCGTATTCCTCACACACTCTTCTCTCTTCCAAACTTCACAACACACATTTAGACCAATTGTTGCACTAGATCAGACTGGAAACACTCTCACAACTTTCCAGATGGCCAATTCGAAAGGCAGGTCACACAAAGTCGCCTCCAGATTTTTTCACTATGACAGACCAATAGAAACCGGAACCGATACAAGGATTGTAAGTCGTTTACTAGACTGATCCTAAGGTTTGTCTAACCTTCCAGTAAGTGACATGGGGATTTCTTCCACTGGTGGTTGCTTATCTCCGCATGGAACCCTCCAAGGTGTTCTGGAATTGCACCCACACCACTCCTAATCGGATTCCTGTTCCAGTGTTTTAAAGGCACATGTTCAAAACCAAAATCATGAGTCTAGACTATGTCACAAACGTTCCTCACAACTCAGATCCAAGTCCCCTTAGATTTGGATTCCTCCTTTCCTCCTCCTCTCTTACTTAAACACTCTCAAGACAATACCAGAAAGCTGGATATACGATAGATCAATTCCTGAGGGTCCACTTGGTGGCTCAGATTAAAGAAAGGACGACAAAATACAAACTATAACACTAGGATGGAATGAGAGGGCAACAAACCTGCCCCTCACTTACAAACTCAAAAAAACCAAAGCCAAAAAGGCCAAAAAGCCACCCGAAAATCCAGGTGACCACTCATAGACTTCCCGAGAAATCCAGAAAAGTCAGATCCTACAAATCTAGAACCCGGGCCCACACTTGGAAATCTGGATCCGATTCAAAACTCAAATCCTAACTCCCTAAAAAACCTAACTACTTAGCCTTTCATGCTTTCTTTTGACTACTCCCGCCTTGACTGGCTGGTGCTCGGGTAGATGACCTCGAAGTTGCTTTTGGAGTTGCCTTCACCAATGTCACCCTCAACGCCGCTTGGGTTTGGATCTTCCGGATTTCCGGAGGAGAGTATTCCCCTTCTTCCTCCTCTTCATCTTCCGATCCGGTCTGATACTCCTCTTCCTCAGATTTCTCAATCTGAGTGATCTCCCTCTCATCTTCTTCACCTGGAGATGTCTCATCCAAAATAATGGGGTCCATCTCCATCCTTGGTTGTTGCTGCAACATGTGCTTGAATCCTTTCGGATGGGTCCAAGTCGGATTCAACAGACCTCTAATCAGGTCCACCAATTCACCACGGGTTTGTGTGCGAGGTGTCTAAAGTGGCTCCTTCTTCGGAAGATGGAATATTGGAATAGTTGGCGAAACCGTAATCTCCAGCGGTGCTAACTCCTATGTTGCTTCTAGCTACTTACTTGGTTCTTGTACTATCTTCACACTTCTTCGGATCATCTTCTCGAGTTGCATAGAGAAGGTTTTGTAGAATGCCGTAGAGTCTCCCTCAAGGCTTCCGGTCTAGACGGCAATGGCATTGAGGCTGTCAGCTTTACTAGAGTTTCCGTGTCAAAGTGGATCTCCAGAAAGTTGGAGAAGTCCATGACATGGTCCGGATCAATCCGTCCAGGCAGTTGTCGCATCTCCTTTGAAGTAGACTCCATCCTCGAGGAGAAGTCTACTAGGATCCAGATCACCTTACATCCGGTAAGGTGCCCTTCTTCAGCTAGCCAGTTTTGCACGAGGGTTGCCTTTATGATTAGGTTTGCCGGCTTGTCCACTAACCCGGATAGGTTCTTGACCAGCTGCAAGGCTTCCTTCTCCCTTTGCTTTGTTGCATCCATCTCTCCTTGAGCCCAGCTTAGTCTAGCTTGAAGGTTCGCCTTCTCCTTCTCCATGCCTTCAATCTGCTTCTCCTTCTTCTCCAGCGCTTCCGGATTCGGGAGTTTCTTCAAAGCGTCGAGGATGTCTTCCAGCTCCGTCTTCAACTCCTTGCTAATCTTCTTGAGCAGGTCTACTAGGTTCTCGTGGTACTCCTGAGCCTATAATACCTAGTTGAACTTGGTTTTGAAGAATCCGGATATGCCTCCTTTTTCTTCTACCAGAATCTTCTCTTGAGTCGGAAGCTTTCCCCGTGAAGTCGAATCGGTGGACTTCCTCTACCTCCAATCCAAGAGCTTCTCTTCTTCTTCTGGATCTTCTTCCTCCTCTATTGGCGGCTGCTCTGCCTCTACTTCCTCTGTGAGGCTGTATTGTAGGATGGTAGATCTAGTATTATACTCTACCATTTCGGCGTCACTCAGGAGTTTTGCATGATGGTAGAGGTGGAATAGGTAAGGACCAATTGGGCTGGTCTTTGCCTTGCCTACATTAGGAACAAGCTTGGAGACTACTGCTCCAATTACTTTGCTCGAATTGACCAATCTACCCTCCATAGCACCAAAAATGGTGTTGGCTAATGTAACTGTAACCCAGGTAGGCTTTTCTAGATATAAGATAAGGATCAGAAATTCTAGGACATGCCTCTGTCTTGCATCTAGACAGTCACTGATGGCATACCCTTCCTTAGAATGGGCTGCATTTTTAAACTTCCCTACTACAAACTTATCCGTCCAAGAGGCTAATCCAAATCCCTTTTGGGGGAATCCGTAAACCTTGGCCCAAACCTCATCAGTCTAAGTTCCAGGTCTCCCCCTCACTATCAACTCGTACTGATTCGAGGCTCCTACAATAAGCTCCTGAATCATCCTATCATTCTTTACGGTCCATGGCCTCAAGAATAGTCTGACACACCCTATCTCAATTAGATCATCCTCCAACTATGACCTCTCTCTCAGCCTTTCTAGAATGGACGGACAAACCATCCACCCTGTCACCAATGGTTTCCGGATATCCCCCTTCACCATTGCAAACTAAACCACGATCTTGACAAGCAAGAACTCTTGAAACGATCACTAACTCACCACTCTTTCTCTCAACTATACATGTACAAAATAGTTATGGAAGAAAGAGGAAAAACAAATGGAAGTGGCGGGGTTAAGTACTCGTCATCCTACCAACCGTTCCTAAGGCAGACCATTTACCTATAATGGATCCCTATTTTCCTAGGCCAGATGTCTAGACTGTAGGCTGTCGCTATCCGGGTTTTCGGTATCTGGTTTCGTCCTGGATCTCGTTACGGAATACCTGGAGTATCCTCTCAGCCTTAGGGAGATGTTTAGGCTAAGATGGTCCTAATCCTGTTTTCCTGTTAGAATTTTGGAAAATTTTTGTATACTTATAAACTCTTTACTATTAACCCAATGAATTCTAGATTTACGGCTCGTGACAGTATGTGAGCAAGTTGTGGAAGTGTTGGGAGTGGACTTCAGTGCCTCAGCAGATCTAGAGTTTTGAGTTCTAGGAGAGAAAGTTGTTGTTTGGCTAGGCGGATAGGGAGGGTATCCTTAATCGTGCTAGAACTCTTAGGTGGGAAATCCGATTGAGTGTCAGATCTCTTGAGAGGTCTCATTGCCTTAGTTGGTAAACAAAATAGCCCTTGTAGGTGCTAGAACGGATGAGTGCACTTGTGACAACCTAGCTTCACACAGGAAGGAACTAGCATCAAGGTTGTTGTAGTATGGGAGGATCATACAAGGGGTCTCTGTGTGACCTGCAAATCGGATTGCTGTCCGAGTTGTTGTGAGGGATCAAACCGGATCTGAGTTAGTTTAGGAGAGGAGGAGATAGGACAATGGGTCTTCAGCCACAATAATTCATGGAAGGAGTGGTGGGCCTACCACTTACAAAATCAAGCGGCGACCCCTCTAATGGTCCAACAAAGGCAAAACTAAACCGGAAGAGGAGTGAGGAGACATACGGACAATTTGGAACGGATTGGTCAAGAGGACTACCAGGATCGGAAGTGGTGCGGTCTTGGGATTGGGTTAAATTGGATCAATCGGATATTTAGGGAACCGGAAGGGGAGGAATCTAGTCCGAGACTGTTTGGTGGTTGGTTGTTTTCGATTTTAGATCTAGGACCGGAAGAAAGGGTTTAAGAGGTTAGAAAGGCTTAGTTGCTTAATAAAGCTAAATACTTTACAAAATCTCATGGGTTTGATCTTTAGAGTCACTTAGTTATACTCTAGAGTGATTTTTGTGAGTATAACAAGGAATTCATCTACCCTGTGTTGCGACAAATTCGCAACACAGAGAACAATGAACCTCAATTTCTAGTGTGTGTGACTAAGAAAGTGAAAACATACCTCTTGGTGTTGGTAAAGCTTTTAAGAGAAATCATGACATCCATGAAAATAGATTGCATAGTTTACTAGCCCCTTCTTTGTTCCTTCTATTTGTTGTTGCATGATTCCCTAAAGAGATTCATTTTGGAGAACAACAACTGCACATTGTCATTAAACCATATCTTACAAGCACACTTGCATAATCACGATGATTGCAACATTTCTTAAAATAAAAACAAGTTGGGAACTTTTTAGTTGAATATGCTAAGTTTTTTGCTAAATAATTTCTTCTCTTAGGATTGCAATCTAGAATAACTATAGAAACATTTTTTTCTCCTACTTGTTTGATTTGAACTCTCTAATGTGGAAATGAGGGAAGTATAGTTGAGAATGTAGACATTGAGTATGCACCTGTATTCCGTAGAGATGGCAGCCCATAACTGTAGTGGTCGTTTCTTCTACCTTTGCCCTTAAATGCATGCCCACATAATTATAACAATGAACATGGAATGAAGAGAATGACATGCGAAAGTGAGTAGGTCCACATCCTTAGTACTAGTGATCTTGTGTACGACTTGGCCAAGCAAATTTCTATCTAGGAAAGCCTCTCGAACAACCGAGTGCATGGCAACCTCTAGTGAGTCTACGGAAAGTGAAACGTAGTAGAATGAAGGCACCTCCAGCAATGGAGATTACGACAGTGCCTTTGAGAAAGGTCAGTTTAACAGTACTGAAAGTGACCCTCACTCCCCCTTCGGAATAGATGCAGAAAATGATGAGGCTAGTCACGTTTTGCAATCCCTCAAAGAAGGCAACAGTAGCACACACTATAGTCCAAGAATTAGCACAGTCGGCAAGGACATGGGACTTCACAATGGGCAGACTAAGAACAAAAGTGTTATGACAAGATAGGGAGCTGGTAAACGTCATCGGTAGAGGGGTGTAGTTGTGGACAACACCAGTGTTCACCGAAGCCATGGCGTAATGGTCTTCACGAATCTACACGTCCCAAAGCAAAAGAACAACGATGCCATGCTACTTCCTGCACAACAAGGGAGAATAGGTGATTAAGTCATGGATGAGCAACCCCAAGTGACTCGACCGCAACGATGGATGGGGCATTCAAAGAAGTTAAAAAAAAAATTCTTTTTGGATTGATGAGGACATGGCAGCAACTTTAGCACATCATGAGCAAGGTGTTAGCATGTGGCTAGTTGCCTTGAATCATCAAATTCCATACTCCACTTTCCAAGATTGGTATTACGGTGTGCGGAAATCACGGAAGAGGGGTGTTGACACTATTCTAACCAAAGAGGAAGAAACTCAACTTGTCAAATACCTTCTGGACATGTGCGAGAGGGGATTGGGTCTTAGTCCTTTTAATTTGAAGATGAAAGTTTTTGAAATCATGAAGAATCGCAATACACCATTCAAGGAAGGAATCCCAAATGACAGTTGGTTGCGGCGATTCAAACATCGCCACCCAAAACTAACTTTGAGGACAGCACAAGCACTACCATCTTCTACAGCTAAGGCTATACGTGTTGAGAATGTGCAAAGTTTCTATTCAAATGTGAGTGAGTTATATACCTTATATGGCTATCCTCCACATAGAGTGTGGAATTGTGATGAAACTGGCGTGCAAGTGGGCAAAAATGGTGGTGCTCTTGTCATTGGTCGCTGTGGTGCTCGTCTAGTACATCGCACCATTCCTAATTAGAAAGAGTGGTTGTCGATTCTAGTCTGCATCAACGCAGCAGGGTTAGCAACACCGTCTTTCTATATTTTCAAAGGCAAGCGTTGTCGACAAAACTACATACAACGTTGTGAGCCTAGGGCGAGTATGGCAATGCATCCAAAGGCCTGGATGACTAGTGATTTATTCCATGCCTGAATTTCTCACTTTATTTGTAGTATATAAGAAGTTGATGGCATTTCTCCTACCCAACGACACCTACTCATCATGGATGGACACAAAAGCCATGTCACTCTTGGAGTGGCTACAATAGCACAAGAAGTAGGGCTAGATATTGTAACCCTACCACCTCACACATCACACGTTCTACAACCTCTAGATGTTTGTGTCTTCGGACCATTCAAGACATACTTCAGGCAATACCAAGATCATTGGATATCCAGGAATCTCAACCATCCTGCAGACAAGCACACTCTAGCATAATGGGTGTCTTTAAGCTTGTGGCGTGCATTGACAGAGAATAATATTAAGAAGGGCTTCAGCTGCACAGGAATCTACCCATTGGATAGAATGGCAGTAGACAAGCAACTATGCCCTAGTGAAACTTACAAGAGTACTGAACAAGTTGCAGGAGATGGTGACGATAGCGGAGGACTACCACAGAAATCACCAGATCATCAAACAAGTGAAGCAGATAGAGTACCTTCTTTAGAGGAGCATGACCTCGCACGTGACTTGGAGTTTGCCCCGAATGCCTCCACAAAGCATTACTTCATAGATGTAGGTACTCCTTGTGATGGGGGCATGGTGGAAGAAATTACAATAGAGGACCTTGGCTGAAACCCTAATTCTGTAATTTGCTTCCTTACCCTACCGACTATCACTACGAACTCCAACCCTAGGAAACATATTGTTGATCCAATTTTGGATTTCTCAAAATCCATTCTAATCACATTAGATGCTTACATAACCACTGTAGAACAAATTTAGGAGCGGAATATTCAACGGGCGAAAGAGAAGGAAGCATTGCAAATTGCACGGCAAGAGGTGAAGCAAAGGAAATTGGCGGAGCAGGAGGAGAGACGTCAACAATGTGAAGCTCACTAGCGCCAAGTTGCTGAGGAGAAAGCGCGCAAGGCTTCTAAGCGTGCACAGAAGGCTGTAGAATGACATGAAGCTATGCGAGCTCGGGCAGCAGCACAAACTCCACGATCTGTAGGGACAACGCGGCGTAGGGCATAGACCAGCAAGCCATCCTCTCCAACTACAAGGTGACTAGACTCCCAAACTCCTTCTCAAGTTTTTGTTTTGCCTACCTCCTTATAGAACTGACAAGTTATAGAAGGCATGCAACTCTACTTTGGAAATCCGTTCCAAACTTTTTTAACCGCAATGCTGCCTATGGTGCAAGCGCAGCAAGCGCATACTACTCATCCTAACTTCACACACTTTGAACAAGTTCCAGTACCATACCCTGTGCAGAGTGCGCAGCCTCATCAAGAAAATCTTCAAGAGCAACAATGAGGTAGCCGTTGTAGAATGAGAGGGAAGCCCGCACATTGAAGTTTGAAGTTGTACAGGAAGAGGCACTTTTTGCTCATAGGAACTTGACAGTGCAATACTTCTTTTTGTAAAACGTTGTTTGTGCATTAAAGTTGCATGATGTGCATATTATGATCCTCATGTACGACCATAATAGGTGTTCATTGATAGTATGTTCTTGTACAACAATTAACTATCACACAAATGAAGCACTGTCCATTTTGTTTCAAGTGCGTGGTTAGAAATAACAAGACCTACATCACCAATATCGGAGGAACAAAATCTTCAACTCAAGAATTCATGGTAATTCTCTTTTGCAAAAAAAAATCTGGAAAATTATACAAACCTTTTGCAGTCTATTTCTACACATTAGAAAATTGACTCAGTCAAAAAACCCGCCCTACAAATACGTGAAACAGCTTAAGTGGTCAATAAGGGGTCAACTCCCTTAAAATAATCCTTGGACTTAGAGAAATAGTTTACATCTATGTGCAATGTACATATGTATCAATATTTGTTGAATACAAAATTTGGCTGACTTCTATCACATGGTTGATAGTCTCATTTATTTATTTCCACAAGATATTGTATAAACTAAAATTGTAAACTCAACAACAATAATTAGTATTCCTAAGCTTTGGGTAGTATATATATATAAATATACTTTGACACAAATGAACATTTTCCTAGGTATAAGTCACGTGTTATTTCATTAGAAGACTCAAACTCACCAGATTTCATAATAAAATAGGTTAGAAAACAATTCTAAATTAATAATTATATAAGGTGCATTGAAACTACAATTTAATTTATGATCATTCCAAGGGTTAATGTATCATTATGGAAAGTACTAAATTGACAATACATTCTCATCATTGTGTGTTGAGGTTTAGAGTTCCATTTAGTATGAACATTGCCAACTCAAGTAACGTCAATACACTCCATCAGCCTTTTTAAATGTGAGTTTTCTAATTTCTTCAATATTATTTTAAATTCGTTTTGCTCATTGGATGAATTCCTTCACAAAAGCTCTTTCAATTTGTACACAATAAGTAAATGAAAACAAGATTGCAAAAATTAAAAATAAATCCTTAGTACTAGCTTACCTTCCATTTTTTCCTTTTCTTCGGAACTGGAGATTTGATTTACAATGAAATAAGTTAGACTAGCCTATTACAACCTTGATTTTGAATCTAAGTATATTGGGACAACCTTAAGGAGGGGCACATAATTTTTAGAGGTGTGCACGCCTTTCACAAATCAAACCCAACTAGAATTATATTTTTTGGATGAAAATCGTAAATTATATGAATTTCTGAAGTGGTCTACCTCTAATGACAAAATCACTTATAGACTATACTGACTAATGTCCTAAAACAACCTATAATCGCCTTGTACTTATGAGCACTTCAATTTCCATCAATGAAACACTACCACGTTACCCAAGTTGGAATTAATGCACTAAGATTTGTTAGAAAAATCAATGGATATATATAAGTTCTACGGTGGAGATGGGGCCCAAAGTAGTATGGTGGGAATAGGAAGGTGGTGCAAATAGGTTGATCTACCTTGGGATCCAAAAGCACCATAGAAAAGAGTTGACCAAGTGAGCATCTTTGAAAGGCAGATTATGAATCCACGAGCCCATTAAGATGTAGAATCGTATCCAAAATGATGCCTTGTCATCCAAAATTTCGTCCTTTGGTCAAAGTTTGTAATCAAGAGCCACTACAAAGGAATCTCCTGCATATGGCTATGGCGAGAGGTCAAATTCAAAAAAAACCTCCCTCCTAAGGCGTTGCCAACTATCTCATTCTCAGTCCTTATATTTCTTTTGAACTTTTGATGAATCCTTTTGCACATGTCCACTCTCACAGCTGCGGTGATTCACTAGGGTGACGAAGTTTCTTGGCAGCCTTGTCTTTCCATACAAAGAAGTTCTTCTTCAATGGTGGCTTCAAGCAACCACATGCGCCATTGCCAATTCCAAGTATGCAACTTCTTTAGTTTTGCTTTTGATTATTCATCTAGGAAAGGCTTATGACAAATGACTCTCAAATCAATTGTCACATCACTTAAGATCCAGCATACCTAGTTTATTGTTTGGAGAGGATTTGATCGAGTCGACAACTAAGTTACATATGGTTATTTGTAGTAGGAAACTAATGTTCTCTTAGACAAGAGGTAAAGGAACGCCTTCTCCTGTTGCTCTATTCGATGGAATGAGTGAAAATGGCTCAAGTTCCATTGATAAACACAAATCAACTGAAGAATATAAAGAGGTTAGCATAAGTCTAATATTTGTAGAAAAATATAGAGAAGGAACTCATATGAGTACAGTGCGTACCGGATGCTTTATATATAGACATGACTTTTTCATTACCCATTTGGAGATCTCCAGATGGGCGGAGGCATAATCTACAAACCCTAACCCTTATGGAATTGGATAAGGCATCATTAATGTTTCCGTCGTGATTCATCATTTGGAGATCTCCAGATGATCCTAGTGTAAGAATTCTAGAGCCATTAGTACCCCATCATTATGCCAGATTATTATAGTTTTGATGGAGTTTCCTTATCTGAAGATCTCTAGATGGAGGCAACTAATGAGCCAGTTAATGATACCATGATGAACTAGGATGGATGGGAAATGTCTACACCAAATCATTGAAGTTTAGTTGGATCCTTGTTATCTGGAGATCTCTAGATAGAGGCTGATTTAGGACTAATTGACAGCATCGTATTTAACATTAATAGTTGCCCCATCTCTATGCTAGATGAACAAAGTTCACTTTGATCCCACTTAGCTGGAGATCTCTAGATGAAGTTGGCTATAGGATTAAATGACGAAAACATTGTACAATAGGTCCTAAACCACTACTCTCTAGTAGATCAACGAAGTTTTTTTTGATCCTTCTAATCTAGAGATCTTTAGATGGGGGCTATTGTTAGAATTAGTTGACAAAAATGTGAAAAATTAGGAAGCATGTCCTATCCTAATCCAAAATCAACGGTGCTTATTTTTATCTTCTTTATCTAGAGACCTCCAGATGAAGATGACTTTTGGAATAGTTGACGGCAACATAATAAGATAGATTATATGTCACGTCCATGAAATTTCTTGAAGTGCTCTATCTTTATTAAGTGATCTCCAAATGCTGCTATATTTTGGAACTTGTTCCATGAATAGGATAAAACATGATGGCTTTAGCGTATATGGTTTGACTTGTAGGACACCCTATCTAGATATCTCTAATTGAGGATGGGTTCAGGTAGCCTTGAGTATACAAGTCAACGACTGGGTGGTCTTCATGTCAGTCTTGCTCATTAAATGATGTTTTCTTGTTTTGAATGTTGTCTAATTTTATTAGAATGACAAATTCATCTTACAGGAATTTATGTGGTCTTTGTGTTTTCATAGGAGTGTTTCTTTCTGTAAAGTGTTCACGGACATCCACATACAATTAGGACCACAGAACCCCTGAATTATAGAATAGGATGATGCTCACTACTTAGAATGCTTGTTTGATTATCAGGTTTGTCATACAATGGGAGGTGTCCCAATATTCTAAGGTCATTTCAAGGGAAATTCATATGGATCCCTTTGGTGGTTGCTATGGCACTATTGTTGTGCCATACTCGAGTAACCTATCGGCAGAAGAAGCCTCTGAAGTTTCAACCACTCGATGTGAGCCATTTCACAATGGAGATGAAGGCAAGCTTTCTGTTCCAAGATTTAGTGAAGGTGGAGGAGGATTGGTTGTCGATGTTTATCTGCAAGGCCAATAGCTTGGGGTGGACATATCTTTAGAGCCAAGCCTTTTCATTTTGTTGCGGCCACATACTATATTTCAAGAAGCCTAAAGTATCCCTCTATCCCCCTCCCAAAGGGGTATTACATCATTGTAGGAGGCCATTGACCGGATTGTGTTGTAGATAGCAACGGATGTGAGGAAATTATTTGATGATCTGCCGATGGGTATATCTCCATTTTTTCCTCAAGAAGATTGGATTGGTCTTGAAGTGCATCTTCATTATTGTGAGGGTGCTATTCAAGTGTCAGGTGGAATTAATTGTTGGAGGTCAGAAGATCATTTCTAGGGTGGAACACTTGGTGAGGAATATGTGGGTGTAACTATGTTGGATGTGTTTTTGGGGAACAAGGAGGCTTTAATGACCCATGCCCGGTGGCCAATATCTTCCTATTGGTTTCCTAGTGGCCACACTTTGAAAGAGACGATTGCCTATTTTGTTGCTGTTGTACGAGTAGTGAAATGTAAGTACCATTACAACACCAAAACGTCGTAAAATGACTCAAAATATCGTCCCAAGGGATTCTAGACTATTGCTACAAGCCAAGATTATCTGTATGACCAACTGAAGTACTCTTTTCACTTCCTTTCTCTCTTCCAAATCTCTATCTTTTCGAAATCCAATCCAGATCCACTCCAATTTGGAATCCGGATCCATCTCTTCTCACACACACACTGGTTTTTGATGCCTTTGTTTTACCCTTATAGGGTTCGCCTTTGATCTTATAGAGGGATAGGGACTCACCACTCGTATTCCTCACACTCTCTTTTCTCTCTAAACTACACAAAACACAATTAGACCAAATGTTGCACTCGATCAAACCAAGAAACATTCTCACAACTTCCCGGATGGCCAATCCCGAAGGCAGGTCATTGAGGGCCATATCCAACCTTTTCCACTACAACGACAAATCAACAACAATTGGAATTGATGTGGGATTGTTAGTCGTTCACTAGATTGATCCTAGGGTTTAGCAGACCTTCCAAAGAGTAGGATGGGGATTTTTCCGTTGGTAGTTGCTTATCTCTGCACGGAACCCTCCCTGGTATTCCGGACTCCCACCTATGCCACTCCTTGCCAGATTTCCATTCTAGTTTTTTAAAGGCACCGCACACAAGACCGTATTCACAAGTCTAAACTACATCACAAACGTTCCCTCTCAAATCAGATCTAGTCACCTCAAATCCGAATTCCTCCTTTCCTCCTCTCTCTTACACTTCAACGCTCTTACAAGCAAACATAGAAAAGCTGGATATATGACAAATCAATTCCTAAATGTCCACTTGGTGGCTCAAATTAAAGAAAGGATGACAAGATACCAACTATAAGCGCTAGGATGGAATGAGAAGACAGCAAGCTTGCCTTCCTTTAAAAACTCAAAAATCCAAAGGCAAAAAGCCATCTAGAAATCCAAGTGACCAATCACGGACTTCTCGAGAAACCCAGAAAGTTAGATCCTACAAATTCGGAACTCGGGCCCATGCCTAGAAACCTGAATCAGATTCAAAATTCAAATCCTAACTAACTGCAACCCTAACTATTTTGCCTTTCGCTCCTTCATCTGATTGCTCCCGCCTTGACTTGATGGTGCCCGGATGGATGCCCTTGAAGTTGCTTTCAGAGTTGTCTTCATTGGAGTCGTCCTCAATGCTGCTCGGGTTTGGATCTTCTGGATTTCCGGAGGCGAGTCTTCCTCTTCCATGTCCTCCTCCTCTTCTTCACATTTCTCAATCTAAGTGACCTCCTTTTCGTCTTTTTCTCTTGGAGAGGTCTCATCTAAAACGATGATGGTCCTCTCCTGCCTAGGTTGAGGCTACTGCATGTGCTCGAAGCTTTCCAAATGAATTCGAGCTGGATTCTTCAATCTTCCAATCCAGTCTGCCAAGTTACTTCCGATAAGCTACCTGGGTGTCTAAAGGGTTTCCTTCTGAGGAAGACAGGTCCTCAGAATTGGTGTCGAGATTGTAACTTCTGGTGGCGCGAACTTTCGCGCTACATCCGGTTGCTTGGCCGGCTCTCAAATTGTCTTCACACTCCCCCAGATGGTCTTCTCCAACTGAGTTGAGAAGGCTTCTATTGAATGTCAGAGAGTCTCCCTAAGAACTTCTGGTCTTGGTGGAAGTAGCATAGATGACGTTAGCTTCACTGGGGTTTCCGTGTCAAAATGGATTTCTGGAAAGTGAGCAAAATCCATGACCCGGTCCGGATCAATACCCCCTAAGAGTTGGTGCATCTCCTTCAACATGGAATCCATCCGTAATAAGAAATCGACTAGGATCTTGACTACCTTGGATCCAATTAGATGTCCTTCCTCAATTAGTTGATTCCTAACGAGGGAGGCCTTCACGATGAGTTTCGCGGGTCTATCTACCAAATTGGATAGGTTCTTGACAAACTATAGAGCTTCCTTCTCCCTCTACATCACTGCGGCCAACTCTCCTTTTGCCCAACTCAATTTGGATTAGAGGTCAGTCTTCTCCTTCTCCAGATTTTCGATGTGCTTCTCTTTCCGTCCCAGCTCCTCCGGAGTCGGAAGTTTCTTCACTACGTCGAGTATATCCTTTGGCTAGATCTTCAACTCCTTGTCGATCCTTCTAAGAAGGTCTGCCAAGGTCTCGTAGTATTCTTGTGCATGCAAGACCCAATCAAATTCGGTCTTGAAGAACTTAGAAATGTCTTCCTCTAGCTTCTCTGAAACCTTCTCCGGAACACGGAGTTTCCCTTGTGAAGCCGGATCAGTAGATTTCCTTCGTCTTTGCTCCATGAGCTACTCCTCCTCTTCTAGCTCTTTCTCTTCATCAAATGCCACTTGCTTTGCCTCCACTTTGTTTGTGAGGCCGTAATGTAGGATTGTGGATCCGGTCTTGTACTCTACCATTTCTGCATCACTCAAAAGTTCCACATAGTGGTAGAGGTGGAACAGGTAAGGACTGATGGGGCTGGTTTTAGCCTTTCCTACATGGGCGCCAAGCTTGGAGACCATTGCTCTAATGACTTTCCCCTAGTTGACTACTCTACCCTCCATTGCTATGAAAATGGTGTTGGCTACCATAACCGTAACCCGAGTAGGCTTTTCTGGATATAAGATCAGAATAAGGAACTCTAAGACTTGCTTTTGCCTCCCATCTAGACAGTCACTAGTGGCATAACCCTCCTTAGAATGGGTTGCATTCTTAAATTTTCCCACTACGAACTTATCCATTTGGGAGGCTAATGCAGATCCTTTCCTGGGGAATCCATATACCTTTGCCCAAACCTCATCCATCTAGGTTTCAGGTTGCCCCTTCATTGTCAACTCATATTGATTCGGAGCTCCTACGATGAGCTCCTGAATCATCTGCTCATTCTTCACGATCCATGGCCTAAGAAATAGACCAACACAGGCTATCGCACTTAGGTCGTCTTCTAACGGTGACTGGTCTCTCAGCCTTTTCAGAATGGTTGGACAGACCATTTGTGTTGTAACTAAGGGTTTTCGGATATCTCCCTCTGCCATCGAGAACTGGAATTAGGTTCAGATCTGGTGGGGACAAATAGTCTACAGCTCTTGAATCGATCACTAACTCACCACTCTTTCACTCAACTATACGAGCACAAAACTATTGCGAAAGAAAGGGGGAGAAATGGGAGTGGTGGAGGTTAAGTACCCATCATCCTACCGACCATTCCAGAAGTGGACCGTTTACTCGTAATGGCTCCCTAGATTCCGGTTCCGTCTTGGATGCTTTTACAGATCACCTGGATCATCCTCTCAACCTTAATGCAATATTTAGGCTAAGTGGATTCTAATTCTGTTTGCCTCTTGAAAATTTTGAAAAATTCTATACTATTATAGACCTATTTTATACTACCCTAGTAGATTCCCAGTTTACGCGTCGTGACAATGGACGAATGGACACTCTCAAATTTCTACCAACAAGAAATAACTAGAAGTGCTTGCGTATTGAGGCAAACAAGGTAGTTTTTCAACTTCTATTCGGTGTTGTGAATTATCAAGAGATCTCTAGATGATCTGACCACAATCTGCATAACGTACTAATTGTAGTTGAGGAATTCTTATTTTCCTTTGTTTCCTTTGAAATTACATTGTACTGCTCCAACAACTCATATATGTTTTTGGGGGGTTGCACAATTAAATATTGGCTATGGCCTTCCGCCAGTGAATCAATCTTCAATTAGTTGAATTAAGAAGGAGCACTTTAACAATGTCTCCATTAAGCTTGTTGGAAGTTCTTTTGCAAAATGTACCATGTGTGACAAGCTTCAACAGTTTATATTGAAATCACTGAAGGGGAGCCCCGAGTTTGTGGAGTTCATGAAGCAACAAACTGAATATCTTAATTTTCAAGCCTCTTGCCATCGCCTCTATGCATTTTGGATTCTGGGCATGAGGTGTCCAAAAAGAATCCACTGGAAATTCTTTGTGTAATTCACGACAAAATGTATACCTCACAGACAACCCTTCTAAGGATGCACATGACAACGAAGGCCACACACAAGGTCTGGGTCAAATTCCAATGAGTGTTATTGGAATGGTAATTCATGGTCATATTGATGGTGCATACGTGCATTATGCCCCATCATGTTGGCCAAGAGACTCCAACTTCACAATATCATCATTGGCTACATTGTTTCATGAACTAGAAGGTCCACCAATTCGAGAGACCGGTGACCTCTTTCCATATCCACTACCAAACCCTATATTTGAAGCACTACTAAGAGGGAAGTCAAGATGTATGGACTATTTAACCCTAATAGAACCATTAGTTCAACATGGATGTTGCCCCCTTCCTAAAAATTTATACCTTCAGCTTGACAACTCTGCAAAGGATAACAAGAACGAGTATCTCATGGCGTTCTTGTCCTTGTTGACTGCAAGTGGTGTCTTCAAGGAAATTCAAGTTGGGTTCCTACTCGTTGGACATACTCACGAAGATATCGACATTTACTTCAATCATCTTTCAAAGGCCTTGAAGTCAAAGAACACTTTTGTGGTTGCTGACCTTATGAAAATCTTCATGTAGTCATAGGGAATGGCATTCATGCCAAAGTTCATACAAGAGGTGGCAAACTTCAAGTTGTTCATCAAGGATTATGTGAACAATGGCACCGCTAGATTAATTGGATTGGGAGTAATGCATCTTTTCAAGTTCTATGTAGACAATGATGGTGTCCCTGTCATGAAATACAAGAAGTCTGCAGTTGATACACAATGGTTACCAGTTGATAAACCATCTCTTCGCCTCTAGAAGAAAGACAGTAGAGGTCAACCAAGGCTTCCTTTGGGTTGTCCAAAGCCTGTTCCATTCAAGCCCATGTGGAGAAGCGAAGTTTCAAGCATGACCGGGAATCAAGAGAAGGCCGTGGAGTTGGCAAGGAAAGCTACCCTAAACAAGAATTTCATTATGGTAGGACTAGAGAAGTACCTACAATATGGACAAAATGGTATGTCCAAGTGTGAAGGATTTGCAAAGGCCTTCGGTCCATACGTGGATTGCTAGAATCATGTGTTGGGGGAACTCAAGAAACCACTACCTGACTGTTCTCCAGAATTAGTGGAAGGCTTTGGGCCAAAACACAATTAGAGGAAGCCACCTGATGAAATCCCTTGTCGCTCATTAATAATGAATCCTGTGGCTGTCATTCCTAAAGCGGAGGACCGAGAACCACATTGTGGTCTGGAAAATGAAGCACCACCAAAAAGCTTCAATCCTTGGCTTGACATACGTCCAGGCTCATGGATTCTTTTGCGACTTGAAAACCCCTCAATTTGTGCTATTTGGCAAGGAAGAGCATTGTCTAGTGTGTGCAGAGTACTAGGAGATGAGAATAATAGGAAGTTTTTGTTGTAGTATTGGAGACCAGATAACTCCAAAGCGACTTTGGAGTGAAGGTACTGGAATTGTTGGTATGGAAAATGGGTTGTTGAGAATACTTCTCCTACATAGAGGGATACAAATTGGGTAGTGTATTCAAATTGGTCTAAGATAGTAGATCCAAAATCAAGGACAATTCCTAAGAAGAGTAGGGAGGCTACCTTGGTGAATTTGAATAGGGCGAATGAGATAGATCCTTAACTGAGTTCTGTGTCCATGCCAATAAGGTCAGAGGGAGATCTCCATATGCATTTTTTGTCTTTGCTTGTGAGGAGAGGTGAGGACGTGAGGTTCTTATTATACAAAACTTCTTATAATTGTAATTACAAAATTTAGTGGATTGTTCAACAAAGTTTTGTTTGATGTTATGTATAAATATAACACATCAAGAGATTAGGTGTAGCATTCCTACTATTCATTTCTTCCACGTTGGAGAATGGAAACCCAGAAGCCTTAATCTTTACTTGGCGTTGTATTTTATTGCTCTCATTTCTTGGAAGGGAACTCGTGCATATTTGAATGAAAAGAAATATTGCATGCTTAGAAATGACAAGCATTTGTAAGTTATGAGTCAATAAGATTGTCTTTTATGCCAAAGTTAGTATTATGTCATTGTTGGGTAGGCCTATTTATATTGTACCATGTATGCATTCATCTCGGTATCTTGAATGAATGATTGACTAGATTAATAAGTGCACTCCTCTCGACAACGATGTTGAACTTACACTCACTTTTGACACTCACTTCCTAGACTTCCAATGTATTGGATTTTGTTCTTCTAAGTTACTATAAATTACTTGAAGTATTTAGATAATCTTGGAGATCAATTGAGGTGTACATGGTATCCTACATTCAATAATTGATCAATTGCTTGGAGGTGGGAGCCATATTTGCTTCTACTGTTTGTCATCTAGAGATCTCTCGGTGGGTACACTAGAAGAAAAGAGTGTTGGTTTCTGTTGAAACCAATACTCTTTTCTTCTAGTGGTAGCGTCACGTTTTCTATGTTGTACAATGATTGGATGCAACCTTCCTTGCCATAGGGAGAACTCAAAAATCCCTATCTAGAGAACTCTTGATCAAATTATGGAAACTCTTTTGCATAAGGATGTATTTGAGACACTTCTAAAGAAGATGGGCCCCAAACTATATAATTGTTTTGCTTTCCAAGCACAAAAAGCAGTCCTTAGAATTATTATAAGTGTAGAATTTGGAGCATGTGAAGTGTCTATACTACTTTAGAACATGAGTTCTCTAGATTTAGGTACATATAGGGTAGAATTTGAAGCACTTGAAACATCAATATTACTTGAATCTAGGAGATCTCCAGATACATCAAGGAAATGGAGAGATCTCCAGATGCAATACTAACCATTTGGAGATTTTAGTAGTTTTTAATTTGTAGACTTCTCCAAAGTCCAAAAGTAGTTAAATGTGGCATCTTAGGGACATCTTTCACTTTGTTGACCAATGACTCTTGATTCATCATAAGATCCCTCAATCAATGTTTCCCAATGTTCCCCTCCTTTTGTTCCATCCCTTGGCTAGATGTTACCATGTCCCCCAACTTCATGACAAATCCCAAAGAATGAGGTGTTTTGGGATCCTCCTCTTGTAGGGGGTCAATTTGGTAGTCTTTGAAGGTAAAGGTTCCAAAGGACAAGACAAAAGTTTTTATGCCTCATCTGATGCTTTGAGATTAAGAAGCTCTGGCAACTTTGGTACCAAGGTTGACGAAAGTGAGAGTCCAAGGCAAAATCGTGTCAAAAAATTGGACGTCCGGACTCTGCAGACATTGCGTCTCTGGTGGGTAAAAAACACCGTCAGCAAATTTACCCTGGATAAATACAGTCGAGTGGACAATGTGACGAGTGGATGGCTAGTGGCTAGTGGCGGATGTGTAGAGGCCTAGAGGGAGAAACGTAGCAACCCTAAAGGCCTAAACCGACCGCAGTTTGGGGCGAGGGCTTAGAATCCCCCAAAGGCTTAATAAGTGTGCAACGAATCCAACCTTTAACATCTAAAAAGAAGTCATGTTGACCTTTGAGTCTTTAAGGCATCTTCGAGCAATACTTGGAAGGTATTGCTTTTCTATGGAGGTCTGGAATTCAATCCTCAGTGAGGTCATTTGGGTTGGTTTTGGTAGCCAACCTTAATAAGAAAAAAAAAATGGGAAAATGTCAAGTCAGTTCCCTGTTGTATGTGGGAGGGAAAGTGATTTAATTCTAAAGGTTTAGGAGATGGACCTAGAGGATTTGGAGGCTTAGTATTGAATTTAAGATGGAGGTGGTTGTTGAGCACCTAGGTCGCAAGGTGCATAATAAAAATCTTTGTCCTCAATTCAAAATTGACCCTTCAAAAGTTTAAAACCTTCAAGTGACATCTCCGAAACCTTTAAAATGAAATGATGTTTCTTACTCACCTATCAAAGAGACCAAACTTGACATTTTGTATTTTTGAAGAGAGCTTATTTTTTTAATACAAATCTTCAAGTAAACCTTGATTCCTTGAATGTTATTTATAATAACACATGGACTATCTTTTGTAGTGTACTCAACCAAAGAAATTGTATACTATAATTGCAATTATGAATTATCAAGGAAAAGGATTAAAAAAAACTTCAAAATTCTCTTCACCTTGAAAATTACCAAATCTATGATTCTATGACAATCATGAAGTCAAAATTGTTGCATTATATATGTATCTTGCAATGTATCATGCTTCATACAAAGAAAGAGGAACACAATCAATTTTGGGGGGACTTCTTGGTTTTGCAATTCAAAAAAATGTAATCATATTTTCAACAATAATAAGCAAACTCCAACTGCAATGAAAGCTTCAAACAATCAATTGTCATTACATGCTCAATGTATCATGAGCACCTAAACACCTAAGCCTACATCCCTTGAATCTCTAAGGCTTGTAATCACTATCTCCTTTCACCTCAGCCCCGCTATTGTCACATCTAGTTTCCCATCCGTCGTCTTCATCGCTAGATGTCTCTTCTATGTCGTTTGATGAAGATTGTACAATTTTCACTCCTTGTACTTGTGTAGATGTCAATGATCTCATTGATCTACCGGCCTTCTTCTCCATTTTGGCTCTTAATATAGACTTACCAATCCCTTCCTTAAGGCTAGAGATTGTTTTCATTTTCCTCTTTAAAGAAACCTGATAGGTATCAAGTGGGGTTCTACCTACATTCAATCTCTTGGTTGGGGAGGTAGCAAAAGGATGCATTATTCTTTTTTTACGAGCTTTGATGGAGTCTTCAACCTTTGATATCTCTACTTTTGGCACTCCTTGAATAATTAACTACATTGCATTCAAAGATTGCGATGTTTGGCCTAATGATTTCAAGGAATGGCATGGTGGATGGCCTCGATGTTGAGCAAACATTGAAGCCAATGTTTTATCTTTATCATCATCGGTACATGATAAAATGGTTCGACTTGGATTGCCTCTGAAACCCATTTCTTTTGTAAGAGACAAATGTCTTTTTCTAAGCCGTGATTTCCTTGAACCATTCAATGTCATGGCATTGGTTTTAAATAGTGCACGTGGAGGAGCGCTACGTGGTAGTTTGGAAGAATCTTCCATGAGGTGCATTTTGTCAACACCATTGTTGACAAAAATTGGACAGCTTGACTCCATTGAACGTGCTTCAACATTGTCTTGTACTTTCTATGGTTTGGCATTTCTAATATTTGCTTCCCCACATTTCTTGCTTGCCGATATCACTATTGACGCACCAATTGCATTGCACACGTTCATTTGAACGTTCACCTCACATCCTCCCTTGTCTTTATGTTGGTCATTTTTTTCTACTACCATTATCATGGATGGAGCATCGGAAATGGAAATCACTTCATCCTTTTCAAGACTCCCATCATTCGCAACTATTGTCCTATTGGTCGCCTTTATCTCTACATACGTATCCTCCATGTTTAGTAGAAGATTTTTGCTACTCATGAATCCGGTTCCATCTACAAATCTAGCTATCGAAGGTACATCATCATCAAGCCCGCAATCGTCCTCATCTGATCAAAACTCATACATGTTTCCATCCTTAACTTTGGAGTCTTCATTATTTTGATTAGGAGTCTCAAACATTTCTTCGTGAGAATTGTGCATATCATGATTCACACCATCTCTATCATCAGATATAGATTCATCATCCTCGTCTTTTGAGATAGGCCCTTCTCAATCTTCGGACTCTATGTTGTCATGGTACCACTTCTTTTCATCCTTCTCCTTCGATGCGGCTATGACTTTGAAATTGGTGTATACATATACCAAATCGACTGCTCTCTGTAGGTTCAATTTGTTCCGGGATTTGTTGTGAACAAAAGAGTAGCTATTCCAATTTCGTTCACATGAAGATGATGACACCGGTTGGGCCAAAATCTTCTTTGCAATTGGAGCAATGAGCTTGCCACATGCACCCTCAAAATCCCACCAAGCATGTGCTGACAATTTCTACTCGGCCGGATCCAACATGTCGTGGAAGGGAGGATCTCGGTGTCGAAATGCTACAAACTCCTGCACTACGTGAGGATTAATTCCCGGTTGACATATTTTTTTAATAACGTGCTTGCATGTGTCTATTGCATCTTGATCATCGACTAGTTCTTTATCGTGAAGAAGGTAAGGGTTCAAAAGAGCTCCTACATAATGTAGATCGGTCTCTATCATTTCCCGTCGCTTACCAAACGACTTCTCGATAGGAATGGCTAAGTCCGAGGACAAACCAAAGGGCTCTTTTTGTAAAGAGAAGAGATGCTTTTCTAAATTACTCATAATGTGCAACACCTTGCCAATGCATGGTGTCTTCGCATCCAAATCACATAGACCAAACACCACAGAAGACATCAATTCTCGAATATTAGTGGCATGGGCCCAAAAATGCTCATCTAAAATTGTCTTCTTTACCTCCCAAGACTCCATACGAGATTTTGCCTTCTTCGTGTCATGTAACTTGAGCACATATTCTATCCATTTTGGATCCACCACACTTTGTTGCAATCCATCCTTCACCTTCAACAAACGAAAAATCATGAAGAAATTTGACGCAAATCTTGTTTTCATCGACACCAATAAGCTATTCTTTGTTTTATGCTTTTGAAATATAGCTAGTGGCATATGCCGCAATTTGAAGAACTTCACAACGGTATGGGCCTTTTCCACTAGGTCCTTCATCCATTCTTGCTTCCCCTAATCTTGAAGTAACAAATTCAAGGCGTGTACCACAAAACCTTGAAAGAAAATGTGTGAATATTTACTCGACACCATATTCCATACTATCAAATTTACAAGAGTGTTGTCTGCAATCACTTGCACAACATTTGTGGGTCCTACTTGTTCTATAAACTTTTCCATGACAGAGGCCAAAAAAGCAGCATTCTTTTCAACTCTACTTATATCCACCGATCCCAGAAATTGCTCACCCGTAGAAGATACAAGCATGGCATTTATCAATGGTCGATTGGTAACCAAGCTCCATCCATCAATAGACAATGTTGCTCCAAACTTCCTAATGCTATCTTCGGTCCTATTATGAAGCTTTGTCTTGATGTCGATCTCCGCTTGGTCAAGCAATTTATGGCGTAAATCATGATATGATGGTAGAGTGTAGGGCCCATAGTACTTGGCTGTTTTTTTCATTGCTTCTTTAAATGCCCGATTTTGAGCTACAGCAAATGGTATGTTTACTGCATAAAAGAAATTGGCCCACATGCATTCAAATTGCGTTTTGTTGCGAATTCAAAGCCATCCACTAAACTACTCTGTCTTTGAGGTCTACTGCCTAATGCCTTAGGAGTCTCACGATCACTGAATGTTTTTGTAGTTCGGTTTACTTCGGATTCTATACCAGCAAATTCTTCCGGTGCTGCGCATGAGTCTTCTTGAGTAGAACGCGCCATATCCCTCTCATTTGAAAAATCGCTCCCGACCATACGCATGCTACCAACATCTACATTGTCAATGATTGGTCTTCGTGGGATTGCCCCATTAGACTGAATAAATAGGACTCGAACATCCAATGTCAATTGTGAACAAAGACTCATTCTTGTATCACAAACACCTAATGGGCCTTCATATCCTAAATGGCTCAACCTATGACTTATCTTCTTGGCAAACATTGAGTTGCAAGCCTCGCATTTTACCTTACCAATTGATGGAATACCATACCAACCAGACCAATCCTTGTTCATAGTGACAAGTCACAAATTTTAATTCATAGATTGGAATCAAATTCAAAATGTGAAGACCGGATGAGCAATCACTAGAAGAAAACAAGAGGTTTTGCGACTATAGTTTGCAACTAGTTTTGTAGTTGCATGAGATGTTTGCAACTAGGTGACAAAAAAGAGCCCGCAGTTGCAGTGGACAAGTTGCACTAGTTGCAAAGCAGTTGGAAAAATTTCCAAGGTTGTTTCTCATCCGACAACCTACTTGGAAGTTCGTTGATGAACTCCTGTGACGTGGTTGTTGATGTGGAAGTTATTTATATGCGACTAGATTACGACTGCCGTGCAACTAGTATGCAACTAGTTTGCGATTGGTGTGCAACTAGTCTGCAACTAGTTTGCGACTGGTATACAACTAGTCTGCAACTAGTTTCCAACTAATGTACAACTTGTCTATAATTCATAGATATGTAGATTTAGAATTTCATATCTATCTTTTTTTTACATTGCCAAATCCAAAAATTTCTTAAATTTTTAAATATTTGTAGATTATAGAAATCTACAAATTGTAGAAATCTATAAGTTGTAGAGATCTACAAATCGTAGAAATCTATAAGTTGTAGAGATCTACAAATCGTAGAAATCTACAATTTATAGATTTCTACAATTTGTAGATATCTACAAAGTGTAAAAATCTACAACATGTAGAAATATTAGAATTTCATAATCAAAATTCATTACACAAGATTGCTATAACTTACAATTCTTATATGTGTAACTTAATTGTATTCTTAACAATTGATATGGGACAATTAATAAAAGACTTAGTAGTAGTTGCATTTTAATTGTTTTATAGTTGCAAGCTAGTTGTTTTCTAGTTGCAGTTTACTTGGTTTGTAGTTGCATGCCAGTTGTTTTGTAGTTGAAGTCTAGTCATTTTTTAGACAAACTTTAGTCGAATTGTAGTTGTAGTCTATTTGTAGTCTAATTGCTTTCTTGTTGCAATCTAGTTGTACTCGAGTTGCACTTGAGTTGCTTTCTAATTGAATTGATATCAAATTTAGATCATAAGCAATTGTAGATAGACACATAGGACTCTACAAAATGTAAAATTGTCCACGTCGACAATTTTGATGAATATTGGATGTAAAATACCTCACATCAATTCTTCTGTTACATTCTTGTAACTATAACTACATTGTGCGACTACTTTGCGACTATTTTGCAACTGTAGTTTCACTATGTCAAAGTTGGTGCAAATATAGAGGATTGTAGTTGCAGGGCAGTTGCATAGGACAGTAGTTGCAGGGTAATCGGTTGTAGCGGACATGATTTTCTTCTAGTGAATGTCCAAATATAAGAAAAAAATGAGTGCCCAAAGCCTTGAAAATCAAGGCCCTCTCGTCCACTGAACTATACATTACCAAGCAAGGGACACAAAAATTGCAGCTCTTAGCCCTTGGAAATCTTAGCGTTCAGTTTTTCAAGAGTGCTCTCAAATGACTTCTTTCCTATAGTTATAAACTCCAAAACTAGCCCTCATCGTTAGAGACCATTTTCAAATCCATAGAACATGCAATCCGATGTCGGTTGATTCAGCAACGGACGACGCGCTCACTGCGGATGGGCAGTCAGGCAGACATGCGGTCGCGCAAACAGGCGGTTAGGCGGACAGGCGGTCGGGCACACAGGGGTCAGGCGGACGGACTATGTGGGCACGCGGATGGAGTGATGCGGGGACGGGCGGACGAGTGAACAGACAATGCGGACGGGTGGTCAGGCACACGGGGGTCGGGCGGACGGACAATGTGGGCACGTGGATGGAGTGACACGGGGACGGGCGGACGAGCGAACGGACAATGCGGACGGGTGGTCAGGTGGATGGGCAGTCAGACAATGCGGATGCAAGGAAGGAGAGACAAGCAGTTGAGCGGACAGGCCAACTTGTCAAGTGGAGGGGCGGACGGGCGGGGTAGACCATGTTCAATGCTTCAAGAGAGGTGGGAAAAAATATGGATTTATGGATGGAATTAGGAGATTTCAGAAAATTATGGTTTTGTGTAAGGGTCTTATAATTTAAAATTTCTGGATGAGCATGAAAGAAACATACTTCACAAAAAGGTGTCCTTCATAATAGCATGAATTTAAAAGAAAGCAAACAAATGATTAATTCATAGATATATATATTGATATTTGGATATATTTAGAACTTCAAAACAAATCAAAATTCATCATGAGTACAATGAATTACTAGTAGTACTCAACCCTTATAACATTCAAGCCATATTTAGTATACTTCTATTCTATTAAACATAATAGAATAAGGAAAGCCTCTCTTACATTTAAGAACCACTACCTTCTCCTAAATCGTGAGATGGACCCTCCTTAGCCAAAAGTCTTGCATTCATTCGTCGAGTATTTGGTCCAAGACTGTAGACAACACCTCCTCCCAATCTAACCTCCATGTCAATTGCTGAAAACTGTCATTTGGTTTCCGGAGAGTGGTCATCGTCATTGTCATCTTCTCTCTTCCGTTTTGAGGTTCGCTTTGGAGACAAATCTACTTCTTCAACCTTCAAGGCCCTCAACGCAGCATTCACTCGATCTACAAATACATTGACGTATTTGTCATCAGCTTCAATGGGTAATCCTATTGGTTGAAAACCATCCAATAGAAACCCCCTCTAGTGAGCTATGATGTCACCTATCTTCTTATCACATGCCCCAGCTACCTCCACAAATGAATGCCCTATAGTTGTTTCTCCATCTATTTCGACAAGAGCATGAGCTTTGGTAGCTTCTTCCAACTTTGACAAGAAAAGGGCCTACCAGTCAAAGTGTGATTATAAGCCCCGTATTGTTCATTGAACTCTTGAGCATGTTCCACCTCTATCTAAGTGTTATTTAGCCTTTTTTGCACTTCTTTGTCGGGAAAACGGAAAAAACTTCTTGTATTGCACAATCCAATGGCCCCCCATGTTGCGACAAAACAATTCATGAGCCTCGCCATCTTCAATACCCCGAGCCTGCAACTCCACCTCTCTATTGAGGGTCATCCACATGAAAGGATCCACTAGCTCTCCAAACTCCTCATACAATCCATGTCGGTATTCAATTGAATCCCATATGAGAGGTCGCACCCAATGCAAGAAATTTTGGAATTGGTATGGCCCTTGATCAAGAGGAAGGGTCCATCGATTGTATTTGTGGTTGGGGGGCATATCTTTCAAGATCCTAAGCATATCGTAGAACCGAGGGCTTAGAGGAGAATGACACTTGGCACGAACCGAATGAATGAGTGATGCTTTCACGATGCATGTCACGTGAAAAGTGTGGTGGCATTGGCCCATGGTCAAGGCTCCTTCAAGGCCAAAAGGACCTTGGCAAAAGCTACAATGACTATTCAAGATTCCTGGGGCTGGATCACAAGCATGCACTATTGTCTTCTCTTTTTCCTTGACGTGTGCTATAAGCGTGTTGTAAAGGACCCACCCTTCCTCTACTTCCAAGGCCCAATTGATGTGTGGAACACTGTCCTTCTTTGCATGGTTCAACCGCTCAAACATGTCATCCATGTCCCCCCAACATGTAATTTCAGTGGAACCCCTTAGATGTTCATCAAACACTTTCTTGAACCGAACCAAAGAGGTCTCCACGGCATTACATTCTTCATCCAACTTCATTGCAAATTTCATAAGCCCCTTCATTGCTCGAGATACTACAAAGGGTTTGTCTTGGAGTTTCTGTACCTATACCAACCATTGAGACTCTAATCCGCTCTTCGGCATGCATTCTTCCATGCCCATGATTTTTTGAAATCGGTCTAATTCCAACTCAACAAGGATTTTCTCTTGAATTGCTTCATCTAATTTCAATTGTAGCTCTTCTACCTTACCGCCTTTAGTTTGCGTGAAAGCATCCTGTAATGTACGGGAAACATTAGGAATGATGGTCTGTACTGCCTCTTCACATTTCTTGTCATTCCCAACCTCATCCACATTCAAGATGATGAATGTCTCCACTGCTTTTGCCTTCTCAAAAGGAAGAGAGAGTTGATCGCTCTCTTGACTTTCTTGCACAAATGGAATGTTCCTAGAGCCCATGGTAGGCCTACCCCTCTTCAACTCTTGTACTTTGAGCTTCAATTCTTCAATGCGCTTTCTTTGAACGACCTTATTACAATGTTCATGCTGCATGTTTTTCTGTGACATCTACAACTTCATTTCCAAGTCCTCACACTTCATCTTCACCTGATGAATGTCTTCCTCTAAGGCCATCAAACTTTTTAAGTTTATCATGCCACCTTTAAGAATTGTTGCCACTTTCTCGATGAAATTGAAAAAAGCCAAGACCCTAGTCAACAATTCAGGTGCTATTCTGGAAAATTCTTCTATCATGTTCACAAGCCAAGGAGTAATTTGAACTACCATTTGAGCTGAAGATCTCAATCTATATGCGATTTGTAAAATAGTACCCCAACCACCTTTTCCTGCGGGCTGACTAGTGTTGCCTACCTCATTATCGGGATTAGAATCAAGATGTTGTTCTTCTAGTACTTGCCAATGACTACTGTCGCACACGTAGCATGCGATAAATACCATTTACAACACCCAAACGTGTAAACTGACCTGAAATATCGTCCCAAGGGATTCTAATATGTTGCTGCAAGCCTAGGTTATCCGTTCTACCGACTTAAGCACTCCTTTCTCTTCCTTTCTCTCTTCCAAAGGACTACTTTTCCGGAATCCAATCCGGATCCACTCTAATCCGGAATTCGGATTCGTCACTTCACTCACAAACACTGGTTTTTGGTACCTCTATTTTACCCTCAGAGGGTCCACCTTTGATTGTATAGAGGGGTAGGGACTCACCACTCATATTCCTCACATTCTCTTCTCTCTCAAAACTACACAACACGCACTTAGACCAAATGTTCCACTGGATCGACCAGAAACACTTTCACAACTATCCGGATGGCCAATCCAGAAAGCAGGTCACACAAAGCCGCCTCTGGACTTTTCCACTACAACAATAGACCAACAGAAACCGGAACTGATATGGGGATTGTTAGTCATTTGCTAGATTGATCCTAGGGTTTGGCTAACCTTCCGGTAAGTGGGATGGGCATTTCTTCCGCTTGAGGTTGTTTATCTGCGCACGGAACCCTCCCTAGTAGTCCAGATCTGCACCCACACGACTCCTAATCGGATTCCCGTTCCAGGAGTTAAAAGATACGTGCTCAAGACCACAATCACATGTCTAGGCTACGACACAAACGCTCTTCTCTCAAATCAAATCCAAGTCCCTTCAGATCCAGATTCCTCCTTTCTTCCTCCTCAATTACACTTCACACACTCACAAGGAAACACAAGGAAGCTGCATATACGACAAATCAATCCCTGAGGGTCCACTTAGTGGCTCTAATTAAAATAAGGATGACAAAATACAAACTATAATGCTAGGATGGAATGAGAGGCAAACAACCTACCCCTCCCTTAAAACTTCAAAACAAGAAAAGCCAAAAAGGCCAAAAAGCCACCCAAAAATCCAGGTGACCACTCACAAACACTCCGAAAAATCCGGAAAAGTGAGATCCTACAAATCCGGAACTTGGTCCCACACCTGGAAATCCGGATCCGATTCAAAATTTCAATCCTAACTATTTAAAGAAAGATCCTAACTACATCCCCTTCCGCGCTTTCTTCTAGCTCCTCCCACCTTGACTCGTTGGTGCTCTCATAGACGATCTTGGAGTTGCCTTCGGAGTTGCCTTGATTGGTGTCATCTGCAACGCCGCTGGGGTCTGTATCTTCCGGATTTCCGGAGGAAAGTAGTCCCCTTCTTCCTCGTCCTCGTCCTCCGATCTAGTCCGGTACTCTTCCTCCTTAGATTTCTCAATCTGAGTTATCTCCCTCTCGATCTCCTCGCCTAGAGACGTCTCATCCAACATGATGGGCTCGATCTCCTTCCTTAGTTGCTGCTCTTCCAGCATATGCTTGAATTCCTCCGGATGGGGCCGGGCCGGATTCATTAATCCCTCAATCCGCTCCGTCAATTCACCTCGGGTCTGGGTGCGAGGTGTCGGAAGCGACTCCTTTTCTAGAAGGTGAAACATTGGAACTGGCGGAGAAACCGTAATCTTCGGTGGTGCCAACTCCCGTGTCGTATCCGACTACTTGCTTGGCTCAGGTGCTGTCTTCACGCTCCCCCGGATTGTCTTCTCTAGTTGCTTGGAGAAGGGTTCCGTCGAGTACCGGAGAGTTTCCCATGGGGCTTCCGGTTTCGACAGCAATGGCATCGAGGCTGTGAGCTTGACAGGAGTCTCCGTGTCGAAATGGATCTCCGGAAAGTTGGAGAAGTCCATTACCCAGTTGGGGTCGATCCGTCCAAGGAGCTGCCTCATCTCCTTTAGCGTAATCTCCATCCGCGAGGAGAAGTCCACTAGTATCCAGATCACCTTGGACCCGGTGAGGTGCCCTTCCTCGGTCAACCAGCTCTGGATTAGAGTCGCCTTCATCACCAGGTTGGCCGGCTTGTCCACCAACCCGAATAGGTTCTTCAGCACCTGCAGGGCATCCTTCTCCCTTTGTTTTGCTACAGCCATCTCCCCTTAAGCCCAGCTCAGTCTTGCCTGAAGGTCCGCTTTCTCCTTCTCTAGGGCTCCAATCTGGTTGTCTTTCTTCTTGAGAACTTCTGGATTCAGAAGTTTCTTCAAGACGTCGAGGATGTCTTCCGGATCCATCTTCAACTCCCGGCTAATCCTCCTTAGCAGATCCGCTAGGTTCTTGTGGTACTCTTGCGCTTGTAGTACCCAGTTGAACCTGGTCTTAAAGAATCCGGATATGCTTCCTTCTTCCTCCTCCGATATCTTCTACTAGGCCGGAAGCTTCCCCTGCAATGTCGGTTCCGTCGACTTCCGTCACCTCCACTCCAGGAGTTGCTCATCCTCTTCCGGATCCTCTTCCTCTTCTACTGGCAGCTGCTCTGCTGTCACTTCTTCCGTGAGGCCGTATTGGAGGATGGTGGCTTTGGTGTTGTACTCCACCATTTCCACATCGCTTAGAAGCTTTGCGTGGTGGCAGAGATGGAAAAGATACGGCCCTATGGGGCTGGTCTTTCCTTTTCCTACGTTGGCGGCAAGCTTGGCAACTACTGACCCAATTACCTTGTCCCAACTGACTAGTCTACCCTCAAAAGCACCAAATATGGTGTTTGCTATTGTAATTGTAACCCGGGTAGGCTTTTCCAGATAGAGGATAGAGATGAGAAATTCTAGAACATTTCTTTGCCTTGCATCCATGCAATCACTAATAGCATACCCTTCCTTAGAATGGGTTGCATTCTTGAATTTTTCGACCATAAACTTGTCTATCCGAGAAGCTAGACCGGATCCCTTTTTAGGGAATCCATAAACCTTAGCCCAAACTTCATCAGTCCAGGTTGCAGGCCTTCCTCTCATTGTCAACTCATACTGGTTTGACGCTCCTACAATCAGCTCCTAAATCATCAGGTCGTTCTTTATGGTCCACGGCCACATGAACAGACCGACACACCTTATCTCCCTCAGATTGTCCTCTAGCTGTGATCTCTCTCTTAGCCTTTCCGGAATGGTTGGACAAACCATTCGGCCTGTGACCAAAGTCTTCCGGATATCTCCCTCCACCATCACAAACTACTCTGAAATCTAAGCACACTCTAGCTTCTCACCCGAGCACTAACTCACCACTCTTTCACTCAACTATACACGCACAAAACAGTTGTGGGAAAAAGAAGAACAACAAATGAGAGTGGCGGGGTTAAGTACTCGTCAAAATATTGACCATTCGTAAAGTGGACCGTTTACCCATAACGGGTCCCTATTTTCTAGACCGGAAGTCTAGTCTATAGGTTGTCGCTATCCAAGTTTTCAGAATCCGGATCTGTCCTGGATCTCGTTATGGATTACCTAGAGTATTCTCTTAGTCTTAATGAGTTGTTTAGGCTAAGGGGGTTCTTATCTTCTTTGTCTATTAGAAATTTTGAAAAATTCTATATAGTTATACACTCCTAAATACTAACATGGTGACTTCTACGATAACGGCTCACGACAATTACAACATTGTAACAGCTTTTCCAATTGATTGATGATGGGTATGGAACAAAGAATCTCCAATTGTGTTGAGTTGAAAGTTGCCAAATGTGGATGCCCTCTAGTTCTTGTGCTTAATATTTGTCTTGGGCTCAATGTTTGGCTTCACCTTGGCATTGTAGGCAGTTGAGAAATCGGAGTTGCATATTTCGTCAAGCTCTCTAGAGCTTTATTGTCTATGTAACCCTGAATTCTAGCATTGGTCCTTGCAAGTTGTTCTTCATTGACCTCTCCATATGGCGAAAAAGGTGACCCATGTTCTTCTATTAGTGTTTCCTTGTTTGTAGTCATGTCTAGACTACCCAAGGTTGTTTCATTTATTGTAGTTTCCTTGCTTGGAGCCATGCTTTGTTCACCTAATGTTATCACATTCGGTGTGGATGTGAAGCACATTGAAGGAGTTACAAAAACCTCTCCATCCACACCTCTTGAGGAGACATTGTTCACTTCCGTGCAAGGTTGTGCGGGCCTTAATTGTATTGCATCACCTAAAACCTCGGAGACTTTTGTTGTACGTGTTATAGTATTTTTTAATACTTTTGGGGTCTTCGTTGGTTCACTTGGTTCTACATGAGGATCGTACAAATCACAAATGTCTTTTTAATTGCGTTGCAGTAAAAGTGGAGAATCCACCTTGGATGGATAAGTGCTCCAATCTACCTTGTGGTTTAAAATGAGTTCTTCATACACTATAGACGCCACGCTGTAATTTATGCATCCCTTACTCCTTGGCTTGTCCCTGAAGAGTGCCCACCACACCTCTTTTGATCAATGCACAAAATGCTTATTGTTGTAATTATGTGGCTTACAACAAAAACCCTGCGTATGCACCATGTGGCAATCCCAAGGCCACAATTTGTCAATGTAGTACATTTTAACATACTTCTTGCATGTTTTAAAGGTCCAATATTCCACTTCCTCCTCCCAACTGCTCTCCGCTTTGATGTTCGGGTCATCTAAAATCTCATAGTGAAGCCCATGAGGGACCCCCTTCGCTTTAGTACCTTTCTTTTTTTCACCTCCTAAAGTCCTCCCGTCGTTGGTAGGAATACCTTGATCAGTCATGATGGATGATTTGAATTTTTGAGCCCTTCGAAAAATAGTACCACGACACGTGAGTACTATGAGATATGTGTAAATAAGTGACTATGTAAATCAACAATAGTAAAAAAAGCTCAAGGACCCCCACTCTCCACCTTGTAGGAGCAACTGACGCTTAAAACAATAGTAGCACATCCAACTTGGCACCGAAGGAGAATAGAAGTGAGAGCAAATGAGAAGCCCATTCGCCAATATACCCATCCGCCACCAAACCTAAAAACCGTCCACCATTGCGGATGCCGACCGACCGCTTCAATGGCGGATAGGTAGCTGTCCGTCTGTTTTGGATTGCCACCAGACCTCCGGTCTACCCATCCCGACCACAGGCCACTTCCGGAACCATCCCGTCCACCATTGTCAACCGCATAAATGGCAGACCTGGCCGTCCACTCAGGTCATCCACTATCGCCAACCGCATAAGTGGCAGAACTAGCCATGTACTTAGGCCGTCCGCTGTCGCCAATTGACCAGACACAACATTGTTCACCTCGCTGGCAACCCCACCTGACCTATGTTTGCCAGCAGTCCTAAAGCATTGAATTTTGAAAAGGATAGATTCATGTATAAACAAAACCTCTTGAATGCTAGAAGTATCCAATGTAGTATTAATGTAAGAAAAGGTAATTCCAGATATTTCTTCCCACATTTAAACATGCTCTCCAAACCCTATACCCTAACCCTACAAAAAAAATCTGAATTGTACAACCCTCAATTGTACATACTGAATTTATAACATTGCATGAATTTTCAAAATTATTGATGCGATGTGTGGAATATGTTTTACCTATGATTCCTTTAGAGTTTGGAATGCAATCATGACAATATAATGCAGATGTAGACCTTACTTACTTTGTCATGTAGGTTTCAATTCTTCTTAAGATTTAGCACCTCAATTATCACTTTATTATGAGCCATTAAATAAATGTGGAACATTCAATTATAACTTGGAGTGTGTCTTCAATTTTTGTTGTTGAATGTATTCATAGTTCAAAACACCAATACGAATATACTAAAAGAAATTATATTATCTCATTATTCTATTACAACATTTATCGATGTATAGGATAGTGCTAAAAATGATTCAAGCATTTTAATATAATGTGAAATGTTGTGGACAAGATTAAAGTAAGCATTTATACAACAAAATGAAATGAAAATTCATATCATACACACTTTGACACTTATACCTATGTATACTTGTGTGCATCCTAAATTGTAAACTGATCATAAATTTATCACAACCCCAAAATATTAGAGCTTAGGTAATGTACAATGTGATTGACCTTCAAATATGATGAGTCTTCAATTACAAGAAATTAGAAATGGTCATACTTCAATGATTACAAGTGTGTTTCATCTCAAAATTTTTTTGCAAATAATTATATAGAAAGGTTCATAATATCATATCTTTTAAATTATAAATTTACAATATTGATTGAATTTCTTATGTTAATTTTGTAGTTATGTAGGCCTAGGATTTTCTAAAATCTTGAACCCCTAAAGCCTTCATGCTTTTTTTCCCATCAAATATCACTCAAAACTGCCATTTTGAATGCAAAGTGACAAAAATCTTAAAAGTTAATTTTTGGGCATATTTAACCATAGGAATTTATACTAGACTAGTATAAAAATGTGTGCGAATAATCTTGTCATCTTGAAAACTTTGAGTACATACATTGCATGGTATTTGCATTTAAAGTAAGCCCAAAAAATCTTTTCTTCCATCTTGCTATACTAGATTGTTGGGCTTCTCATTTTCTTCACTTTAGAAGGAATTTCACGTCACTCTCGATGCTTCCAAATGGTATCTAGGCACCATCCTATGGCAATACGACCAGAGCAAGAGAGAGTGTCCTATATACTTTTCCAGCAGACAGATGAGTTTGACGGAGAGGAAGTACACTATGACGGAATGTGAAGCCTTGGCGGTAGTTTATACTGCTAAGAAGTTCTGACATTACTTGTTGGGATACCGGATTGTGTTCCACACGGTCCATGATTCCCTGAAGTACTTGGTAAACAAACCAAACCTCTCTGGAAGGATAGCACGGTGGGTACTACTACTTCAAGAGTTCAACTATAAAGTGGTGGTCAAACCCGGAAAATCCAATAGCAATGCGGATTTCTTATCCAAGTACCGTGGAGAGGTTGTAGTACAGGATATCTCAGTTGAGTTCCTGGATGACTTTCTAGAACAAGAGGAAGCACGGGTATTCCACCTCAGAGGAAAAGAAGTCTCGGAGTTCCAGGACATCATTGATTACCTCACGGATCAAAGATACCCGAAAGGACTGAGTCGGGAAGAAAAGAGAGTCTTCCAGAAAAAGATGGCCCTTACTCATTGATCAAAGGAACCTTATTCAAGATGGAAGTAGATGATCAGCTGAGGAGATGCTTGGAGCCCAAGGAATGGAAGAAGGTTATCCAAGCCCTTCATTCTGGACCTTCTATGGGACACTTTGCAGTTATGACCACAGTGAACCGGATACGCACATCTGGATACTGGTGGCCATATTTAATCCAGAATGTGAAGACATATGTAGGAAGTTGTGACCAATGTCAGCGAATAGGAGCTCCATCCTTCTGGGATCACTGGCCACTCACTCTCATCATCCCATTAGTCCCATTTGAGAAATGGGGAATAGACTTCATTGGACTCGTTAATCTGGTCAATGCTAGGAGGAAGAGATACATCATCTTAGCGACCAATTACATGACCAAGTGGGTCGAGGCTAGGGTGACCTGGACCAATTCCGCTCAAGCAACTACTTCCTTCATCTTTTCGGAAATCATGATGAGGTTCGGACATCCACTTGAGTTGGTTAGTGATCAGGGACTACACTTTCTCAACGACATAGTTGAGAATATCACCTCCGGGTACTTAATCAAGCACTGGAAAACAACTCCATATAATCCAAGAACTAATGGATTGACGGAACGGGCCAACGGACTTGTCGAAAATTCCTTGAATAAGATGGTTTCTGAACACAAGACGGATTGGGATTTAAAGCTTCCATCAGTTGTCCATACTTACAACACTTCCAAGAAGAATACCATCGGAAAGAGTCCGTTCTTTCTTATATTCAGACAAGAGGCAGTGCATGGCATTGAGCTGGAAATGGAAACCCTTCGAGTGTTAGCCACCCGGAATGCTGTTCAGACAAGTGACCCTGAGATTCGTCTCATGGCACTCGAAGATTTGGAAGAAGCCTGATTGGTGGCTTTGGACAAAATACGGAAGGTTCAAGAGAAGAGGAAGAATGATCATGACCAGAAGCTTCCGGCTAACTCCGGAATCTCAGTGGGAGGACTAGTGTTACTCTATGATAGTCATTACCGGATCTCTCCAGGGAAACTGCACACCCGATGGATGGGACCATATAGAGTCAAGTCTATATTTCCAAACGGATCCATCCAGTTAGTAAATCTAGAAGACGTATGGCTTGACACCCAAGTGAATAAATCCCAAGTTAAGAAGTAGAAGGCAGAGACCAAGTCGGAGAATGAAGGAGACGATGTTCGCAAGGACTCTCGCATTTGAAAAGGGGGTCATGTCACGAGCTGTAATCCCGGAATATCCCGGGTTAATAGTAAACAGTTTATAGTTATATAGAATTTATCCAAAATTCTAATAGGAAAACAGGATTAGAATCCTCTTAGCCTAAACATCTCCCTAAAGCTGAGAGGATGCTCCAGGTGTTCCGTAACAGGATCCAAGATGGAACCGGATTCTAAAAACTCGGATAGCGACAGCCTATAGTCTAGAGTTCCAGTCTAGGAAAATAGGGATCTTTTATGGATAAACGGTCCACTTCAAGAACGGTCGATAAGATGACAAGTACTTAACCCTGCCACTCTCATTTGTTCTTCCTCTTTCTTCTACAATTGTTTTGTGCGCATATAGTTGAGAGAAAGAGTGGTGAGTTAGTGATTGCTTCAGGAACTACTGATTGTCCAGATCTCGGTCTAGTCTTTAGTTTGCAATGGCGGAGGGGGATATCCAGAAACCATTGGTGACGAGGCGGATGGTTTGTCCAACCATTCCGAAAAGGCTGAGAGAGCGGTCACAGTTGGAGGATGATCTGAGTGAAATAGGATGTGTCAGCCTGTTCTTGAGGCCATGGACAGTGAAAAATGATAGGATGATTCAGGAGCTTGTTATAGGTGCCTCAAATCAGTACAAGTTGGCAATGAGAGGGCGACTCGAAACATGGACTGACGAGGTCTGGGCCAATGTTTACAGATTCCCCAAAAAGGGATCCAGATTAGCCTCCCGGACGGATAAGTTTGCAATAGGAAAGTTTAGGAATGCAGCCCATTCTAAGGAAGGGTATGCTATCAGCGACTGCCTAGATGCAAGGCAGAAGCGGGTCCTAGAGTTCCTAATCCCCATCCTATGTCCGAAAAAGCCTACTGGGATTACGATTATGGTAGCCAACACCATCTTTGGTGCTATGGAGGGTAGACCGGTCAATTGGGGCAAAGTAATTGGAGCAGTAGTCTCCAAGCTTGCTGCCAATGTCGGAAAGGCTAAGACCAACCCCATTGGTCCTTACTTATTCCACCTCTACCATCATGTAGAACTTCTGAGTGATACGGAAATGGTAGAGTATAATACCGGATCCACCATCCTACAGTATGACCTCACAGAGGAAGTAGAGGCGGAGCAGCCACCAATTGAAGAGGAAGAGGACCTGGAAGAAGAGGAGCAACTCCTGGATCGAAGGCAAAGGAAATCCACTGATCCGGCTTCACGAGGAAAGCTTCCGACTCAAGAGAAGATTCTAGTAGAAGGAGGCATATCCATATTCTTCAAAATTGGGTTCAAATGGGTACTATAAGCTCAAAAGTGACACGAGAACCTGGTGGATCTGCTCAGGAGGATCAACAAGGAGTTGAGGACAAAGCCGGAAGACACACTCGACACTTTGAAGAAACTTCCAAATCCGAAAGCGCTTGAGAGAGGAAGGAGAAGCAGATTGAAGGCTTGGAGAAGGAGAAGACGGACCTTCAAGCCAAGCTGAGCTGGGCTCAAGGGGAGTTGGCTGCAGCAAAGTAGAGGGAGAAGGAAGCCCTGTAGCTGGTCAAGAACCTATCCGGGTTGGTGGACAAGTCGGCAGACTTGATCGTGAAGGCTGCTCTCGTAGAAAATCCGCTTGCAGAAGAAGGACATCCCATCGGATCTAAGGTGATCTGGATCCTGGTAGACTTCTCTTTGAGAATGGAGTCTACTTTGAAGAAGATGTGGCAATTGCTAGGACAGATTGATCCGGACCATGTCATGGATTTCTCCAACTTTCCAGAAATCCACTTTGACACAGAGACTCCAGTGAAGTTGACATCATCGATGCCACTGCCATCTAGACCGGAAACCCCTAGGGAGACTCTCCAACATTCTACAGAATCCTTCTCGATGCAGCTTGAGAAGACCATCCGGGGAAATCTGAAGACAACTCAAGAGCCAACTAAGCAGTCGGAAGCAACACAAGAGTTAGCACTACTAGAGATTACGGTTTTGCCACCTATTCCAATATTCCATCTTCCAAAGAAGGAGCCACTTCAGACACCTCGGCCACAAACCCGTGGTGAATTGGCGAACTGGATCGAAGGACTATTGAATCCGGTTCGGACCCATCCGGAAGGTTTCGAGCACATGTTGCAGCAACAACCGAGGAAAGAGAGGGACACCATTATTTTGGATGAGACATCTCCAAGTGAAGAAGATGAGAGGGAGATCACTGAGATTGAGAAATCTGAGGAAGAGGAGTACTAGATCGGATTGGAAGATGAAGAGGAGGAAGACAAGGAAGGGGAATACTCTCCTCCAAAAATCGAGAAGATCTAGACCTAGGCAACGTTGAGGATGACTCCGATAAAGGCAACTTCAAAAGCGATTCCATGGTCATCCACTCAGGCACTAGCAAGTCAAGGCAGGAGCAGTCAGAAGAAGGCATGGAAGGCAAAGTAGTTAGAATGTAGTTAGTTAGAATTTGAATTTTGAATCGGATCCAGATTTCTAGGTGTGGGCTCGAGTTCCGAATTTGTAGGATCTGACTTTTACGGGTTTTTTGGGAAGTTTGTGAGTGGTTACTTGGATTTCCAAGTGGCCTTTTGGCCTTTTTGACTTCGGTTGTTTTGAGTTTTTAAAGAGAAGGGCAGGTTTGTTGCCCTCTCATTCCATCCTAGTTTTATAGTTTGTATTTTAGCATCCCTTCTTTAATCTGAGCCACCAAATGGACCTTGAGGAATGGATTTGTCGTATATTCAGCTTTCCTATGTTTTCTTGTGAGGGTGTTGAAGTATAAGAGAACAGAGGAGGAAAGGAGGAATCCGGATCTAAGGGGACTTGAATTTGATTTGTGAGGAACGTTTGTGATGTAGTCTAGGCTAGAAATTTTGGTCTTGAGCACATGACTTTAAAATACTGGAATGGGAATACGATTAGGAGTGGTGTGGGTGCGAGTCCAGAACACTAGGGAGGGTTCCGTGCGAAGATAAGCAACCGCTAGTGGACGAAATCCCCATACCACTTATCGGAAGGTCAACCAAACCCTAGGATTAGTCTAGCAAACAACTTACAATCCCTATATTAGTTTTGGTTTTTGTTGGTCTATTGTTGTAGTGGAAAAGTCTAGAAGCGGCTCTATAAGACCTGCCTTCTAGATTGGCCATCTAAAACATTGTGAGAGTGTTTCCGGTCTGATCTAGTGCAATAGTTGGTCTAAATGTGTGTTGTGAAGTTTAGAGAGAGCAGAAAACGTGAGAAATACGAGTGGTGAGTCCCTACCCCTCTATACAATCAAAGGTGGACCCTTTGAGGGTCAAACAGAGGTACCAAAAATTAGTGTTTGTGTACGAAGAGACGGATACGGATTCTGGATAAGAGTGGATCCAGATTGGATTCTGGAAAGGTAGTAAACTGGAAAGAGAGAAAAGAAGTGAAGAGAGAGCTAAAGTTGGCAAAACAAATAATCTTCGCTTACAGCAACAATCTCGAATCCCGTGGGACCATATTTTGAATTAGTTTACACATTTGGGTGTTGTAAATGGCATTTATTGACTACTACACGTACAACACACACTACTCTCTTTGTCCGCCCGATTGCTCGTTTGCCGTAAACCAAACACCAACTTCCAAACTGAAAAACGCCTCCCTCCCTTCCTCTCTCCTTCCCACACTCCTCTCCATTCGCTCGTCCGCCCATCTGCTCGTTCACCCATCCGTCGTGGACCAACGACCAATTCGGAAACTAAAAAACACCTTCCTCCTAAGCTCCCTCCCACGCTCCTCTCCGTCCGCCCATCCACACATCCGTAGTCGCCGTCCGCATTGTCTGTCCGTTTGTTTGGAATCTATTCGCATTTTCTATCCGCGTCCGCATTGCCTCGTCCGTTGCTTGTCAGTGACCGTGTGATCCATTGGACGGCGATTTCAAACCGCTCGATCTACCCGTCCACCTTCCTGCCGTCTGATGCGGACGGCACCATCCGCATACCCTAAAGCGCCGATCGCATAAATGGCGGCACGGATAGCTCATTTCTTCACAATTGTTCCCTTCGGGAGTGGGTGATCTAGTGCCTTCGGGAATTTGCGCGCCCCTTCCGGCTTGGTGCGTGAACGATTGTGATTGTATGAATTTTTTTTAATCAAATTATTTTGAGTGATTAGGGGGCTGCCCCAACTTATAAGTCTTTAATTTTATGGAATTCATCTTGAGTGTTTTTAATTACTTGAACTGTGTTCAAGTTGATTAGGTTGTCAGAAACTCGGGGTGTTCAATTTTAAAGTTTATTTGGTTGTTAGTAACAATAGGTGCAATTTGTTTTAATCCAAATTCTTATTTTTCATTTTGTACATTTAGCCAAAGCGGGCAGAAATTGCATTTAAACTTTGTAATCCTTTTGGTTCATTATTAATTGAGGTTTGGAGGTTATCATGTTGCGCAGAAGTGGTGGAGGAAGTAAGAAGCAGAAATCACAAGAGATGAATTGGAAAGATTGGGCAGATGTAACCTGCGTTGCGAAGCCTAAATGGTAAGAGGAGCCCAAGAAAATATGGGACTACACAACATGCAAGAAGTAAGTCAAAATGACACACTTCTCCAAACTATGGTCACGTGATCACGCAGAGGTGCAAGTTCGTCGTTGGGAAGGACAAATGTCTACATGTAAGAGCGAACGCTTTGTTTGCCAATACGAGGAGATAACATCTGCATCAAGTTTACCAAGCTCTAAACCAAACGTCATGAACTATTTGAACATGGCTATGATTTGGGCGGAGATAGTACTCCATAAAGAAATAGATTGGCGCACGGTTGTAGGGCACAATGTCAAGAATTTAACTCGTGAGGAAGCCATAATTCCTACTAACTGGGTTGGACCAAGCGATTGCATGTCGGAGTGGTCCAATCGAGGCTATGGAGGACTTCCTTCAGTCGTTGGCTTGAAGGATGCCGAAGATGATTGGTCAAATGAAGATGATGTTGATGATGATTCAACACCCGTGACATTTGGTGAGAGACACGAACGTCGAGAAGATCGGGAAGACATTGAGTACCAACAGCAAATGCAAGAGGCCATGCGCCGAAGCGTGGAAGACTGGGGTCGACAACATGATGGGTCCTACTACCGTGACTATAATGCACATGGATCACGAGATGGGACAGGTGGTTCAGATTATGGTAACGCCCCCCGAGTTGGCTCTCAAAGTATAGGAAGAAGCCATGGAACGACACACTATGGTGGTTCTAGCCAAGGAGGCTCTCAATACTACTCTGGATCGACTACACATGGTTCATATGGGCATAAGGGAGGCCCTTATTATGGTGAATCAAGTCAAAGAGGGTCCTTGGAGAGTGCTCCAATTCCTCCTCCAACCTTTGGAGGTCCTTTTTTTGGAAATGAATATGGACAAGAAGGTGCGTCAAGTGGATATGGTTACAACTATGGGGGTGGACCATATATTGGGGTACGTCCTTCAAGCCCAAATGACAACAAGGATTCCAATTCGGATTCAGATTCAGAGTAAAGTAGAGTATGGTATTCTAGTCATCTTATGTTTGTTTTACTGTATGGTTCACTCATTGTAATGTACATAGACGATAGAGTGCAACAAATATAGCACAATGCTCTCGACGAGTTGTAATCACCTTTTTTTGTGATTTTCATAGAAATACATTGTATTTTTATATTTTAATAAAGCAATATTTATGTCACGTAATTTGTAGGATTTAATACCATTGATGCATGACTATGGGTTAATGGGTATTTGTGAAAATGGAAAATGTATTGGACCACTTTCTACAATTTTCTCATTCCAATCATTCAATGTGAATAGGTGAATTGCAAATGCAAAGGATGTCCCAAATATACAATAGAGGTTTGTAGAATAGCGAGAACCACCATTTTAGTTCCATTTGCTATCAGAAATTGAATTGTAAATCCTAGAAGTCTGAAGGCTTTTTTCCATCAAAGACCATTTAGTGATTTAGAATTGTCATTTCAATTACAAAGAACTAGAAAATGTAGGAACAATGTTTTTGGCATGTCGGATTGTACGATTTTGTACTACAGTAGTTTAAGAATGTGTAGAAGCAATTTCAAAAACTTAGCCCACATAGATTGTAAGATATTTGCATTCAAGGTGACTCAAACAAATTATTTACAATTTTCTTGACTACATTTTTGGCTTCTAATTATTGAAACAATAAATATTTCCACTTGTGAGTATGATTTTATAATTTTGTATGTTGAAGAATTTAGATGAGAGCATGAGAACGTAGGAAGAAAAATTCAACCAAAAGATGTTTAGTTTTTATTCATAAGAGAATTGATAAGTTCAATATATTCAAGATAGAAACTAGAACATTAATAATTTTAAGATAAAATTATATAAACACAAGAATCTCAACGGTGAGAGTATTTCAACAAGCAAACCTAACTGGCTATCCCTCTATAATTTTTTTTCATTTCCATGATAGTGGATTTACTTGATTCTTACTTTTGTTTGAAACTGAAATGTTGAATATGATACCTATGTTTGGCTTAGAGATGTTCAAGAGAAATTAAAATCTCTGATCATGCGGACGGTCTTCCGTTGGCCTCGTTTCGTCCGTCTACTGTTGCCGGACGGGCTACCGCATCCACGCCATCCCAACCGTCCGATCCTAAAGATAGTTTGTCGTCCGTCCGATCAGACGAGTTGGTGGCACCCGTGCCAAGCCGGCCGTCAGATCTGGTGGACACCGATCGTCCTTCTGATTGGACAGCTAGCTCGAGGTGGACGGAAGACCGTCCACACAATCAGACGGCCAAGACAAGGCGGACGGCCACCTTGAGGTGGTCGGAATGAGCCCGGACGATCGGACGACCGCGATGAGGCGGACGGAATGCCATCTGCATGATTGAACGGCCGCGACGAGGCGGATGGAATGAAGTCCGCACGATTGGACAGCCACAAGGAGGCGGACGTGGACGAGCCATTCGCCACCTATAAGAGGGGCGGATGGCCTGTCTGCAATCACTTTTGCCTTGCCCCTTGCATTTTGCAAGTGTGGAGTGGAGAGCTTGGTGGTTCATCCTCCATTGGCTCCTCTCCTTCGGGAAGGCAGAAGTCTTATTTTGGGGCCCCATTATTGCCATTTTTTGTAGCAAATTTCTAAGTTTTAATTACAAATTTTTGGTATTAAAAATTTATCAGGATGCCAAGATTGAAGAAGGCGGTGAAGGGAAAACAAGTGGTACAAGAAAAGGTGGCAGCTAAGGAAATTCCATTCGATGCGTGCAAAGCATTCCCGACTGAATGCATTGCAAAATTCTATGAATCGGAAACCACTGTGTCTCTTGACACAAAATATGTAAGATATGGAGATGAGTGTCCACAAAAATTCAAGGCAGACATGACGCAGAGAATGTTGGATGCCTTGAACGTTCTGCAATGGCAACATGAGATGGAGAAGAGGGGTTTCAACAAATGTTTGGAGAACAAGGTGCATAATGCATTGTGGAACGCTGATGTGGTTCTCGAAAAATACGGGAGACAACACTGTGCAAATGATGAAGCCTTTGAGCAAGTCATTCTCAAAGCTCAATTGTTTATTGGGCGTTGCGCCCCATATGCGAAGAGGCATAATAGACGAGGGTCATTGGGTTGGTGGACTAGTGATGAGGGACTTGCTGAATTGGATAGGGGTAGATGTCATCTTATAGCGCTTCCAAATACCGCACGAGTGATTCCCCAAGATGGCTTAATCATGAGGGGAGGATATGCAACAATTCAGAGGGTGAGAATTGAAGGATGTCTAGGGATAGCTCCATCTTGGGAGTTCGCAACAAAGATATCCAACCACCACGCTACACAGCCTTAGCTTGCAAAGTTGGAACATCAAAATGAATCAATAGCAATGAGGATTCCACATTCAGGAGTTATACGTTTTGTTGCAGTTCATGCAAGAATAAATGAAGGGTACTCGTATTGGTGGAATGGTGGAACACTTCGGCAAATGTTGAACCTAGATAACAATTATCCAGACAACATATATGTTCGGTTATAGTATTCGAATCCAACAGAGTCAGATGTGACTAAAGCTTTTCATCTCGCTTGGTTTCAGAAGAAGCGCACCGAGCTTGCTTGGGCATTGGTGCATATCATGAATGTGGTACATGTTGCTGGACATATGCATAATGATATTTCTCCAGACAACATCATGTTTCATTTTCTTGATGATGAATCACGTGCCTACATTGGAATTTGCGATTGGAGCATGACTATTGTAGCTACCGAACCAATGAAATCCTTGTATACGTTCACATCTATAAGTGACATGAACGAAGCTTTAACAAGGAGGTGGTAGGTGGATCCAAGCATTGCATATTTGCATAGAAGAAATGCAAATGTAGAAATCATTCCACATTTATCACGTGCATCGAAGGAATATGCTGTGGCGATGTGAAACTTTCATTTTTTTGGTTTACCTAGGAAAACTAACCGGAAACCTAGAAGTAGATATCCAGATTTAACAAAAGAGCCATCGGGAGCTAAAATAGAGAAGGAAAATGAGATAGTGGAGGGATTTAATCAAATCCGGTCCCAACAGGAGAATAGATGAGAACGAATGTCTGACCGAATAAGGGATGGATTGGATATTGTGGAGGAACTGGATCCGAAATAGGTAATGATGAGGTAACAAGGGTCCAATGACTATATAAAGGCTGGCCTACCTAGTTGAACCTCTTTTACATTTTTCGCCTGTCTTAGTGCTCTCCACGCTCTAAGTTCCCTACTCCTGTTTGAAACTTAGCTTTCTGTGTTGGGTTTGTGTAAGAGTGTCTTTCTTGAGAGTTGTGTTGATTTTGTTTTGGTTTCCAGTTGAGATCGGAGAGAGAAAGTAAGGAACAGGACGTGCGGCTAGGAGAGAGTGAAGTAGAATTAGAAAGGGGTTCCGAGCGCGCATCTGTGTCCATGCCGCAGCTTAGGAGAAGTAGAGGCGAACAAGCTAGTACGTCCTCGGTGGAGGTGAAACTCCGGAAGGTGATTCCAGTTATTTCCTCTACCAAACCAGCCAAGTCCCAACTCATAGAGGATTTGACTTCCATGGATTGCCTAGGGTTTGCAGAAAAACCTTAGGGCTTCAGGGAAGAAGTTATGGTGAGGGAACTCTTGGGTAAGCTGTCCAATGAGTTTGACAACACCATGAGAGCAGTTCTGCATCTCTGGATAGAGGATGTCTGGAGAGCGGTGTCTAGTTTCCAATCAAGAGGATTGGGAATGGCGAACCGGAAAGACGAATTTGTTCGGGGCAAGTTCTAGGGTGCTGTCAACTCGAACGACGACTACGCTGTAGAGGACTGCGTAGACGAGCGCCACCGCTAGCTTCTACAATTCCTCATCTTGATCCTGCACTCGGAAAAGCCAATGAGGGTGACGATCTCCCTCGCAAATACCATCTTCGATGCCCTGAGAGGAGACTGGGCCCGGATCATTTCCGATTTGGTCACCCAACTCATAGGTAGAATTGGAAAGAGTAGGGCCACTCCCATGTGTCCCTACCTCATCCATCTCTACCATTCCCATCAGCTCCTAAGCGCTGAAGAGGAGAAGGTGTAGAGGGCTCAAGAAGTCCTCCTGAAGTATGGAGAATTGAAAATGGATGATGAAGTTGAATCCGGTTTCGATCTTGGGGAGGACAACGAGTCAGAGGATGAGGAGCTGGAGATGCCGTTGATCAAGCGATAGAAGAGGACCTCACCTCACAAGCGAGGGACGCCACCTAGTTGTAATACCTCGGCCTCGAATGAGAGACCGGAGGTTGAGAAGACCATGTTAGAGGAATTAGATCCCGATGATCCATTCAACCCTCTCGTCAAGATCCTGTGCGACATGAGAGCGGATTGGGAACTAAAGAGAAGGATCCTACTTGCGATCGAAAAGTTGGTGGGAGCGCCGCTAGACAGAGAGCTACCAGAGAAGGTGGCGAGGTGCATCTCCAATCCAATCGAGACCCAGAAACAGGAAGCGGAGATCCGGAGGCTGTAGGAGGAGGTGGATCGAGTGAAGGCGGAACTCCTTGTACTCAAGGAGAACTTTGCAACTGCTCGATCAATGGCAGATGAAGCTCAGAAGATGGTGGAGTAGGTGAAGGCCACATTTGGGGAGACCGGAATGGCCGCCGCCAAGGCTAAGCTGTTTGATGAGAAGGTGCACGATGAGAAGAAGCCATCCGGGTCTTGAATGGTCAGGATTCTCACAGACTTTGCCGAGCAGGTTGAAACGGCAATGAAGGAAGCGCGGAAGGCGGCAGACCGGATGGAGGAGAGTACCCGGATATTGTCGGGAGCCACCTGCTCTTGAGGGATTCGACTCTCGGACATATCTCTTTCGGATTCGTTCTTGGATGCAACGATAGGGGAGGGGAAGGATGCCACTCCCAAGTCCAAGAGATCAGAGGCTAAGGCGAATCTGGCCGGTATGCCCGGAATCGCCATCGACTTAGACTCAACCCCTGGATCCACAAATGACGACCCGGTTCCTAACCCACAGGAAGGGGAACGGAATCAGAATTTGAACGAGATCTTCAAGCAAATGGAGTTGGGAGTGGATAGTGCCACCATTGGATCTCGGGTGGGTACTTAGTGTATAAATAATAGGAATGTTAGGAACGGATTTGAATCCTGTTCCGATCCGGTTAGGAGTAGGTAGGACTAAAAAGTCCAGCCCAAGTCACAGCGGAACTTTTGTAGGCCTTTTCGCCTGCTTGTACTTTTTGATTGTATTTAAGTTAGTTCCTACAGAGGGTACTGTGGTGGTGGTTTTTGCAAAATTCTTGTACCTTTGTATGCGCTCTTGTGTTGTGTGTGTATCTCCCAAGCTTGGTAGGGTTGCATGGCGTGGAGTTAGGAAGGTATAGGACTGAGTTGTGAATAGATTTCTCCCCTTGGTGTATAAGATTCCAATCCTTAGTGTATGTGAGCGGGTTGTGGAAGTGTTGGGAGTGGACTTCAGTGCTTCAACAGATCTAGAGTTTTGAGTTCCGGGTGAGAAAGTCGTTGTTAGGCTAGGTGGATAGGGAGGGTATCCTTAGTCGCGCTAGAACTCCTGGGTGGGAAATCCGGTTGAGTGTTCGATCTTCTAAGAGGTCTCACCACCTTAGTTGGTAAACGGAATAGCTCTGGTAAGTGTTGGAATGGATGAGTACACTTGTGACCACCTAGCTTCGCACGGGTAGGAACTAGCTTCAAGGTCGTTGTAGTAAAAAAGGATCGTATGGGGGGTCTCTATGTGACCTACAAACCGGATTGCTGTCTGGGTTGTTGTGAGGGATCAAAATGGATCCGAGTTACTTTAGGAGAGGAGGAGATAGGACAGTGGGCCTTCAGCTACTATAATCCACGGAAGAAGTGGTGGACCTACCACTCACAAAATCAAGTGGCGACCCCTCTGATGGTCCAACAAAGGCAAAACTAAACCGGAATAGGGGTGAGGAGACATACGAACAATCCAGAATGGATTGGTCTAGAGGAGTATCAAGACCGGAAGTGGTGTAGTCCTGGGATTGGGTTGAATTAGACCAACCGGAGATTAAGGGAACCGAGACAAGGATGAATCCGATCTGATACTGTTTGGTGGTTGGTTGTTTCCGGTTTTAGATCTAGGACTGGAAGAAAGGGTTTAAGAGGTTAGAAAGGCTTATTTGCTTAATAAAGTTAAATATTTCATAGAATCTCGTGGGTTCGATCTTTAGAGTCACTTCGTTATGCTCTAGAGTGATTTTTGTGAGTATAACAAGGAATTTACTTGCTCTATGTTGCAACATATGCAATTGGTAAAATAGCTCAAAGGATCAATAAACAATGCATGTCATAGAACTACAGCAAATTGCAATGGGAAACAAATGCAATGGCCATGTTTAGCCACCACCAATTGGGAATTGTGTTTCACCAATACTTGGACTGGCTTTGTCAAAGAGGTGATGGTTATCAGGGTGGTTTGGCCCACATCATCAATCCATTCACTGGCCAATTCAATTGGCCTATGCCAGATGAACACTTCCAACATTCATATTAGTAATATAATGCAAGAGTGCACTATATAGAGTTTTATAAATATTTGATAAATGTAGAACTTTGGATTTATGCATGTAGATTGCTTAGTATATATGCACCCCTAGAGTATGTCAATATATGTGAAATTAGACATACATTTTGAATTTTTCAATGTATTTGAATTGTTTTTGAATGAATATCAATTTTTGACAAATCAAAAATATCTCTTGTTTGAGTGCAAAGTGCAATATTTCTTCTTGAATGTAGATGGATATTTAGTTGACAAGCTTGTATGACAAATTGCATGATGTATGATGTGTGGGTGCAAAGTTTCTGAGCCTGTTCAATTTAATTTGGAATAAGTCTTGGAAGAAGACCATTTCATTTATGATATGGAATTACTTGGACCTTCTTAGAAGTTGTGTTCCAACTATTTCATTGATATTCGAATTATCATGACGACCCGTTAAAGCAATTATGGTTTTATTGTTTTAGTGTCTATACTTATAATGTATCAACTATGAAGAGACATAATTAGTAAATTCATCACAAATTTACAATGAAGGATTTTAAAGTAATTTACAGAAATGATTTGTTTGAAAAAGGAAGTTGTATCTTATTCACCTAAAATCTTTGGAAGCAAACATGAAGCATGTGACCGTATTTTTGTTGGCATGTAGTTTTGAGATTAAATTGTCATATGGTTTTTTTTTAAGAGAACTTTCTAGTAGCAAATGATTTTATCAATTCAAACAAAATTCTAACGTGATTCATAAAGTGAATTTGAAAAACAAAGAAAGTGATTCAATTTTAGTGTTTTTTCAAAAAGGTTTAGGACTTTATGGCACTTGGATTTTTAGAAGCCTTTGGGTTCAGAATTTAGACCCTCAATTTTTTTTCATTGCATTGTTTTCATAAAATGAACAAAGGTAAATAGGAAGTTAAGCTCTAAATGCATGGGTCAAAAAATGCATCAATTGCTCCTACAAGGTGGAGAGTGAAGGTCCTTGAGCTCTTGTTACTATTGCTGATTTACATAGTCACTTATTTATACACATCTCATGGTACTCACGTGCCGTGGTACTATTTTTCGAAGGGCTCAAATATTCAAATCATCCATCATGATTGATCAAGGTGTTTGTACCAACGACAGGAGGACTTCAGGAGGTGAAAAAAAAAAGGCACTAAAGCGAAGGGGGTCCCTCATGGGTTTCACTATGAGATTTTAGATGACCCGAACATCAAAGCGGAGAGCAGTTGGGAAGAGGAGGAAGTGGAATATTGGATCTTCAAAACATGCAAGAAGTATGTTAAAATGTACCACATTGACAAGTTGTGGCCTTGGGATTGCCACGTGGTGCATACACAGGGTTTTTGTTGTAAGCCACATAATTGCAACAATAAGCATTTTGTGCATCGATCGGAGAAGGTGTGGCGGGTGCTCTTTGGGGACAAGCCAAGGAGTAAGGGATGCATAAATTATAGCGTGGCGTCCATGGTGTATATAGAACTCATTTTAAATTGCAAGGTAGATTGGAGCACTTATCCATCCAAGGTGGATTCTCTACTTTTACTGCAACGCAATCAAAAAGACATTCCCAATTTGTACGATCCTCAGGCAGAACCAAGTGAACCAACGAAGACCCTAAAAGTATTAAAAAATACTACAACATGTACAACAAAAGTCTTTGAGGTTTTAGGTGATGTAGTACAATTACAGCTCGCATAACCTCGCACGGAATATGCAACTCCGATTTCTCAACTACCAGCGACGCCATGGCAAAGCCAAACATTGAGCCCAATTCGAATGTTGAGTCCACGTCAAAAAGTAAGTCTGAGTCAAAGGTTGAGCCCAAGACAAATATTAAGCGCAAGAATTGGAGGGCATTCACATTTGGCAACTTTAAACTCGGCGCAATTGGAGATTCTTTGTTCCATACCCACCGCCAATCAATTTGAAAAGCTGTTACAATGTTGTAATCATTGGCAAGTACTAGCACAATAACATCTTGATTCTAATCTCGATAATGGGATAGGCAGCTCTAGTCAGCCTGCAGGAAAAGGTGGCTAGGGTACTATATCGCAAACCGCATACAGATTGAGATCTTCAACTCAAATGGTAGCTGAAATTACTCCTTGGGTTAGGGACATGGCAGAGGAATTTTACAAAATAGCACTTGAATTGTTGACTAGTGCCTTGGCTTTTTGCAATTTCAACGAGAAAGTGGCACCAATTCTTGAAGGTGGCATGATAAACTTAAAAAGTTTGATGGCCTTAGAGGAAGACATTCATTAGCTGAAGATGAAGTGTGAGGACTTGGAAATGAAGCTACAGATGTTGCAAAAAAACATGTAGCATGAACATTGTAACAAGGTCATTCAAAGAAAGCGCATCGAAGAATTGAAGCTCAAAGTACAAGAGTTGAAGAGGGGTAGGCCTACCAAGGGCTCCATGAACATTCCATTTGTGCAAGAAAGTCAAGAGAGCAATCAACTCTCTCTTCCTTTTGAGAAGGCAAAAGCGGTGGAGACATCCATCATCTTGAATGTGGATGAGGTTGGGAATGACAAGAAATGTGAAGAGGCAGTACGGACCATCATTCCTAATGTTTCTCGTACATTGTAGAATGCTTTGACGCAAACAAAAGGTAGTGAGGTGGAAGAGCTACAGTTGAAATTAGATGAAGCAATTCAAGAGAAAATCCTTATTGAGTTGGAGTTGGACCGATTTCAAAAAATCATGGGCATGGAAGAATGCATGCCGAAGAGTGGATTAGAGTCTTGATGGTTGGCATGGGTACAGAAACTCCAAGACAAACCCTTTGTAGTATCTCGAGCAATGAAAGGACTTATGAAATTGGCAATGAAGTTGGATGAAGAATGCAATGCCGTAGAGACCTCTTTGGCTCGATTCAAGAAAGTGTTTGATGAACATCCAAGGGGTTCTATTGAAATTACATGTTGGGGGGACATGGATGACATGTTTGAGCAGTTGAACCACACAAAGAAGGATAGTGTTCCACACATCGATTGGGCCTTGGAAGTAGAGGAAGGATGGGTCCCTTATAACAGGCTTTCAGCGCACATCAAAGAGAAAGAGAAGACAATAGTGCATGCTTGCAATCCAGCCCCAGGAATCTTGAACAATCATTGTAGCTTTTGCCAAGGTCCTTTTGGCCCTGAAGAAGCCCTAACCATGGACCAATGTCGCCACACTTTTCACATGACATGCATCGTGAAAGCATCACTCATTTGTTTGGTTCGTGCCAAGTGTTATTCTGCTTTGAGCCCTCGGTTCTACGAAATGCTTGGGATCTTGGAAGATATGCCCGCAACCACGAATACAACCGATGGACCCTTCCTCTTGATCAAGGGCCATACTAGTTCTAAAATTTCTTGCATTGAGGGCGACCTCTCATATGGGATTCAATTGAATACCAACATGGATTGTATGAGGAGTCTAGAGAGCTAGTGGATCCTTTCATGTAGATGACCCTCAATAGAGAGGTGGAGTTGTGGGCCCAGGGTATTGAAGATGGCAAGGCTCGTGAATTGTTCTGTTGCAACATGGGAGGCCATTGGAGTGTTGTGAGGCTTTTACACCACAAGGCAAAGAAATCCCCTAGAGTTGGCCAATAGGGAGTGTATGGGACACCTACCTAGATTGCCTTCCAAACAATGGACTCCTAAATGCTTTTTTATCAATTTTTTAACATTAAACTACTCTAAGTGAAATGAGGGCAGCACCCTTACACCATCCTAATATGCACCCTAAAATCCTCCAATGACCCTCGTACCTACTTTGGGAGGTTAGGGCTACCTTCTAAGCCTAATTTTGCCTAAAATTAACCCTTGGGGCACCAAATGGGCCAATTTGATGTCTTGAAATTAAATTCCAGCACACCACAACCACCCCAATTCCTAACTAACTTCCTAAATTGATGCCAAACACTTCCCTAATTCCACAGATCCCATTCCTAACATATTTATACATTCTTTTTAGGCCAATTAGTGTTTCCTTCAATTTCCTAATCCATATCCTAACCCTAATTTTACCTCCAATGTGGGCAAAGCTTCCGCGCTTGCCCTAAAACCCTAAAAATCCTCATAGATCCTCGACACATTCGCAACCCACAAGAACATTGCATGCAAAGTCATTGAACTATTGCTTCAAGATTGATAAGAAAAGATTGTATTATCATTAACATTGCATTTAGATTCAGCTGAATCATAAGAAAAAAAAAAGATGGAATACCCCAAATAAACTGCCGCTAGATGGGTAGCAAACCTTGTCCCACTAAAATGATCACCCCGACTTCGTCCCTAATCCAAATTAGGCGAGACTTGTCTCGTTGGAAAGCCGACTTCCTCATATTTCTCCTCATTAAAATTCACATTGATTTGCTTTGCCGAACTCCCACAGTCGCTCACCAAAGTTGTCGGTCTTCCATGGCGGAGGCAGCTTGACCTCTTTGCACTAAATCGGCTTCTCTGTCCTCGTCCTTGCTTGGAATCGGTCGAGACTTGTTTTGTTGGAAAGCTGACTTTCCCTTCTCCATCATCCCAAAAATTCAGCCCATTCCGCTTCTCCAATCCTCCGCAATCAGTCACCAAAACTTGGTAGTCCCCTCCCATTTCAACAACACCCTCATTCTCTCCACCCCAATTCCCATCTTACCTCACTCTCTTCATTTCTTCACCATTTTTTTCTCAAAAAATAGTGACCAAATTGATAAATTGTCCTACTTTAGTTCCCTCATCTTAGTCTGTAGCTTCTCATGCTTTCAAAACGCCCCTCATCACCAAAAACGCTCTCCAACATACATGCACACAAAGTTGGGAAAATTTGAGAGAATTGAGAGAGAGAGAGGGCTCCAAATCCTAATTTTGCCTATATCCCACTTCTAATGGATTAATTTTACCTAATTACTTTCATCCTATGCTAATTCATTGTTGATCCGCTAATTTGGTGCAAATCGCGCTAGGTTACTGTAAATCCGCTAATTTAGTGTAAATTGCGCTATTTTAGTGTTCCACCCCCTAAATTACTTTAAGACCCTCTAACTTATTGTAAAATCCTATTTTAGTGCTTTACTCACTACATTAGTGTTTTAGTCATAGTTTTAGTCTAACTAACTTCTTTTGTGTTTTTTATTATTTTTTCTTTTTCAAGTTTTTAATTTATTTTTAGTTTCATTTTCTACTTCTCGTCTTTTGTTTTCATTTTGATTTTTCATTTTCTAGTTTTTATTTTGTCATCATTTTACCATTAGCCTAATTTGGTTACTCTACCAAACCTTGCTTAACCTCTTTTTAGTTTAAACTCCCCATTTTTTCCCTAGAATTTCCCCTAATTTCCTCCTCATTGCATTTTCCAGCGTCTCGCCCTAACCTCTTGAAGTTTCCATTGCTATCTAGCAAAAAACTCTTTAATTGATGGTTATGGCTTAATCCAAAGTACTATCACTTCGGGATTTGTAAATTCATGCCTAATATTTATATTTTGGGGTTTTTTAATAGTGCATCAATATGGTGGTTCACAAGTGTGCAACACAAAAAGTTTTTTTGGTTTCTCGACAAAGAAGTGCGAAAAGGGCCAAACAACACTTGGGTAGAGGTGGAGCATGCTCAAGAGTTCAATGAGCAATACGGGGCTTATAATCACACTTTGATTGGTAGGGCCCTTTTCTAGTCAAAGTTTGAAGAACCTGCCAAAGCTTGTGCTCTTGTCGAAATAGATGGGGAAACAACTATAGGGCATTCATTTGTGGAGGTAGCTGGGGCATGTGATAAGAGGATAGGTGACATCATAGCTCACTGGAGGGGGTTTCTATTGGCCATTTTTCAACCAATAGGGTTACCCATTGAAGCTAATGACAAATACGTCAATGTATTCGTAGATCGAGTGAATGCTGCGTTGAGGGCCTTGAAGGTTGAAGAAGTAGATTTGTCTCCAAAGCGAACCTCAAAACGGAAGAGAGAAGATGACAATGACGATGACCACTCTCCGGAAACCAAATGACAGTTTTCAGCAATTGACATGGAGGTTAGATTGGGAGGAGGTGTTGACAACAGTCTTGGACCAAATACTCGACGAATGAGTGCAAGACTTTTGGCTAAGGAGGGTCCATCTCACGATTTAGGAGAAGGTAGTGGTTCTTAAATGTAAGAGAGGCTTTCCTTATTCTATTATGTTTAATAGTATAGAAGTATACTGAGTGTGGCTTGAATGTTATAAGGGTTGAGTACTACTAGTAATTCATTGTACTCATGATGAATTTTGATTTGTTTTAAAGTTCTAAATATATCCAAATATCAATATATATCTTTGAATTAATCATTTGTTTGCTTTCTTTTAAATTCATGCTATTATGAAGGACACCTTTTTGTGAAGTATGTTTTTTTCATGCTCATCTAGAAATTTTAAATTATAAGACCCTTTCACAAAACCATAATTTTCTGAAATCTCCTAATTCCATCCATAAATCCATATTTTTTTCCACCTCTCTTGAAGCATTGAACGCGGTCTACCCTGCCCGTCCGCCCGCCTACTTGAGTGGTCAGCCCATTTGCCTAAATCGCCTGTCCACCCGACCGCTTGTCTCCCCCTCTTTGCGTCCACATTGTCCGTTCGCTTGTCCGCCTATCCCCGCATCACTCCATCCGCGTGTCCACATTGTCCGTCTGCCCGTCCACACAACCACCTATTTGCCCGACCGCCCGTCCGCAGTGAACACGCTGACCACTACAGAATCAATCAATGTCAGATTGTGTGTTCTGTAGATTCAAAAATGGTCTCCAACAGTCAGGGCCAGTTTCGAAGATTATATCTATAGGAAAGAAGTCATTTGAGAGCACTCTTGAAAAACTGAACGCTAAGATTTCCAAGGGCTAGGAGTTGCAATTTTTGTGTCCCTTGCTTGGTAATGTATAGTTAAGTGGACAGGAGGGCCTTGATTTTCAAGGCTTTGGGCACTCATTTTTTTTATTATATTTGGACGTTGTTCATCTGGTCTTCACATTTTGAATTTGATTCCAATATATGGAATTAAAATTTTTGACTTGTCACTATGAACAAGGATTGATCTGGTTGGTATGGTATTCCATCAACCAGTAAGGTGAAGTGCAAGGCTTGCTACTCGGTGTTTGCCAAGAAGATAAGTCGTATGTTGAACCGTTTAAGATATGAAGGCCCATCAAGTATTCGTGATACAGGAGTGAGTCTTTGTTCGCAATTGACGCCAGATGTTCGAGTCCTATTTATTCAATCTAATGGGGCAATCCCACAAAGACCAATCATTGACAATGTAGATGTTGGTAGCATGCGTATGGTTGGGAGCGATTTTTCAAATGAGAGGGATATGGTGCGTTCTACTCAAGAGGACTCATGCACAACACCGGAAGAATTTGCTGGTGTAGAATCCGAAGTAATCCGAACTACAAAAACATCTAGTGATCGTGAGACTCCTAGGGCATCAGGTAGTAGACCTCAAAGATAGAGTAGTTTAGTGGATGGCTTTGAATTCGCAACAAAACGCAATTTGAATGCATGTGGGCCAATTTCTTTTATGCAGCAAACATACCATTTGTCATAGCTCAAAATCCGGCATTCAAAGAAGTAGTGAAAAAAATAGCCAAGTACTATGGGCCCTACACTCCACCATCATATCATGATTTACGCCATAAATTGCTTGACCAAGCGGAGATCGACATCAAGACAAAGCTTCATAATAGGACCAAAGATAGCATTAGGAAGTTTGGAGCAACATTGTCTATTGATGGATGGAGCTTGGTTACCAATCGACCATTGATAAATGCCATGCTTGTATCTTCTACGGGTGAGCAATTTCTGGGATCGGTGGATATAAGTAGAGTTGAAAAGAATGCTGCTTTTTTGGCCTCTATCGTGGAAAAGTTTATAGAACAAGTAGGACCCACAAATGTTGTGCAAGTGATTGCAGACAACACTCTTGTAAATTTGATAGTATGGAATATGGTGTCGAGTAAATATTCGCACATTTTCTTTCAAGGTTTTGTGGTATACGCCTTGAATTTGTTACTTCAAGATTAGGGGAAGCAAGAATGGATGAAGGACCTAGTGGAAAAGGCCCATACCATTGTGAAGTTCTTCAAATTGCGGCATATGCCACTAGCTATATTTCAAAAGCATAAAACAAAGAATAGCTTATTGGTGTCGATGAAAACAAGATTTGCGTCAAATTTCTTCATAATTTTTCGTTTGTTGAAGGTGAAGGATGGATTGCAACAAAGTGTGGTGGATCCAAAATGGATAGAATATGTGCTCAAGTTACATGACACGAAGAAGGCAAAATCTCATATGGAGTCTTGGGAGGTAAAGAAGACAATTTTAGATGAGCATTTTTGGGCCCATGCCACTAATATTTGAGAATTGATGGCTTCTGTGGTGTTTGGTCTATGTGATTTGGATGCGAAGACACCATGCATTGGCAAGGTGTTGCACATTATGAGTAATTTAGAAAAGCATCTCTTCTCTTTACGAAAAGAGCCCTTTGGTTTGTCCTCGGACTTAGCCATTCCTATCGAGAAGTCGTTTGGTAAGCGACGGGAAATGATAGAGACCGATCTACATTATGTAGGAGCTCTTTTGAACCCTTACCTTCTTCACGATAAAGAACTAGTCGATGATCAAGATGCAATAGACACATGCAAGCACGTTATTAAAAAAATATGTCAACCGGGAATTAATCCTCACGTAGTGCAGGAGTTTGTAGCATTTCGACACTGAGATCCTCCCTTCCACGACATGTTGGATCCGGCCGAGTAGAAATTGTCAGCACATGCTTGGTGGGATTTTGAGGGTGCATGTGGCAAGCTCATTGCTCCAATTGCAAAGAAGATTTTGGCCCAACCGGTGTCATCATCTTCATGTGAACGAAATTGGAATAGCTACTCTTTTGTTCACAACAAATCCCGGAACAAATTGAACCTACAGAGAGCAGTCGATTTGGTATATGTATACACCAATTTCAAAGTCATAGCCGCATCGAAGGAGAAGGATGAAAAGAAGTGGTACCATGACAACATAGAGTCCGAAGATTGAGAAGGGCCTATCTCAAAAGACGAGGATGATGAATCTATATCTGATGATAGAGATGGTGTGAATCATGATATGCACAATTCTCACGAAGAAATGTTTGAGACTCCTAATCAAAATAATGAAGACTCCAAAGTTAAGGATGGAAACATGTATGAGTTTTGATCAGATGAGGACGATTGCGGGCTTGATGATGATGTACCTTCGATAGCTAGATTTGTAGATGGAACCGGATTCATGAGTAGCAAAAATCTTCTACTAAACATGGAGGATACGTATGTAGAGATAAAGGCGACCAATAGGACAATAGTTGCGAATGATGGGAGTCTTGAAAAGGATGAAGTGATTTCCATTTCCGATGCTCCATCCATGATAATGGTAGTAGAAAAAAATGACCAACATAAAGACAAGGGAGGATGTGAGGTGAACGTTCAAATGAACGTGTGCAATGCAATTGGTGCGTCAATAGTGATATCGGCAAGCAAGAAATGTGGGGAAGCAAATATTGGAAATGCCAAACCATAGAAAGTACAAGACAATGTTGAAGCACGTTCAATGGAGTCAAGCTGTCCAATTTTTGTCAACAATGGTGTTGACAAAATGCACCTCATAGAAGATTCTTCCAAACTACCACGTAGCACTCCTCCACGTGCACTATTTAAAACCAATGCCATGACATTGAATGGTTCAAGGAAATCACGGCTTAGAAAAAGACATTTGTCTCTTACAAAAGAAATGGGTTTCGGAGGCAATCCAAGTCGAACCATTTTATCATATACCGATGATGATAAAGATAAAACATTGGCTTCAATGTTTGCTCAACATCGAGGCCATCCACCATGCCATTCCTTGAAATCATTAGGCCAAACATCACAATCTTTGAATGCAATGTAGTTAATTATTCAAGGAGTGCCAAAAGTAGAGATATCAAAGGTTGAAGACTCCATCAAAGCTCGTAAAAAAAGAATAATGCATCCTTTTGCTACCTCCCCAACCAAGAGATTGAATATGGGTAGAACCCCACTTGATACCTATCAGGTTTCTTCAAAGAGGAAAATGAAAACAATCTCTAGCCTTAAGGAAGGGATTGGTAAGTCTATATTAAGAGCCAAAATGGAGAAGAAGGCTGGTAGATCAATGAGATCATTGACATCTACACAAGTACAAGGAGTGAAAATTGTACAATCTTCATCAAACGACATAGAAGAGACATCTAGCGATGAAGACGACGGATGGGAAACTAGATGTGACAATAGCGGGGCTGAGGTGAAAGGAGATAGTGATTACAAGCCTTAGAGATTCAAGGGATGTAGGCTTAGGTGTTTAGGTGCTCATGATACATTGAGCATGTAATGACAATTGATTGTTTGAAGCTTTCATTGCAGTTGGAGTTTGCTTATTGTTGTTGAAAATATGATTATATTTTTTTGAATTGCAAAACCAAGAAGTCCCCCCAAAATTGATTGTGTTCCTCTTTCTTTGTATGAAGCATGATACATTGCAAGATACATATATAATGCAACAATTTTGACTTCATGATTGTCATAGAATCATAGATTTGGTAATTTTCAAGGTGAAGAGAATTTTGAAGTTTTTTTTAATCCTTTTCCTTGATAATTCATAATTGCAATTATAGTGTACAATTTCTTTGGATGAGTACACTACAAAGGATAATCCATATGTTATTGTAAAAAGCATTCAAGGAATCAAGGTTTACTTGAAGCTCTGTATTAAGAAAATAAGCTCTCTTCAAAAATACAAAACATCAAGTTCGGTCTCTCTGATAGGTGAGCAAGAAACATCATTTCATTTTAAAGGTTTCGGAGATGTAACTTGAAGGTTTTGAACTTTTGAAGGGTCAATTTTGAATTTAGGATGGAGATTTTCATTGTACACCTTGCGACCTTGGTGCTCAACAATCATCTCCATCTTAAATTCAATACTAACCCTCCAATTCCTCTAGGTCCATCTCCTAAACCTTTAGAATTAAATCACTTTCCCTCCCACATATAGTAGGGACCCGACTGGACGTTTTCCTATTTTTTTTTTCTTATTAAGGTTGGCTACCAAAACCAACCCAAATGATCTCATTAGGAATTGAACTCAAGACCTCCATAGATCACCAATACCTTCCAAGTATTGCTCGAAGATGCCTTGAAGACTCAAAGGTCATCATGACTTCTTTTTGAATGTTAAAGATTGGATTTGTTGCACTTATTAAGCCTTTGGGGGATTCTAAGCCCTCACTCCAATCCATGGTCGGTTTAGGCCTTTAGGGTTGCTACATGTCTCCCTATAGGCCTCTATGCATCCACCACTAGCCACTAGCCGTCTGCCCATTCGCCCGACTGCATTTACCCAAGGTAAATTTGCGGACCGTGATTTTTACCCACTGAAGACACAACGTCCACGGAGTTTGTGCGTCTGGACCTACAGACATCCGATTTTTGAACACAATTTTGCTTGGGCACTCACTTTCGTCAACTCTAGCGGTTGTATCCGGATGCCCTATCAACCTTGACTCGACCTAAGTTGGATTTCGTGTGGTATGCTTTAGTCCTATGAAATTAATAGTACCTTCTTCTTTTCTTATATGTTGGGGGCATTTATCTGCAGCATTTTAAACTGGCTTGTGGTTTTAGGTCGACTCGACCTAAAATGACATTTTCTCTCGTTCTGTAATTAAATTACATTGAAACTCTCACTCTAGAGTGACCTTTAGACATTTGTCGACCTAAAGTGTCATCAACCTAAATTCCTATTGTAATCATAGTTGAGCAGGAGCATGGTTATTTGAAATTTATATAGCCTCACAAGATCAAATTCATCCTTCAATGTTTTGGTGACACTTTTCTATGAACATTGACACTAGGCGCTAATGCCTCCAATTTCATTTTCTCATTTTCAATAACATTAGGAAACGAAGAAAACACTCGCAATTGGACCTCTAATCTATCACAAATTGTTGCGGCTCCAAGAATTTCATGTGAAATAATATGTTTCAACTATAAAATTGCTACTATATTCAAAATTTCACCAATTACTTTACTGTTCATAAGTTTGTGAACTCTAGAAATGAATCTCAAAGCTACAACATCTATGCACAACTAAATGTAACAAGTTACTACAGAAAATCAAGAACCTGGATCACACTTACAAATAATAATCAACATGACTCCAAAGCAAAGCAACACATTTAGAAATGAAATTACTTGCAGTTTGCGTTTGAGTGTCTTTAAATTCCAACATCATCCATGCTTGGAGGAATTGCAACCCTGCCAAGAAGGCAACACACAATTACTCAACTAAAAACCCTAAACCCAAACCTTGGAAAATTGTCACAAATACACTTACACACCCTCATACCCTAATAGACCCTCACAACACCAACCCTAAACTCGTAAGAATAAACCCAAATCCTAACAGACCCCCACAACCCTCACACACCTTTACAAACTCGCACAAATCCTAACAAACCCTCTCAAACCCTCACAAACCCTTTCAAACACTCTGAAATCCTACCAACACCCTCACAAACCCTCACAATACCCTCACAACATCCTTACAAACCCTCACAATACCCTCACAACACCCTCAAAACAACAAAAAACAAAAGCAAAATTTTAGAATTGCTTAAGACAAAGCAGCTAAGACATGAATTTGTCGACAACTTACAGCCAATAATCTAGATTCTCCTCTGGCAACTCCACATTGGCAACTCCTCTGGCAACTCAAATGCAATACCTCTGAGCCAACCCAAATGCGAGCCCTCATAGACAAAAGCTAAAGAATAAGAAACAAAATGGAAACTAGAAACATGCAAAGCACTCACATCAACATTGGCGAAATTCTCAAGCAAAACCTAATCGAAAAGTGCGTAGTAGTCATTCTGTAGCACAAGGAGAGAGAAGATTCTGCAGACAACAGAAGGAGAGAAACAACAATGACCCCATACTCAACGATGACCCCATACCAACCCCAACATACCCAGAACTGATACCCTAAACATAGACATCATATTCTGTAAAGCCAACGCTACACTAAATAGACAAATTAGTTTATCCCTCACTAATTTTGGGGCATTCAATACTAATATACAATATAAGTGTATTGATTTTACTATAAAAGAATACACAACTTCTACTTTATTTGAGGGTGTAGTTGAATTTTATGAACCTCCATGTGTACAAATGGAAATATTTTTAGAAATAATAGTTCACTTTGATGGCTCATATAGTAAAGGACATTATGTGAAACAACCTTATTGTCTAAGCAAACTAATTTCACTATTTAATGTCCACTGAATCTTGAAATGAAATTACGTTCAAAATTACATTGCATTGCCCATGAAAAAAATATTTGAACATAGCCTTTAGGTCTTTTTATACACAACAAGGTTTATGAGTGACAATTTGGACAAAATGTACTCATATGGTAATAATTTATAGTATAGTAATTGTAGGGGCTACTTCCATAGCATCAAATGTGGAGAAATTAGGGTGGAGCCACCTAATTTTAGTATTTCATGTACTTACATGTATAGGACAACTAATAGTCTTCAAATGCAACATTATTTTCTATATGTATCCTATAAACATGGGATCATACTATAGGAAAAATAAGAAACATGGTGTCACAATCTGGGGGGGGGCACTCCCTTGTATATTTTGCGTTCAAGTGCGATAATGACCTATTTAGAGGGGGGCTATTTACCTCATGATATGGATTAAAAGTCATGATATTTTTTAAAATAAAGGTAAAACTTGATAATTAATGGTACATATGATTACTTGTAATTTTTTCAATCTGTCATTTTAAAATGGGATATTTTACTTACATCCCATTTTTTTCTTACCTCTTCCTTGGAATTGTCAAAGTACATAGCAAATTTGTTAGTGCTCTTTTCTTTCTATGGTATTTTATATGTACCAATTACATAATTCTCTGGTTTTATACCTAATGCTATAGTATTTATAATGATGTTTTAAAATTTTAAAGCAATGTATATTACATATACTTTTTTCCAAAATTTATCCAAAATAAATATATTAGACCCTATTTTTTATCGCACGTAGTTTCTACGATTTTTGCTAGTACCCCCCTTGAGGTCGCAATAGCCATTTAGTATGGAATCGTGCATTCAAGGAAATCTTACAGTTGCACTCTCAATGTGCTACCATTAGAAAATCCATAGCAATGAAGGTTGCATGCACTTTACTCTATAGCATTTGTAATGAAGGTGTTGAAGTTACTAATTTAGGAAGTTCATAGGAACTACAAAATAAGTAAATTATGGTTTTTTTTATTTTGATAGTATCAATGTCTAAGGAAGGGTTCACGAAAATTCTAGAATTGAAAGTCCTCACTGCTTTGCAATTGTAGCTTCATAGTTGTATGAAGGAGAGCACATTGACAAGAAGTACTTGAAAGAGATTGGTGAAGTCATAAATGTACAAGACTTGTCATAGGGAGACATGAAGCTGTGAACTTGTAAGTTTCATTGAGAATGGAATTCACGCTGTATTTATTTTCATCATGGAATTACTAAAGAGTTGACTAGGTAAATAATTAAATTGTAGTTCAAGAATCCTTTATCTTGAAATGGTTGTAGTATACAAAGTTCAATTAAATAATATGAACCTATTGAATGTTGTTCTTGAAATAATTATATTTCATTCAATTTGATTGAAATAATAAATGAAATAATCGCTTTTTTTAATATAAAGCTTTCGTTGTGCAGGGCAACAATGCCAAATTAAAGGACATTTTTTACAATCATTACTAATTCTTCAAGCATTCTACATTTCGTAATGACGTTAGGTGGAAGATGTAGAAAGGCACTTTCTTGAAGGGAATGAAAAAAAATATTAACCCGTACATAAAATTAGTTGAAGGAGGGCTCATTGCTAGGACACTAAAATGACTTCACACAATTGGCACTCATTATGTACTAAAATTGGTCCTTCCATTACTTCAATGCCACTAACTGGAAACCATTCAAACTTGGAAGATATCATGACGACAACTATAAGTTGGTGGCATCCATTCAAATGCATGAATGATTGGCTATTGTAATATTGCATTGCATTAATTCATGGTATTGTTATTGTTATTAAGTAGAACTAGTGCATGGTACCATACTTAAAGCCATAGTATTTCTGCAAACATAATTCTTTACATGTTTCTCATGCAACCACTTACATGTTTGAGTGTATGAAAATTAGGGTGTCTTTGAGTTTTACAACATGTAGTTGTGGTGTATATAAGTAAGCATTTTTCATTTGTGCTAATTCTGGAATGTTTTAAAGCTTAAAATAGTATGTCCATCTAAAGTCATCATACTATTTAATTCTTGAGCTTTAAAAAAAGTGAAAGAAATTATTGTTCTTCAAATTTGTTAAAGCCAAAAAATTAGAAAGAACTTATTATTCTTCAAATTCATTAAAGTCAAGATTGCCATAAATTGGAGGTAACTTCTAGGACTTCAACAAAAAGATTATAGATTCGTGAGTTTATCTTCACAATGTTTTCTTGGTATTTAAATTGTTTACATCTTCATGCTCAATTATTTCACACCAAACACATAAAGGGTAATTCCATGGACTATAACAATTGTGTAGATGGGTATTTCTTCAAATGATTAATTTGAGTATAGGCTTTAGCATGTGTATTTCTAATAAAATTTCACATTATCATTTATTTTATTTGCTTGATTTCAAATTCTTGTAGCTTCTTATCCTAAATTACAAAAGTTGCTTCATTCTTTACTCATCCTATTTTGAATTTACAATTGAAGTTGCATAATTTGAATGTGTGCATGAATGTCTACTCTTCGAATAAAACAAATAAAAAAATTGGGAATTCTTATTTCATGAATGAAAACACACGAATGTAGGAATAAAAGAAATTAGGAATTCTTATTCTTAGAAATAAAACACACACCTATAAGGAAAAAAAAATAAGCAACTTTTATTTTTGGAAAGAAAAAACCCAGCCACAAGAATAAAATCAAGAGGTATTCTTATTCTTAGGAAAAAAACACTAAACCGTAAGAATAAAAAAAATCGGAATTTCTCATTTATGGAATGCAAACACAGGACTGTAAAGATAAAAACAACAACAAGGAATTCTTATTTTTGGAAAGAAAACACAGAACCGTAAGAATAAAAGAAATTAGGAATTCTTATTCTTAGAAATAAAACAAAAAACCACAAGGATAAAAAAAAATAGATCTTCTTATTCTTAAAAAGAAAACACTCAATTGTAAGATTAAAAAAAATGGGGAATGGTTATTTTTGAAATGAAAACACACGACTGTAAATTTAAAAGAAATCGTGAATTCTTATTCTTGGAAAGAAACAAACAACCATAAGAATTAAAACAATGAGGAATTCTTATTTTATTTTTTAAAAAACAAAACCACAAGAATACCTAAAACTAGAAATTCTTATTCTTGGAAAAGAAAACACACGAATACAAGAATAGAACAAATAGGTATTCTTATTCCTAAGAAACAAACACACATCACAAGAATAAAAAAATGAGGTACTCTTAGTCTTGCAAAGAAAACACATAATTACAAGGATAAAAAGAAAGGTATTCTTATTCTTAGAATGAAAAAACACAACCATAAGAATAAATCAAATAGGTAGTCTTATTCTTAGAAACAATAAGACTGAAGTGTAGCTGTTCGTATTTTTATAGGGCCAAAAAATGGCTTTTCGTCACTTCAGATGCTAATATGTTGCAATCGAAACTATGGAAGTTTCTAAAATTTTTGTCCACATCTTCCCAAACCAACATACTACAAGGTCCTATGGTTATTTTTGGCCACAAATATAATTTTTCTAAAATTTGGTGCTTGTACTAGAATTGACAGTTTTAGAGCATTTTGGGTGAAAACATAGTCAAATACATTTAGGATTTAACATACAAATTTGAAGACCTAACATTACAAACAAAAGAAATTCCAATGAGTAGGTTCTTGTATAATTTATAGATTTCTAAGTTTTAACATTACCAATGTTAGGATTAAAGATCCATTTTGAATATGCATATTTATTTCTCAAATTTTCACTAAGAAGGAAAAGGAAAAGGAAACTTACCCTACACTACAAAATCTAAATAACTAATCACTCACACCATAAAATTTGCCTAAAGACTTATGAGAAGAAGAAACATAGGTTTAGGGTATTTTCAAGATTTATGACTCATTAATATATTCCTTTTATACTCCACCTTTTCAAAAGTATCATAAAAACCACAAGTCCTAAAATATTCAACCGGAATCCTACTAGTTAAAATTATTGAAGCTAAAGCTATGAAATTTTAGTTATTCCTACAAAAATTTAGTACGGGGTGAAGTAACCTCTAAGGACACCATAAACCCTTATTGGAAATGGTCCATTCATTAACCTACAAAACCCTAAACCCTAAACCCTAAAACCATAACCATCACCGTAAACTCTAACCCTAAACTTTAACTAATAAAATCTAAAGCTATAAATGTAAAGGTAAAGGTACACATAAGACTTAGAAGGTAGCCTTGGATTCCATGGAGGTGTGGTCCTAATACATTTCTTTTTAAAAAAAAATATTTTGACTTCCTACTTAAATGGTAAGAAGAATGGAATATATACATGAGACAGAAATAGGTTATTCTTGGGTGATGGCAAAAACTCATCATAGACTCCTCTATTGCAAACATCATGTGGAGTCCATGGTGCCTTAAAATTATCATTGACTATAGACAAAAATATTCTAGTCTAAAGTAAAAAAAAGGCCCCACTCTTCATATTAATGAAGGGGAGTTCGTGGAACTGACACAACAAAAAGGGCTTTTTCTCAAATAGAATATAAAATTGTAGAGCACTCTTTGGCCATGAAGAGGGTGATCTGCTTTTTAATAGATACTAGTTGTCTATGCCCTTTATTAAATAAAAAAGTAAACCATGTAGTGGAATCATAGTGAATACCCGATACTAACAACTCGCCATTCAAGAATTCGAACTTCATTCTTGTATTTGCTGCTTATTTTTTTCCTGCCAAGAAGTCATCCACTTCTATGGATGTCCAATCTAGGTTATTCTTTCTTTCATTTTTGATTTGTGTTTGCAACTTTGTGCGTGCGTTGTTTCTTTCGTTTCAATTTGTTTCCATCTTATGAAGGTTGCTTCTAGCGTTTGCCATGGACTACAGTTGTAAACATCTGCATGGGGAAGAGGTTAGAGATTTGAGTAATGTGTTTTGGACAATTCCTTATTCTGTCTTGTGATTTATAGTCATTCAATTCCAGTTTTGTATTTCTAGAAGGTGGTATTGCATCGAATTCAGTTGTGCATCTTCTGTTCATTATGTTGTATGTCGATGTTATTTTCTATTGAAATGAGGACTATTGAATATTGTAAATGATTGCTTTAGTATCTCGAGTTCAAAATGTAGTGAGTAATGTAAATGCGTCGGTTCCTGATTTTATTGCCATAAAACCTAGACAATGCGACCCAAAGAATTAATATTAAATATTCCAGATATTTCGGGACCATTTAGGTCGACTTGACCTAAATGACATGAATAGAACTTTATAATCCTAGAATGGAGTTTAGGTCGAGTCGACTTGAGGCAAATGAGAACACATTTGAAAAATAAGATATTTCCTTTTTAATATGATAATGTCCATATTGACATTGTGAAGATTAGGTCGAGTCGACCTAATCTTCGTTATCGGTTTGTATGACTTGAGAGATCATGATATACTCTAAGTACACTTCAAGGATATTTCAAAGAAACATTTTCTTAAAGTATTAAAAACAACTGAGGCCTCGTAAATTGTGGATGTGGTTTTAGGTCGAATTGACCTAAATTGTTAATTGACTATTAACAATGATAATCTATTTTCAGATTGAAGATATAGTAGAATTAATAACAAATTAGTTCATCATATTTTTAAGGAAGATTATTTTCGAAATAATGTTTAAAAGTATGTCTCCTTGATGCCATTTAGGTCGAGTCAATCTAAATGTCATCATGAGAACTCTATATTCTAACAATGCAGTTTAGGTCAACTCAACCTAAAGTGGATTGTGATATATTTGTAGATATTGAACTAAGTTAATTTGAATTTTGACAAATAACATATTTTTTATTTGTTATGATGATCCGCATTACGACTTTGTGCAAATTAGGTCGAGTTGACCTAACCATTTTTACCTATTTCCATGATTTGGGAGTTTATGATATACTTTGAGTTTTTTCATTCTGTAACCTTGTATCTTGTAATAATTATTGTATGATGAGTAGGTTTCTGACGTCCTTGGTTCAATGTAATTCCTTGTAACATACTTTCCAATGTTTTATTGTTTAGGTCGACTCAACCTAAAACAGTCAAGTTCAATTCCTTATATTCAACTTGCATATTGCATTCATGTATAACTAAGTACCACATCATTCTTCTGGACAAGTAGAGGTAAAATGAGTTCCGAAGTCATCTCCTTCAAGAGTATTGTCTCATCTGATGACAAAGTGCAAGGGCAAGACGAAATGGAGGTTGACATTCCAGAATGTGAAGGATTCCCAAGACGGTGTTGGAATACAAGTGTTGTTACTCTATACAACAATGTGGGTACGCTTGTTGGTGAAGGTATTTGCCATAGTGTGAACTCGGATCTAGTCCTTGGTGCTAATGGTTCCCTTGGGGACACTCATGTGGCAGTACACCTCTCAAAGACTCATTCTAAAGTGGACATCCCTCAAGAGCGGGTGCATGCTTTAGTAGCTTGGGATATTAAGCATGTTCACTACCGTGGGGCAAGTCTGCATGACCTTGCGATCAAGGATAATTACAACCGGCCCCAAGCAATTCGTGCAAATCCACTATCTTCGAAGTCAAGTTGACCATATACAAGTATTGTTCGAAATCCGCCATGCGAGACATGCATCAAAATGAAAGACCTCCTCAATCAAGAATCCATCAATATGGTGTCTAGAAAAGTTTGTTGTAATAAGAATTGCGTCCAGCGATTTCCAAGGGATAAGATTCGAGCTTTCCTACAGCGCATGTATTAGAATTCGACATTCAAGCATAGGGTGTATCTCAAGACTGAAGTTCATTAGTAGATGCATTGTGACACACGAGGGAGAAGGGTGGTCATGATTGATGAGATAGATGTGTGCTTGCGAGCTTGGATGCATATTACTGGGATTTCGGAGTCTACATTCTACCACTACCAAAAACACGCCATGAAAGATGGTCGAGAAGCCAAGGAACATGGTAACATGGGATTGTTGAAGCCTAGGCAACATACAGAACAACCGTCTATAACTTTGAAGTGCATCTTGGAAAAAGAAGCGAATCATATGCCACATAAATCCCACACTCTCAAGTTAGGAGAAAAGGTTGTCGCAAAGGTTCTACTAGCTACGTTTCAGTGGAAGGGATAAATGGCAAAAATCAACAAAGTGAATATGGCTTTTGGACTAAAGGAGGTTTGTTCATCAAACTTGAGCAAAATCAAGTCTACTAGGGTCCTAGAGTATGATGTGAAGCAACCTGGAGACAACTTTGCTCAATAAACTATATGTGACAAATTATGAGAGCTCGTAAAGGGTGCTCTTGCAAGGTTTCAGACAGCTATATTGTGGTCAAGGAGGCTAGACAAACATCTTGCCATTTCTTGTGCTCATAGGGAGCTTTATTACGCAAATCGATAATGGTCTCAAACTTGCCCACATGAATGCCTTACAATTATGCATGACAAGATGGATCATGCAAAAATAGCTTCTCCTATTTTTTCCCATAAAAGTAAGGATCTTGATGGTTTAGCAAAGTTACCTATGTCTGTCACTGGCATGATTGCACATGGCCATGTTGATGTCCGTTATGCACATTATGGTTTGGATCTCTTTAAGCATGATTCAAATTACACCATTGGGTTAATGGCAAAGTTGTTGCGAGACCTTGAAGAAGCACCAAAGTCATCTTTGAGGAAGTTGTTTGAAAATGCAAGGTTGACGTCTTTGTTTAGAGCAATGCTTAAGGACAAGGAGATGTGCCTAGCATTACTTCCCCCGCCATTGGAATCCTCACTTCTGGCACTGCCATTACCACCTATTTTGAATGTGAAAATGGACAATGCCGCCAGGGACAATAAAAACAGATATGTGTATTGTTTTTGGTCTCTACTTGTCACAAACAAGATCTTTCGTGAAGTGTATGTGAACTTCATGATCATTGGTCATAAGCATGATGACATTGATGCATTGTTTGGAAGATGGAGCATGCTTTTGAAGGAGAGTGTCCTAACTATCCCATCACTCATGAAGTCGTTCATAGATGTGGAATCCATTCCTACTATCCCACATTTGATCAAAGAGGTGCCCGACTTCAAGGGGTTCATTGCAGATTTATTTATCGATGGTGATGATATCCTCATTGGGCACACGAGGCCACAACAAGTGAAATTCTACCTCGATTCAAATGGAATTCCATCCATGAAGTACAAGTTGAAGTGCATTGATGTGGATTAGTAGGGTTTAGATGGTAAAGCCATTAAGTTGTGGAAAGAAGATGGTGAAGGGCAAAGTCAGTGGCCCTGTGGTGAATTGGTGCCAACTGAACCTATTGAAATGAAAGGCGCCCAGGACATTGTGAAAGGTATATCTGGATTTGAGAAGTATTGGGAGAACTTGTGTAATGCAAACATTACTGGAGAATATCGGAGGCAGTATGAGCATTTGGTTTACTATTGGTGTGATGTCAGGGTAGCAATGCAAGAACTATTACCAAGCTCTATGGTTTTATGGGATGGTTTTTGGCCAAAAACACGTGTTCAACAAACAGGAGTGGATTAGTTAGGAGATGATGGTGAGGACCGTGAGGAGTTTGTGGAGGATGAAGCATACATTGGGCCTCAGTCTAGTCGTCTACAACCATCTTTTAGAGTGGGGCGCGATCTTTACAACAAGTACTTTGTTGCAGTTCACCCTATAGATGTTGAGAGTCCACGTGTTTGGATTGCGAGGGCTTTGTTATATCCAAATAGTAACTCGAAGAAACCGAATTGCATCCTCATTCAATACTTTCGTCCAACATCTAGAAGTAGGGATGTTTAAGACAACTACACTGGGTGGGACAGCAAGGGAGGTTTGTGTTGGAAAGTTGATGAAACTGAGCCACCAATTTGGGAGCATACCAATGCTCTAATGACAGTATGGAGCTCTACCGTAAGAAGTGACATCGTCCATTGCTTGATCAAGATCTCGACAGTTCAAATTGAAGTCATCAACTAGAGTCTTGCATCGTACACTTGATATCCCAAGATATGGGTGTGCATATATACTAAACATTTTTTAATAATGTTGTAGCACATCTTCCTAATCCATACGTTAGTTGGAATTGAAATATTACAATACATGAAATAGGGTTCATGTGCTTAATTTTATATTATAGTTTGTTATTGCAAATATATTAGCAAGAATATATTTTGTATGTATAGAACAATTGAAAGTACATATAGTATTATGATATGTATTGTCTTATCTTGTTTGATTTCCTATATTATTCAATGAAGTTGTTTTAATATTTATTTTTGTATACATGTCATTTGAAATTGTACATCCATTTTGAACAAAAGGATAGTGGGTATATCCACTTTATATTTTGTTAATGTATAAAGCACTTGTTACATTTGGGGTAGGGGTCTAGTTGGTTGTTACTAGTGTCGTACGCGTAGCGTGCGGTAGATACCATTTACAACACGAAAACGTGTAAACTAACTCGAAATATCGTCCCAGGGGATTCTAGTATGTTGCTACAAGCCTTGGTTATCCGTTCTACTGACTTAAGCACTCCTTTCTCTTCCTTTCTCTCTTTCGGAACATTACTTTTCCTAAATTCAATCCGGATCCTTTGCTATCCGGAATCCGAATCTGTCTTTTCACACACTAACACTAGTTTTTGGTACCTCTGTTTTACCCTTAGAGGGTCCGCCTTTGATTGTATAGAGGGGTTGGGACTCACCACTCGTATTCCTCACACTCTCTTCTCTCTCAACATGACACAACACACTTAGACCAATTGTTGCCTTAGATCAGACCAGAAACACTCTCACAACTTTCTAGATGGCCAATCCGGAAGGCAGGTCACTTAGAGCCATAACAAGTCTTCTCCACTACAACGATAGACCAACAGAAACCGGAATTGATGTAAGGATTGTAAGTCGTTTGCAAGACTGATCCTAGGGTTTGGCTAACCTTTCGGTAAGTGGTATGGGGATTTCTTCCACTAGCGGTTGCTTATCTCCGCACGGAACCCTTCCTAGTATTTTGGACTTGCACCCACACCACTCCTAATCGGATTCCTGTTCTAGGAGTTTAAAGACACGTGCTCAAGACCAAAATCACTAATCTAGACTACATCACAAACGTTCCTCATGATTCAGATCCAAGTCCCTTTAGATCCGGATTCCTCCTTTCCTCCTCCTCCCTTACACTTCCACACACTCACAAGACAACACCGAAAAGCTGGATATATGACGGTTCAATTCCTGAGGGCCCACTTAGTGGCTCAGATTAAAGAAAGGATGACAAAATACAAATCATAACGCTAGGATGGAATGAGAGGCAACAAATCGGCCCCTCACTTAAAAACTCAAAACATCCAAAGCCAAAAAGGCCCAAAAGCCACCCGGAAATCCAGATGACCACTCAGAGACTTCCCAAGAAACCTAGAAAAGTTAGATCCTACAAATCCAAAATGCAATCCCACACTTGGAAATCCGGATCCGATTCAAAATTCAAATACTAACTACCTAAAATTCTAACTACTTTGCCTTCCGCACTTTCTTCTGGTTGCTCCCGCCTTGACTTGCTGTGCTCTCGTGGATGACCTCGGAGTTGCTTTTGGAGTTGCCTTCACTAGTGTCATCCATAATGCTACCCGGGTCTGGATCTTCCGGATTTCCTGAGGAGAGTATTCGCCTTCTTCCTCCTCTTCATCTTCTGATCCAGTCCGGTACTCCTCTTCCTCAGATTTCTCAATTTGAGTGATCTCCCTCTCATCTTCCTCGCATGGAGACGTCTCATCCAATATGATGGGGTCCATCTCCTTCCTTGGTTGTTGCTACTGTAGCATGTGTTCGAATCCTTCCAGATGGGTCCAGGCCGGATTTAGTAGTCCTCCAATCCGCTCCATCAGTTCACCCTGGGTCTAGGTGCGAGGTGTTTGAAGTGGCTCCTTCTTCGGAAGGTAGAATATTGGGACAAGTGGCGAAACCGTAATCTCTGGCGGTGCTAGCTCCCGTGTCACTTCCGACTGCGTACTTGGCTCGCGCGCTGTCTTCACACTCCCCTGAATTGTCTTCTCGAGTTGCGTAGAGAGAAGGGTTCCGTCGAATGCCGGAGAGTTTCCCATGGGGCTTTCGGTTTCAACGGCAGTGGCATCGAGGCTATCAGCTTCACTAGAGTTTCCGTGTCGAAGTGGATCTCGGAAAAGTTAGAGAAATCCATAACACGGTCAAGGTTGATCCATCCAAGTAGCTGACGCATCTCCTTCAACGTAGACTCCATCTTGGAGGAGAAGTCTACCAGGATCCGGATCACCTTAGATCTGATAAGGAGCCCTTCCTCTACGAGTCGGTTCTGCACGAGAGCCGCCTTCATCACAAGGTTTGTTGGCTTGTCTACTAACCTGGATAGGTTCTTCACTAGCTACAGGGCTTCCTTCTCCCTTTGCTTTGCTGTGGCCATCTCTCCTTGAGCCCAGCTCAATCTAGCTTGAAGATCCGCCTTCTCCTTCTCCAGGCCTTCAATCTGCTTGTCCTTCTTCTCTAGTGCTTCCGGATTTGGAAGTTTCTTCAATGCGTTGAGGATGTCTTCCGGTTCCGTCTTCAACTCCCGGTTGATCCTCCTTAGCAAATCCACCAGGTTCTTGTGGTACTCTTGTGCTTGTAGTACCCAGTTGAACCTAGTCTTGAAGAATCCGGATATGCTACCTTCTTCTTCCTCCGAAATCTTCTATTGAGCCGGAAGTTTCCCTCGAGACGTTGGATCAATGGACTTGTGTCGCCTCCGATCTTGGAGTTGTTCCTCCTCTTCCAGATCCTCTTCCTCCTCTATCAACCGCTACTCTACCTCTACTTCTTCTGTGAGGACGTATTGGAGGATGGTAGATTTGGTATTGTACTCTACCATTTCTACATCACTCAAGAGCTCTGCATGGTGGTAGAGGTGGAATAGATATAGACCTATGGGGTTGGTCTTTGCTTTCCTTACATTGGTAGCAAGCTTGGAGACCATTGCTCCAATCACTTTGCCCCAATTGACCGGTCTACCTTCCATAGCACCAAAGATGGTGTTTGCTACCGTAACCGTAATCCGGGTAGGCTTTTCCGGATAGAGGATGGGGATGAGGAACTCTAGGACATGCCTCTGTCTTGCATCCAGGAAATCATTGATAGCATACCCTTCCTTAGAATGGGCTGCATTCTTAAACTTCTCGATTGTAAACTTGTCTGTCTAGGAAGCTAAACCAGATCCCTTCTGGGGGAATTCGTAAACCTTAGCCTAGACCTCGTCAGTCCAGGTTGCAGGTGTCCCTCTCACTGTCAACTCATACTGGTTCAAAGCACCTACAATCAGTTCTTAAATCATCCGGTCGTTCTTTACGGTCCATGGCTGCAAGAACAAACCGACACACCCTATCTCACTGAGATCATCCTCTAGCTGTGACTGCTCTCTCAACCTTTCTGGAATGGTTGGACAAACCATCCGCCTCGTTACTAACGGTTTCCGGATATCCCCCTTCGTCATTGCAAACTACACTGAAATCTAAACACATAGTAGCTCCTCACCCGATCACTAACTTGCCACTCTTTCTCTCAACTATATGGGCACAAAACAGTTGTGGAAGAAAGAGGAAGAACAAATGAGAGTGGCGGGGTTAAGTACCTGTCATCTTACCGACCGTTCTTGAAGCGGACTGTTTACCCGTAACGGATCCCTATTTTTCTAGGCCAGAAATCTAGACTGTAGGCTATCGCTATTTGGGTTTAGGGATTCCGGTTCCATCCTAGATCTCGTTACGGATTACTTGGAGCATCCTCTTAGTCTTGATGAGATGTTTAGGCTAAGAGAGCTCTAATCCTTTTTGCCTATTAGAAATTTTGGAAAATTCTATACAATTATACACTCTTAAATACTAACCTGGTGACTTCTAGGATTGCGGCTCGCGACAATAACTTTTCTACCTACAAAACTCACTTAGCAGCACCAAGTTATGTGTATAGATCATGTGCTCAAACAAATTCAATGGGAATCGAACCTAGATTGCTTGAATAACATATAAAACTCCTTACAACTGTGGAGGTCATGACTTGGTATTTAGTCTAGAACATGAACTTCTCTTATATTTATCCAAGCACTCCTATTACGAGAAATGAAATATATTGCAGGACTTATTAAGTCCCCAAATTCTCATTTTAATGGAAATTACACTTTAGAATTAATAAATATAGCATTTGTCAACCTAAATTGGCTAAAACAAAATTTCAGTTTCTTATGTCTAAATGGTGAATATTATTTTGAAAGGGTCCCAACCTCCCAAATTTATGAATATTGTGTTACTACCATTATCAAGCAAAGAATGTATGGTAATCTACAAATCTTGAACCTAATTCAATAAAGAACATTTGAAGTCTACAAACAAGGTGGAATGACTCACACAAAACACAATGCAATACAACGCCTCCCAATAGAATGCGATTGAGAAAAACAAAACAATCAACAAGTCTAGAAAGTCTTCGCAAAACTTGAGTGACAAAAGTTGAATACATAGATAAAGGTAGAGAGGTGCACGTAGAAGCCAAAACAAATAGAGGAGAAGGATGGAAAGAAAAATCTGGGAGTGGGCGTATTGAGGTACACCCAACTCTTTCTTGGGAACAAAATGGCACCAAGTCATTTCATGGTTTTCAATGCAATACTTTCCATAAAATGTATCCCTAGAATTTTGATGTACTTTGTGCTTGTACACCATAAATACAACATAGAATGTAGAATCATGGAATGACACAAAGGGAACTATGAAACCATGAACTCCATATAGATTCCCTTTGTAATGGTTTCATAGTTTGTACTTAGATTTATTTAGAAAGAGCTCCACTTGTATTGTAAAGACTTCCTCATCTTAAGGGGGCGGAAATTCTCTTTCTATTTTGAAGTAAATTAGAAAGTGTGCATTTAAAACTTTCCCACCAACCGCCCAAAAAAAAAGGTTCGCGGAAGAAAAGTTTTTCCTCATTGAAATTGGGGTTTAGAGCTTCAAGGTTTCTAGGGTTTAGGGTTTAGAATTTTAGAAGCATGAAATAATCTATGCACATCAAAAGGTCAAGGTAACTGAAAAATTGAAAAAGTAGTTGGCTCCATGTAGTTTTTACCAGAATTTCCAATGGGCATGCCAAAGAACATTTTTATTCTTTAATTTGAAGTGCCAAACTTGTTGTCATAGAAATGAAATTAGTAAGCAATTTAGCTAAGTCTCATAGCAAGAGTAATTGGTTTGAAGTGGGTCCAATGTAGTACTAAAAATGAGTAATTGAATGATGGCATGTATGCAAAATTGTGCCATATCACTCAATCTAGGGTAGCACATATGAAACACATTGTCCCATGATTGTGAATGCCACCTTTGAGTGACAATGACAATGACCATAACATACATTTTGAAGGATGTGGCTTATTGTTTCCACTTTTTGGGTCTTTTATTTTCATGAAATCAATCCAACATTCTCAATGATTGTATACATGTCAAATAGACAAAGGTAGTTGTACTTCTACTTCCCAAGGCTTTAGATTCTTTTTAGAATGTTTAATTATCTGGTTTTAATCAATATAGAATTTCATTTTTTTATTCATATTATGAGATATAAATTAAATAAAATGAGTTCCATGTTTCTATAAGTCTTTCTTATTCATAAAATTTAATTCATTCATTTCCATATGGATTAATAAGAATTCAATAGCATATATAAATTGGATTATTCAAGTTATTGAAATTCATGAATTCTATGTCTTATTCACATTGTTCATTTCTTGGAAATAATTGTACAAGTTTCATATTTTCACTATTGTTGAAATTTAAAGATGTATTTTTCTCATTTGATCATTTACTTTCATACATTTGGTTATGATTAGTTGGATTATCATAAATTGATTTCTTTAAACTATAGAAAACGGTTCTTGTTTTGGTCAATGACAATGAAAAGTATAAAAAAAGATAACACATTCTCATGGACTATAATTATTTAAAAGATTTGGAATTTAATGCTTCCTTTTTGCAATTGCATTAGGTAATGGTCCACTTTATTGCCTTTCCAATCCTTGATTCTCCCAAGTGCAAAATAAGTTTAATTTAATTCCTTTTTTTGACATTGTTATTTAATCATGAAATACCACAATTTTTATTTCGTCATGAGATATTTGATTACAAATTTTTTTGAAATACTTTGTTTTTGGTTAAATATCAAACTCATGCCAAATTTCGAATATCAAATTAGAATGTGGAGAAATAATGCTATGAAGTATTTGTTGTAGTATTTAGAATCCACGTTCTAGGGTTCAAAAATGTTGTATCTACATGTGTGACCATAGAATCCAACAACTTATGAGTGCTTTGAAGAACTTGCATTAATGATGAATTGAAGTTGTATTAGATTTTGAAAGAAATGTACATGTCATTTCTAAGGTAAATTGATGAAGAAAATGCCTCCTCTGCTACAGTTCAATTGTACAACCTACCTCACAAAAGACAAAGAATGTGTAGCAAATTCTAAAGAACATCATAAGGATCCAACCAAATTTCAATATTGCACAGATGGGAGGATGCAAAATACATTGAATGTCAATCCAATTTTTTTTATTAATCAAGCACTCCAAAAATATTTTATACAATAATACAAGGAAGAGAATGTTGTATACCTAGACTACATCAAAAATGAATGAATTAATTAATTGATAGGATTATTCGATGATTATAAAATCCCTACAAATCTATATTTGCAATGGATGAAAGATTTAGAATGAAAAGAAAAAACATCACAAAAAATGGATGGAAATGGAAGAAAATGTGGACAAAAGGACAAAAACTTAAGAGACTAGCAAAATGAATCTTCTAAATTTACCCTCCACTATGGTGCTATAATCATTGCATTTTGGCACACTCCACCATAGTGCCATGATCACCCTCCACTATGGTGTCGCCATAATTATTGGAAGGTACCATAATTACCATCTTCCACAAGGTCATAATCATTTTAGGGTGGCATGCTTTAAATACTAGAATTCACCCATTATGAATACCACTTGTGAGTAATAATATGTATTATGCACAATGTAAAGGACAAGGCTTCTGGTTAGCTCATTGCAATTTCTTCTTGCATTAATGACTAATGGTTGTCCTAAACAAATAGTTATTCAATTAGAACTATTGGAAAACAACTAAATAATGTTATATAATTTGCAAAATTCCCATACCACAAGTTCTATGTCTCCATGATTTATTAATTACATTTACAATATGTACATTTGCATGGATGGTTGTTGGTTCATGCATTTAGATTCCAATTCAATGTCTTTCAAAAATTAGATACTTAAACTACAACAAAAGGTTCATTATATTTTTGTGTTGACATTTTTAATTATAGAAAACCTTTGTGCAAGTTCCATGTTTTCCACAAATTGTACATATTAAAAATAATTGAAAGCTTCTTTGAAGCCCTACATTTTGTACAACCTATTTTTATACATTTCAATCTATACAATACAATTTTCTTATATTGAGTCATTCTAAGAACAAGAATTCATTACTCTTATTCCTCCTTTATGTTGTAAAATATGTGTTCAAGGTACCTAGTTCATATTGTAGGGTTTAATCCTAAATATTGAAAATATTTGCAGTTCATTGGTACATTTATCCCCTTACTTTTTTTTAACCCTATTTTCAGAAGTTATGGAATTGGAATAAAAAAGGATGTAAAAAATAAGGATAAATTCTTAGTATTTCAAATGTAGAACTTGAGTCCCCTTTCAAAGAGAATCCAAGAAAATTCATGAAGGCTTAATTAAAGAAAACTCTTTGTATTTATTAAGAGACTCTTCAGTTTGTAGTTCATGAAGAACTAAATGAAAAAAATTTGGGCAATCAAGTATTCTATGAAAATGAGAAATTCTTTTGGAATTATGCATTTGTGAAGACGTTAAAAAACAAAATATTATAAAAAGGTGGGAACCCTAAAAAATGAATCAAGCTAAAAACAATAATGAAAATTAGAGTAAAAAAACACTATTTGTACAAACTGATGTACACATCCTACTACCCAACAATGTTAAATGCACCATTCATAATAATCCCCCTTTTGGAATGTGTGGCTTCTTACATCCATGCAATTTTTCTTATAGTAGCTAATTTAAGAATACACAATAATTATGAGGTATTAGTTACTTTTTTGTGAACCCAAGATAAAAATTCAATAGAACATAGAAGAGGTCTTCACTATAGGATGTAAAAAAAACACTTTCAATTGTTTCCTTGTACAAGTACTAAACATGGCTAAACAAACTTTATTATTTGTTCATGATTACATGTTCATAACCCTTAGTACCTTGTATTCACAAAAGAAAAAAATCCAATTGGACAAGGCAATTCCACAAACATCTTAACCTAAGGCCTCCTAATACTACAATCCCCTTAAAAGTTTATGGATGGAACTATTCATTTCCAATCTTGTCGTTTGATGTGCATGTGTTCATCTATTGTTTAGAATGTGAACAACTACTTCTCTTAGGGTTAAATTATGATATCACAATCTATCAATTAAAAGATTAATGCAACCAATTTTAAAAGAAAATAAAAGTACAATGCAATTGAAGGTGCAAGGTTCCCAAAATCTCACTATGATAAACACACCAAACCAAAGTAAGAGAACCACAAACCTTAAGCCTTGCCTTATGTGGTTCTATTTATTTGTGTGCAAGCAAAGATCCCCACTTCCATGCCCATTTTTTTTCTTTGGGTGTATTATGCATTTGCCTACCTTCAGCTCTATTTATTTGTGTGGAAGGTTAGTGAAGACCCACAATTCTAACACCATTTTTTTCCCTTTGTTGAGAGTATTAGTTTTCCCCTTTTGATTCTATTTATTTGTGTGGAAGTGGAGAATTGGATTTTATTCCCCATTTTTTTTGTAGAATAGTGCAAAGCGCTTGCCTCCTTCTCATCTTATTTATTTGTGTGGAAGTTAAGACTCACACCTTTATCCCCATTTTTTTGCTTGTTTGTGCATAACCCTTTTCCATTTCCACTCAACGCATTACAAAGACTCACACTTTTTTCCCATTTCTTTTTTCTTGTTTGTGTGTAATACTTTCCTGCTCGTGCTGAATGCATTACAATGAGTGTACTATATTGAATAGTAGTATTAAGGGGACCAAAAAATTAAAGGGATTGATTGTGGAAAATTGAAGATGTTTGAAATATGATGTAAATCTCTGAGACACTTCAATAACTACTAATGTATAATGAAGGTAGATATTTATATAGCCTAAACCCTAAATTAATTAGCATGGGTCCCCCAAATACCCCTATCCACTGTGGAAATGCCCAAGTATCAAACACTGTCGGGTATCATTGAAATGACAAGGTATCAAATAAGTTTGAGTATCATTGAGGACCGAGTATTGTGCAAGAGTCCGGGCATTATTTTCAAGTGCCGATCCAAGGATGGAGAGGATCACCTTCCTCATTCAATGCTACATTTGTGGTTTAGGATTTGGAGTGTGTTGTTGCTGTGTTGATCTTATGTGCATGATTGTTTGATTTTCTATGTCTATGCTTTTTTGTGGTTTATCGACTACTCTGTGTGGGTATTCCATGTGGGTACCTTCTTGGATGTTGTGTAAAGTTTGAGTGTTCTTTTGTACTCTCTTGTTTTCTCCCTCTAGCATTGGCAAGGGTGCAATAAGCTTGGAGCTCATGAGATTTATCCAATTGAGTGTTCTTCTGTTTGTGTACTCTCTTGTTTTCTTCCTCTACGTTGGCAAGGGTGTGTTCTCCTGGAGCTTGCGAGATTCATCCAACTTTGTTTGTGGGGTGTTTGCGGGATGCTTCTCGACACGTTGGAGGTGTTCTGTAGAGGCGGTGGCTAGTACTGTCCCTAGGTGCACAAACAAAGAAGGTAAGTTCTTATGCTACTGATGTTTGTAGCAAAGTGTCTTTGTCTACATGGATTAGAAAATTTTAGGGTATCTCTGTTGCTGATCGTAGGGGATTACATGTGTTACTACATTTTGGATTGTGTTTGTAGGTCCTCTTTGTTTTTTTTGGTCTGAAGTGTGCTTGTTGATGCTTGTTATTCTAGAATGATTCAATTTGCAACCCTAGTGTCTTTAGGGTTTTAATATGGGCCATAGAAATTGCGGCTATAGGCATTGACAAATTTTTGGATGGAATTGATGTTGGAATGAAAGCTCGCAACTCTTATAGTGTGCGACATTGACAAATTTCTTGAGGGGATTTACATCGTAGTCAATTAACAAATTTGCTTTGGAACTAGGGTGTCCAGTACTTCCATTTCCTCACCTGCATTTTCTACATCTTTGATTACAAATGCACTTGCAACTCCTTGGTTAGGTACTTCTCGTTTCTAATTTCTAAGTGCATGAATTGCACTTCTAAGCATCAACTTCTATGATTCAAGGTTCTATAACTAAGTTATCATGTGAGCTTCAATTGATTTGGAAATTGGTCCAAGTTTTTCATTTGCAACTTCTTCTACAGTTTGAAATGTATGATTGGAATCTAAAGCTTTTAGTTTCTTCAAATTTTGAGTTTGTGTTAAAAGTTACAACGTTACAAAGTTTAGAGACAACGGTTTAGGGTTGACCTTTGACCTTCAAATTCAAGAAGCAATAGTATAGATTAACATTTTAGCTCGATATATCATTTCAACTTGATAGCACTCTAGCATTGAACAAACATATAAGGTAATTAAACTACCATTCAACTCGACTCGATCTGAATGACACATGTCATTTCAGCTCGATAGCAATCTAGCATCGAATGAACAAATAGGTGATTGAACTACTATTTAGCTTGACCCAAGTTGAATGACACAATGACAACTAAGAAGTGTACTTTTAGCTCGATTAGAGCTAAATAGTCACCAAAGGTTATCATGATCCTCAACCCATAAGGTTAGCTAAGCTTAAAAACATTAATCACGAATGTTTCTCTTTAGAATCATATAAAACGAGTAAAAGAAATCGGATAAATAAATAAGACTATAACAATTGCTCACAAGGATGTAGTTTATCTCGACCTGATCTAAATTGTAGGTGACTTTCATATGCTTCTTGAAGAAATAAAAAGTAGAAAAATTCTCTACCATAATAAAAAATAACATAATTCATAATTGCAAATTAGATCGAATTGATCTAAACCTATAATTTGAAAACCCCAGAGATAAATTATTCTTAATACACATAGAAATAAAATAGGATACTTCCAATATAGAAGTTAAACCATCAAAACAACCATGTCTTTTCAGCTTGAGCCAATCTGAAGTGCACAACAATAACACAATCCTCTCAAAGTGATCCTAAAAAGTAAACTCTTTGAAAAACCATATAGAATCTTATAGAATTAAATTCAAATTCAAGATACATATGAGATAATCTAACTTGTTACTTGTCCACTCAAAATGGAGGATCAAATTGTAGGATTGAATATGTACTATAAGAAGGCTGACCTTCAATTTCCAGAAGATGACAATGAAACGGATGGAATAATCATTGAAGGGGAGTATTGGGAATTCATTGAACCACCACAAGTTGAAGGTTGGAGCCTATACATGATGTGCTTCTTGTTCAAATTCAAGAATACAACTGTCTTTACCCAAGTCTCTTGTGGAGAGAAAGTCAAGGATGTGCAAGCAGATGTACATCCAATGATTAAAGTATAGTATGTGACCATGAAAAAAGACATCCCAAGTAGGTAGTAGTATCACTTACAATCATTTTGACTCCGTTTTCATTCCCTTCAAGTGGACGCCCTTCCTACAAAGCCTTGAACCCACTCCATACTGCAATGAAGTGAAAGATGGTAAAGATATTGGAGAGGAAAGAATGGCAAAATGCTAATGGTATGCCATTAACATGGAAACATCTTTGTGCAAAAATCCTTTATATGTTTAATGACTTCAACACCTTGAAAGGAAAATCATAAATGAAGAAAGCTATAAGTGCTCTGAGATTTGTGACAATGGAGATTTTGAGCCATGGTGGGAGTCAAGCATCCTTGAGGAATCAGGTGGCTGCCCTTGGAGCTGGTCGAGGAAACAAAAACAATAAGAACCCCAAGAAGACTCCTACTTGTGGGACCAATAAGAAAACACTAGGCTCCTCTTCCGAACATGGGTATACAAAGAAGTCCTTTGAGATATCGGATCTCGGAGAAGTAAGCTACGCAATCAAAATGGACAATGTCCCAAAATCTTGAGCGATTGAGATGAAGCCTGATTACAAGCACATCAACAAGGTCTACAAGAAGTTCTGGACAACTTGTGAGGACACATATATCTTTAAGGTGGATGATAAGAAGGAGATAGACATCTTCCTATTCATCAAGGCTCCTTTGACCTTCAATATTCAATTGAAGGAGGAAAGATTGGTGGAGGACATAGTGAACTTCCTCATCAACATTCTCGACAAGAGCACAAAGCAAACATTGTACGTTACGCCCATCAGCTTTAGTGCCAAACCGAAAAAATGGAAAGACATCCAAGGTGGGAAATTTTACATCATAAATGGGCAGCACAATGTGGTTGCAAGTAAGTTTATGATGTAAGAAGATAGTGGGGTCGATGATGAAATGAGGGAGCACTTCAAGAAATGGAATTGCTTTGTTGTCTGGTCAACTAATGTAGAGAAGCTTTGGGGCATCCCCACCTACTACAACCGCGTAAACCACTTCCAAGCGATTCAACCATCGTGGAGAACAAACATTCTTGGACCCCGTTTAGTGTGGGAGGCTAAAGGCCGTCCTAGGAATCCAAAAGAAGCAATCTCCATTTCCAGAAGGATAGTGAAGAATCACAAGAACAGTGTAAAGTTCCATGTACGTAAATCAAATCGATTCGATCTAATGTAACTCACTAGATTAGCATTGTTGTTTTGTTGCTACATTAGATTTTATATTTGTATATGTGATTTAGTTTGATTTGATTCGACTTGCAATCTCTTTTATGTTTTTTCAATTATTTATTTTAGGAATTTGACAAGGCTATTTACGTCCAATTTTCCATAATTGACGTAAATAAAAACCATAAATTATCCAAGAAAAAAGACATGGAGGAGAAATTGAAGCTCATCAATGAATTAAAGCTAATCATGGCACCCAATGATGTATATAAGTAGTAGAGCTATGTTATTTCCAATGCTATGTATGGAGAACTCTTTAACTAGCTCGGACACGATGAAGCAGTTCAATGCTAGGCCAGACTGGAACCCCGAAAACTACATGCTCTCTCTAGAGTTTTTCAAGTTTTTGGGCAATTTGAGCTATGATGAACTTGGAAAGTTGGCAAAGCACATTCTAAATGAATCAGGTGTTAAGCATACGCAAGTGTATCCCAAGGTGAGGATAAAAGTTATATCGTATGTATTGGACAGCTGCTACACAATGAAAGAGTGGGTTGAGAGACGTAAGCGCAAACATCTTGTGAGGAAAGAGCTTCTCCAAATCGACCCTGAGCTTGGTCTCCTAAATTCTAAAAACAAGCTTATAGTCGAAAATTGGAAGGCCTTCAAGACAGACCACTTCATTACTAGAGCAACCACGAACGTCCTTCTTGACAGGCTTGGGGAGGCATACTTTGCTACTGCGAAGTATTTAAGGTCAAAGAACAAGACTATGGCAGAGCTGTCACCCGTGGCAGTTGAATTCTTCAAAGTATTCCTGTGGCATAGGACTACATTTGTCAAACCAATAGCTGCAAGGCACTATTGAACATACGATATCAAGTCAAACTATCACTCCAACTGGATGACGTATGCCTAGACTTCGAAGACTTCTAACTAATTGTCGCTTAAAGTGCTAGACTTTAGGAACTTGCCAAGAATTGCTAACAAGGAGAGGTCAACTGTTGACAATCCCTATTTCATGGAGGTTATGACTTCATTGTGCAAAAAGAAGAAGCCAACATTGGAAGAAGTTCCATCTTGGCTTTTCATTTGCATTAACAAGAAGGAACAAGCACAAGTCCTCTGTTTTGTGGAGAAGAATGAGGTTTTAACAACCTTCAACATTGATTATGTTGATTATGCTGCGAGTAAAATTAAGCACCTAGGGAATCTTTTGGTTACTAAGATGCCGAGAAAGGTATTGCCTATGTTCCTATAGAATCTTGCCAACACCCACCAAGTAAAAATTCTAGATGAGTTCAATTGTCTAGAGACAACAAGGTACACAAAGCCATGTGCATATAGCGAGCTCCAATATAGGATTTACAATATTGAGTTGAGGATGGGATTTTACTTGTGGCTTGTGAAAGAGTTTTATAGTCTAGGGATGTGTCTTTTCTTAGGATTTGCAAGTGGGAAGCTAACTTGTGCAACACTGATGAGTATTGTCTTCAATGTTCAAATTGAATCAAGTTGATTGGCATTGCTTTGTGTTGTTTATGTTGTTACATAATCATTATTAATTAAGTAGATGCACTCTAAGCACCATTCAAATCAAGTTAATCTGAATAGTTGACTTGCATATAGTTCTTTGTTTGACTCCTTTATCATGTTGTTTTGGATGAGTTGTGTCAATGTTTATGCTTCTAGTTTAGCCGAGTCAACCCGGTGGGAGGAAATATGTACCAAGGCATTGTTGCTCGATAAATCAGATTTTCTTGATATTGGGTGTCCGGTAAATGTTGTAGACCTTCTTGTGTATCGCGGTTCACAATCGGCACCCTCTTCTTCAAAGAGAAAGCTTAGATCCAGTCAAGATTTACTTGGGAGTCAACGGAGAATGTCACAAGCCGTAATCTTGGAATTCACCAGATTAATATTTAAGAGTCTATAATTATATAGAATTTTTCAAAATTTCTAATAGGAAAAAAGGATTAGAACCCTCTTAGCCTAAACATCTCATTAAGACTAAGAGGATGCTCCAAGTAATCCGTAATGGGATCCAAGACGGAATCGGATTCCGGAAACCCAGATAGTGATAGCCTACAGTCTAGACTTTCAGCCTAGAAAAATAGGGATCTGTTATGGGTAAACAATCGGCTTCAAGAACGGTCGGTAAGATGATGGGTACTTAATCCCGCCACACTCATTTGTTCCTCCTCTTTCTTCCACAACTGTTTTGTGCCCATATAGTTGAGAGAAAGAGTGGTGAGTTAGTGAATGCTTTAGGAGCTACTAACTGTCCAGATCTCGGTCTAAGTCTTTAGTTTGCAATGGCGGAGCGGGATATCCGAAAACCATTGGTGACGGGGCGGATGGTTTGTCCAACCATTCCAGAAAGGTTGAGAGAGTGGTCACAATTGGAGGATGATCTGAGTGAGATAGAGTGTGTCGGTCTGTTCTTGAGGCCATGGACCGTAAAGAATGACCGGATGATTCAAGAGCTGATTGTAGGTGCTTCAAATCAATACGAGTTGATAGTGAGGGGGAGACTCGCAACTTGGATTGACGAGGTCTAGGCCAAGGTTTACGGATTTCCCCAAAAGGGATCCGGTTTAGCTTCTCGAATAGACAAGTTTATAGTCGGGAAGTTTAGGAATGCAACCCATTCTAAGGAAGGGTATTCCATTACTAACTGCTTGGATGCAAGCCAAAGGCATGTCCTAGAGTTCCTCATCCCCATTCTCTATTTGGTAAAGCCTACTCGGGTTACGGTTATGGTAGCCAACACCATCTTTGGTGCTTTGGAGGGTAGATCGGTCAATTGGGGCAAAGTGATTGGAGCAGTAGTCTCCAAGCATACCGCCAATATAGGGAAAGCTAAGACCAGCCCCATTGGTCCTTACTTGTTCCACCTCTACCACCATGCAGAGCTTTTGAGTGATGCGGAAATGGTAGAGTACAATACCGGATCTACCATCTTGCAATACGGCCTCACATGTGAATGAGGCAGAGCAGCTGCCGATTGAGGAGGAAGAGGATCCAGAAGAGGAGGAGAAACTCCTGGATCAAAGGCAAAGGAAGTCCACTGATCCGGCTTCATGAGGGAAGCTTCCAGCTCAAGACAAGATTTCGACAGAAGAAGAAGGTAGCATATCCGGATTCTTCACGACTGGGTTCAACTGGGTACTACAAGCACAAGAGTACCACGAGAACTTGGTGGATCCGCTAAGGAAGATCAGTCGGGAGTTGAAGACGGAGCCGGAAGACATCCTCGATGCATTGAAGAAACTTTCGAATCCGGAAGTGCTAGAGAAGAAGGAAAAGCAGATTGAAGGCCTGGAGAAGGAGAAGGCGGATCTTCAAGCTAGACTGAGCTGGGTTCAAGGAGAGATGGCCGCAGCAAAGCAAAGGGAGAAGGAAGCCCTGTAGCTGTTGAAGAACCTATCCGAGTTAGTAGACAAGCCGGCAAACCTTGTGATGAAGGCGGCTCTCGTGCAAAACCGACTTGTAGAGGAAGGGCACCTTATTGGATCTAAGGTGATCCGGATCTTGGTAGACTTCTCCTCAAGGATGGAGTCTACTTTGAAGGAGATGCGTCAGCTGCTTGGACAGATTGATCTGGACTGTGTTATGGACTTCTCCAGCTTTCCGGAGATCCACTTTGACACAAAAACTCCAATGAAGCTGATAGCCTTGATGCCACTGCCATCTAGACCAGAACCCTCACGGGAAACTCTCCAACATTTGACGGAACCCTTCTCCACACAACTCAAGAAGACAATCCGGGGAGTGTGAAGACAATGCGTGAACCAAGTAAGCATCCGGAAGCAACATGAGAGTTAGCACCGCCAGAGATTACGGTTTCGCCACCTATCCCAGTATTCCACCTTCCGGAGAAGGAGCAACTTCAAACACCTCGCACACAAACCCATGGTGAATTGGCGGACCGGATCGGAGGACTGCTGAATCCGGCCTGGACCCATCCGGAAGGATTCAAGCACATGCTGCAGCAGCAACAACTAAGGAAGGAGATGGACCCCATCGTATTGGATGAGACGTCTCTAGATGAGGAAGATGAAAGGGAGATTACTCAGATTGAGAAATCTGAGGAAGAGGAGTATTGGACTAGATCAAAAGAGGAAGTAGGGGAATACTCTCCTCTGGAAATCCAGAAGATCCAGACCTGGGCACCATTACGGATGACACTGGTGATGGAAACTCCAAAAGCAACTCCAAGGTCATCCACTAGAGCACTAGCAAGTCAAGGTGGGAGCAACTAGAAGAAGGCGCAAAAGGCGAAGTAGTTAGGAGTTTAGGTAGTTAGGATTTGAGTTTTGAATCGGATCCGGGTTTCCAGGTGTAGGCCCGAGATCCGGATTTGTAGAATCTGAATTTTTCAGGTTTCTCGGGAAGTTTGTGAGTGGTCACCTAGATTTCCAGGTGGCTTTTTGGCCTTTTTGGCTTTGGATGTTTTGAGTTTTTAAGTGAGGGGCAAGTTTGTTGCCTCTCATTCCATCCTAGTGTTATAGTTTTTATCTTGTTATCCTTTCTTTAATCTAAGCCACCAAGTAGACCCTCAAGAATTGATCTGTCGTATATCTAACTTTCCAGTGTTCTCTTGTGAGTGTGTTTAAGTAAGAGAGGAGGAGGAAAGGAGGAATCCGGATCTGAGGGAACTTGGATCTCAGATGTGAGGAACGTTTGTGACGTAGTCTAGACTTGTGATTTTGGTTTTGAGCACATGTCTTTAAAACACTGTTATAGGAATCCAATTAGGAGTGGTGTGGGTGCGGGTCCGGTATACCAGGGAGGGTTCCATGTGGAGATAAGCAACCACCAGTGGAAGAAATCCCCATACTACTTACCGGAAGGTTAGCCAAACTCTAGGATCAGTCTAACAAACGACTTACAATCCTTATATCAGTTCCGGTTTTTGTTGGTCTGTTGTTGTAGTGGAAAAGTCTAGAAGTGGCTCTGTGTGACCTTCCTTCCAGATTGGACATCTAGGAAGTTGTGAGAGTGTTTTCGGGCTGATCGAGTGCAATAGTTGGTCTAAATGGGTGTTGAGAAGATTAGAGAAGAGAAGAGTGTGTGAGGAATACGAGTGGTGAGTCCCTACCCTTCTATACAATCAAAGGCGAACCCTCTGAGGGTAAAATAGAGGTACCAAAAATCGGTTTGTGTGTGAAGTTACGAATCCGGATTTCGGAAGGGAGTGAATCCGAATTGGATTCTAGAAAGATAGTAATCTAGAAAAAGAGAATAGAAGTAAAAAGAGTGCTTAAGTTGGTAGAATGGATGATCTAGGCTTGTAGCAATATACTAGAATCCCTTGGAATGATATTTCGAGTTAGTTTACACGTTTTGGTGTTGTAAATGGTATTTACCGCCTGCTATGTGTACGACAAAGAAGGAAGCCGGTGCTTGTCATAGATGATATTTTTGACGATGATGACAATGTAGATGATGATGGAGACTTTGATGATGAGGGGGGGCTTGATGACTTCTCAACACCAACAAGCCGTCCATCTACAGAGGTACCAAGGTCATCGACTTTTTTATGCTATCGCTCGCAATTTGTTTAGCCAAAAACATCTACTATATCTTGAAGGCCAGAGAAGAAGCAAAAATGGGACACAATCATGAGCGTCATAAAACAAATGGCAGTCATTCAACAATAGACTAGACAGTCATTTGCCGAAATGCAGAAGCAAAGTGAATTAGCCCTTGTGAAGATTAAGGCTGAGCAAGCAAAGGAGCAACTCCAAGATATGGCAATACGTGAAGAAGTGCGGAGGTGTATGGAGAACACCTAGGCTTGGATGCAAGAGGAATCAAGGCAAAACAGAGAATTGATGCAATTTCTTCTCAAGAGGAATCAAGTAGTGTCGGTTGCAACATTGCAACCTGCTTCTCCTTCTCCGCCATTATTAATGTAGAACCAGACATCTGGATCAAACAACAATGGAGCTTTAAGTCCTCAAGAGTTGGAGAAAGTGGCTCTACTTCTTCCGGTCAAGTCTCCAATATAGACACCTCTTCCCCTTACTAAAGATAATTAATGTCACAGAACCTACTCCTTCAGTTGGACGTGAAGGTGTATTTGATGAGCGCGAAGGCGGCAATGGGGAAGCGGCAACAGTACGTTGGAACTGAGGAGATCAATGTTGGGCACAACCTAACAGTGGATGCTTCCAAAATAGAACTCGGAAGTGGTTCCTTTCCCATCAGAGATCCACCAACAAGTTGTGCCCAATAATCACTAGATGTTCTTTTCTGTAGTTTTAGCTTGGCTCGAGCTGATTTGTATTATAGACTTCATGTTGTAGATATGATTGTAGATACAACATTCATTTTTTACAGAGCTCCACTACTAGTGTTGGTAACTGTAGAGTTAGAAAGTGTATTGCTCCATTTTGTATGATGAATCTTGTTTCAAGAATGTATAATATACAATTTTCTCACGAAAATATTTCCATTCAATTGTGAATTGCAAGTTTTGAGAAACCACTTGTTTTGCTTGAGTCATGCATGTCTCCCTCAGCACAATCGTGATCACTATCACTTACAAGAAATCTAAATGTGAATGACATGGCAACAAGCACCGGACTGTTCACTAAACTATTTGATGACATGTTTGTACAGATTCCAGCACCTTCGGCACCTGAAGATGCTAATGAGCCTTCCAATTTTCCAAGATGTAAGGTACAAAATTCTCTCCTATTTTTCAATCACTTTGAATTATTTATGTTGTTGCATTCTCAAGTTAGTCACCTTAGGCTTCCATCTGATTTGGCATGACATCTACAATGAGCCAATTTCACGATCGTAATTGGTTGCACATTCATCCTTTTGTTAGTAGGAAATCGATCCTCTAGTAGCTCGTCAAGGGGCATTGGAGGTCGGCCATCGGCCATTGAAGTCTGGGGTGATGGAGAAGTAGATCAATGTCATCTTGGACTTCAACGGCATTCTTTATGTTTGTGAAGATTGGAAGTTCAAGGGATCCATTAGGTAGTTCAAGCACTAGTCCGAGCTCCACTCTACTACAACTACCATAGTTGTGGGGCCAAAGGTAGTGTTTGTCCAACCAAATTGCTCTGCGTTTCTTCTGGAGTTAGAAAAGATAGCAATTGTTTTGGTGTAGAGTTCCATGAAAAAATCCACCACTAAAGAGATTTGTGCTTATCTCTTCTGAGACGGAGAATTGCCCTTCTTTGTCCTTGGACATGATTCTTGCAAGACTTTGAAGTGTAGAGACAAAATCGAAAGGTTGACCTTATATAAGGAACCAGGAAAAAATAAGGAGTTGTTCTTAAAAAACCTTGATGTGCTGTTTGGTTTCTCTCAAGGACGTTTCACTGATGAGAATTTTGTAATAGTAGACAATAGCCCTCGTAAACACATCATGAACAAACTTAAGAATGTACTACTCTCGGATTCTTGGACTAACCAAGGGAATGGCAACAAAGATATCTTCCTCCTCCAAGTCCTACTTCCTTGGTTCCAAAGATTGCACGTCAATCCGACGTGGGGCTAACGTTGTTCCATTCAAATGGTCTGGGGAGAATCGGACGGAAATGCTTTGTGAGGAAAGGGGTCGTTGAAAGTACGACAAACTCGTGGAGGTGGTTTGTGGGTCATCCAATGTTAGTTCAAGAAGCTCCCAGAGGTATGCAGTTCATCTTGGGCTGTGCTAACATGTGGCATGTTCACTCAATGTTCTGAAATTCTCATGCCTTAGCCTTTCAGCTCGCATCACTCTTATATGTAGAGTGGGGCATTTTTAGTCGATGGATCCTTGTTCCATGCTTTATTGGGGTATGTAGTGCTAGTTTGTATGCACTTATTATTTATGGATGGTCAAATGTGTTTTTAATTTACTCTCTTTCATATGTTCCAAATGGTGAGTGACTCGCCGTTTTAAGTTTCAAGTGAGGAGCAGCCATGTCAAGCGTCCATGGACTCCATCCTCGACTATGGACAATACATAATCCTCAATACAAGAAATTTCCTATGCTTGGCACCTACCATCAACTTGACAATGGACTTCTTTGTGAAGCCCGTTGAGGACGGGTGGTGAATAGCCCTCCAAACGGGAAGCCACGCTTGCCTATCTTGTGCCCACCATCTCCTTTGCACTCTAGGGATCAACGTGCCTCATCAATGTCACCATTTGTTTCAAATAGGGTCACACAAAAGAAGCTTCACGGAGATGCAAACTATCCAATTTCTACTTAGGAGTTGAAAATTGAAGTTCCAAACAATGCATGTGAAGCAATTGTCTCCATATTAGTTATCCCGCCTATAATTCCACATCCGCGGGCAGCATCTGAAGGGGGAAGATTGAAGAGAAAACATGGTGGGTCCTCATGTAGTCAATTCTCCACTCCAAGTAGAGATTCTTGGGAGTGCAAGTCCTTGCAAGCATAATGGAGAGAATGCATTCGTCTAGTGGTGCCGGTAACAAAAGGGTATAGTCAAGGACCTAAAATTTTCAAAGCCATGGAGAAGATGAAGAGTCTATTGCATAGTTAGGAAGTAGTTGTGGCTACTAAAATTTAGAGTGACATAGATATAGAAAGTCAATGTGTACCCATTGCATTTGGCTATATACCATAGTTCGTGTCAAGTATGGTTTTGATATTTGTCATAATGATTGTACACCCTAAACCTAGGAAGAACCATTGTAAATTGTTGCAATCCTCATATTGAAGGACATGATGTTGTAGACTGTGTTGAAGGCATCTACACCATTGAATGCAGTCCCTAATCTATTACAGACTAGGTAACCAAAGTACCTCATCTTCATCGGTTGTATCGGTCTTGCAAGTAGATTACTTGGGAACATGAGGGCATGGTAATTGAATAATGAAGTGGATGTTGATCTTTGAATGGATCTAGGCAAGGAAGTTGTAGAGTTAAAAATATTTGGGTGTCATTGTAAGCATTTTCATAAACAACAATCTAATTAAGAGTGTCAAGATTGCAGTTTATGAGAATGCTCAGTGGTGTTTGGATATTTGTTTTTCTACGACTTCCTTGCCTAGATCCAACCAAAGCTCATCATCCACTTCATTCTTCAATCACTATGCCCTTGTCTTCTCAAGCAATCTACTTGTAGTGTCCAATACCTTTGATGGAGATGAGGAACTTTGTTGCTAGGAATGTAATAGTAGGCCATGCTTTAACAAAGATTTGTTGATAATATATACACATAATACATGGTTATTTGCTTATTATGTTTCATTTATTGGGTTACAATTCACATTTATTGCATGATATTTTGAAATTCTGTATTTCTTCACTAGTTTTGTATGTGATTGTTTTGCTTTCTAGTGTTAAGGGACCACGGATTCTTCTCACATTTATAATAAATAGTATTTTTAAAACTCTTATTTCAATGGAAAACTCCCATTTTAATGTATATGATGTTTTCACTTCTTTGTTCGTTACTTCCACATCACATTAGTTTTTCATGACTTCATCACATGTTCAGTAGGCCTTCCATTTACATTCCAAATACTTAGAATGCAAAATACAACAAATAAGCAACAAGTAAACAATATTCAAGTTCCCTTGAAGGACTCAATAACACTTTTGAATGCAATCTTATTTAATGATGCTACATGTAAATCTTATAACATTATAATCCCCCTAGTTCTAAAAAACTTGATGAAATAACATATGACGGACCTCAAGACCTTGCCCAAAACATCAACAACAAACCAGTGATCGCAAGTCCTTCCACAAACATTGCTCGGCAAAGACTTCTCGAACCCGAAAAAATACTTAGATACCTACAATATCGAACACAATAACCTTCACTAAACCCACTTTACACTATCATGATACACCTCACAAACACTATTTCACATAATATACTAGTTAATCTTCGACACTGACACACATAGGTTTTATCCAAGAAAACTACTGAAGTTGACTATTCATTTCGCATTTTCAACGTCCTAAGCAGATTTCAATTCTAATGCAGATAGACATGTCTTTCCTATCACAAAATTCAGGTGTTGTGCACATCCATGTCACTTTTGTTTGTTCAATCTTCAACATACTTCGTGACCACTTGCATTTCCCAAATTTGGTGCTTGTCTTTCGATGGCCCTTCCCTTCCTCCTGTTGACATCTCTATTCTAAACCCCCTTGTATGTATAAAAGTAAAATTATATTTGAATAAACTAAATTCCTCTATTATTAAGAGTGAAAAAAGGCAATGTATAGAAAGTTTCATTAGAGCCTCCTCATTAGATGTCATAGAAAATTTTCCCCTTATTTCATTTCGAACCTACAATCCGTCGTCGTCATCAAATGTACATATGTCAGATTCATAGCAAAATATTTTCCGAGATGAAGATGCATTAGCTCTATTACCTCTCAAGTGTTCTAGTTCACATTCTAGACAAGATATATAATCATCTTTCGACATCTTCTTTTCACCTACATTGACTATAGTAGCTATTTATATGGTTGTGCCCGAGAAAACCACGTCCATGTCGTTGCAATGCTATGAGTGTTTTTCACCGGTGTGGCGAAAAATACCCTCAGAGTTGGGCCGATGGGGAGTGTATGAGACCTCTACCTAGTCCGCCTTCCAAGGAATGAACTTCCTAAGTTATTTGCTACAAACTACTACTTTTAGACTCTACCCTAACTACACCAATTACATGTGCATTGACACCACAAATGGACAATACAAATGGACCACCTCCATTGACAACACAATTTTAACAATACAAATGGAAAAAATCAAGCATACATTTGCAAGCTCATATAAATCAAACCCACATATCCAAGAAAACTCACAAATTTATCAAGAATGCAATGAAAATTGCAAAACAAGTACAAGTTAAGAGATTTGAGGAACCTCGAAATCCATTGAGACCAACTGCCACTTAAATGGCTACTCCATCTTTGTTTTTGATCAGAATTCAATGAGACTAAGCTTTTTGGAAAGCTAACTTCACTATATATCACCCCTCCAAATTTCAGCTCCATCTAAGATACTTTCCATCGGATATCGCCCTTCAAAGTTGGCATTCCGAATCTCACTCAAACTTCTACTCTAATCATCGTTTTCCCCACTTCTCACAACATAAGAGCAAACCTAATCGACAAATGTGCTAATCTCTAAACATAACTCATCTTCCTCCTCTCACAACCACAACATCTCTCTCCCCAAACACACAAAAATGCAAGAGACCAAAAGAAGAAGAGAAGTGGCGGGAGAGAGAGAGAGGGTTTACAAACCCTACTCCCCTCCATCTACCCATTGTCTACATCTCCTTTCTTCCAGTCTACATCTACTTTCTTCTAGTCTTGGTCTTCTAATCTTAATCTTCTAGTCTTCTAGTCTCCTAGTCTTCATCTTCTAGTCTTCCAATCTTGATCTTCTAGTTTTCTAGTCTTCATCTTCTAGTCTTCTAGTCTTCATTGACTTATCTTGTATTTTTGACCTTCATTTCTCCTAATTTTGTTTTCACTTCTAATTTTCAATTCATCTTGTTTTCAATCTATATCTTTTTGTATTTGTTACTTTTTGGTTTCTAATTTATCTCTTATGCCATTTTCTACTTATAGTATTTGGTTTTGGTTTTGGTTTTGTATTTTTATGGTCATTATATTTTTGGTTCCCTATTTGATTCTAATTTAGTTCACCTAACTAGTAGTGTTTTGATTTTCCTTTTTACCTCATTTTATCATTAGCCTAATTTAGACATTGGTAGAAAATTACATTGTGGTCAACAAACGCTAGCTAACATTTTTTGTCAACTACGTTCATTGCAACGCAATTTTCAGAAAACTACATTGTAGTGAACACAATTGACAAAAAATGTTAGCAAGTGTTTGTTGACCACAATGTAATTTTCTACTAGTGGGATACTCTATCAAATCTTGCCTAAAGTATTTTTAATTTTATATCCCCATTTTTTTCCTAGAATTTTCCTTTTGTTTTCTCCTAATTGCCTTTCCTAACCTTTAGCAATAATTTTCCAAGATTCCTAGCCCTATCTAGCGGAAAAAAACTCACTAATGGATAATTGTAGTGTAATTTGAAGTACTAACACTTCCAACTTGTGAATTCACGCATAATGTTTATATTTTCCATTTTATAAAAGGTGAACCAAAATGGTTTTTCATAGATGCACTCTAACACCTACTTCATATGCCTTGTGAAACAAATACATTGCAATTGCACTCTTAGTTAGAAAAATAAGATTTTCCTATATAGAGAAATGAGTCTTGACGACATTAAAGATGAACACTGCATAGTAAAAAATGTAGAAGACAAAGTCTACTTAGATTCATATTAGGTCTAAGAACACATATTATGTTGAATGTAGACTCTCCGCTACATAAATCCTAGAAAGAATGCATGCCCACACTATGAATAATTGCATAGTCAAGCAGTTTCACTCTTCTTTGCACAACTAGAACCATTGCCAAAGAAATGTATACACCGGATTGTCCCTTAGCAAACTTCAACCAAAAAAATATGATATTTGCCTCCCTCAAATGAAAGAAGTTGCATGGAACAATTTTTGCAATTATACCTTTTAATATCACACATACATGTCAATAAGTCTACTTACTATGGAATGATGGTTCTCTTATTTAAGGAAATATTTGGTATTCAAAAATCTTCTGATAAACAAATTAGTTGGTGGAATTTTATGATGAACTCTTGGTTCAATTCAAAGACTCATATTTAGGATAGCTCAATGACATCCTTCTAGATGTTGTCAATTAAACTCATACATATTATGAATTATATTCACATGAGTAATATGCACCTCGCTTCCACATAGCCTTCAATATGTTAGCTACAATTTTTCATATATAGTAGGTTGTATCTCATATTTGAATATCAATGGATTATATTGACAATGCAAACCTCACATCACATACAATACCAAGTTAGGATTGACAATTATTTCCAACAATTATAATCTCGTTTCGATGCCTACCTCACTGTTTCCTCTCCGTTCCAACTATCTTCTGGCATAGTGAACATCTACAACCTCATAGTGTTCTAAATGATGTCTGCCGTTTACACCTTCTTCAATGTCATACACTTTGGATCCAATCCGATGTGGTCTTCTATGCATGGATTGCTCCTCCCAATCCTCATGAATGCATACCTATCCATGTTTCTTCAAAATTGGAGTTGTTGAATCTTTGATTTTTCCGAAACCTTTGTCGCATTGCATTTCCTCTCCCACTTCATGAGGGTCAAGTGACCTTCCATATAGTTCTCGAAGTCTTTCCCTTATTCCGTTTATACCTAATGAACTAGTCCTTTCAAGCGTTTTCCAACAAGCATTAGTATAACGCCCATGCTCTCTTCTCTCTTTCCTTTGCTTGTTGTTGGCAATCTTCTCCAAGCGCTTCTAAATTGTTATATCTATGTTTAGTGGTTGCTTGTCATCTCTACAAATCAATGATATAAGCTCTGTCTTCTTCCTCGTGACAACCTTACTTGCCAAGGTTCTCAAATAGTCTCCATTTAATTTACTAGAATACTCCAAATTCTTGTTCAAGCGGTCCTTGAATATGCACATGTCTTCATAGGTTTGCTTCCTGATGTGGGTGCATGATGGATCTAGCCATTTAGCTAGTTTGTTAATTTTGGCTATCCATGGTTTTTTCCGAGGGCCAAATGGATTCCCTTCATTATCTAATGTTAAATAGAATAACTTCTTCCCTTTTCTCTTTCGTTTGGATGTCTTTGCTTCAAGTATTGACTACTTATAGCATCTTGTTCTTCTATCCATTGCTAGAGATGGTAATCTAGTTTGCTCTTTCCTCACAATTTGCAGTGCCCCTTCATTTGAATCAGCTTCATCCTCTAGCTATTGTCCCCTACACTTCATAAGGGATCTCAACTTGGAAGAACATGGGCTTCTACTCCATTGTCTACAGTTAACATTTGGCGACTCAAGCCTTCGTGTCATGTACCAAGTGTCAATGGACGGTGAATCCCTTCTTCAGCAGTGCACAAGGTCCACCATTGTATCCGCATTTTTCTTCAGAAAACCTAAAATACATTGAAATTGTGAAGTGAAAACTTCTATGTCTTGCCTACACTTTCACACGCAACCTGAAAATGCTATAATTACGTACAAGTGGAAAAGAATGTAAACATGACTATGTTAATGTCTTCTTTTCTTTCATCTATAGTTTTATTTTCCAAAAAAATGATTCTCTTAATTAATTGTGTCCAATGTATTCATCATCTGTATGTATGGTATACAACACTTCATTTGTCAATATTTCAATCCATACTTTGTCATGCTAGTATTATTCATAAAATGGATCTTATTCAATGAGAATAACACTTATTGCATTTTGCATATATAATGCAAGTGTTCCTCTTCCCTTCATTATATTCAATACAAGTTTGCCAATCTAAAGTTATAAAAAATATATGGAAGAGATTGCTGAAAATGAAGAGAAAAAGATGTTTCTTATCACGTTGGGTCATTTCTTCAATTCCAATGTCTCAATAATCTTCTATGTTGTTTGTAGATCTCATGCACTCAGGGCCTTCTCTGTGATATGCAGGACTTATAGAAGGACTTGGTCTTAGAGTCCCTGATACAACTTCCCAAATTCTCTTAGATGGATGATTGTGAGGTCTTTCAACCATGTAGTCCACATCACATTCCTGTTCTTATCAACGTCTATGTGCAAGGAAGACACTGCGTCTCGAATCTCTTCTTCTCGGCGATTGCAACCGACAATGAAATAGGACATCAATTTATGATACACTATCATTACGGTACTTTGTAAAGAGTCTTCTCAACACTATTCAACCACGCATGACATTGCATTCTATCAAACTTGGAAACAACATTGACATATCAATTTCTAAAGTAGACACACAACAAGTGTAACCTTCTTAAACAATATTTCCATCAAGAGTCATGAAAACCTCTTAGAATATGAAAATCCTATCTTTGCCTAAACACTATTTTCCTACTATAATTAGATATAGCAATTGCATAATATCTATGCAAACGAAATCATCCCTCTTTGCAAGTTTCCTATAGAATTTGAAAACATGGTGAACGCAGTATTTAATACTATAAACTACATCTTCTATGGAACTATTGACATCATCGATGTCAATAATTTCTCTAACTCATTCTACTTAAGCACTTACGCTTGATGTTTATTGACAACTTCATCGACATATGAAATAGGAATAAAAGGGAATATGATGAGATATTTTCTTGCACTTCATTATTTTTAAGTGGCCCAAAATTCTTCAATTTCAATTTCAATTGCTATAGTATAGGCTGCACATGCTAAAGTGATTGACATGCTTCATTATTATCTAATGATTATGACATTGGAAAAGAAATTATGGAGTTTCAAAAAGGAAACTAACCTTTGTCACCATAATATGTGCCTGGTCATGAATTGCGTGCATGTGGTCATACATTCTTAGATGTCGGGATACGTGGATCAAAAGCCTGTTGCTTTCCTTGCCCGCCTAAGTCCACCATAGTGCACAATACTTTGTTCTGAGAAGCTTTTCAAGTCGATTGTTTATGTACCACACTTTGAACTGACGCATGTTCAAGAACTGCAACAATAATAGGAGGTTTGTCTAAGTCATAAGGCCTTATTCATTAAATTGAGACAAAGTGACAATTTTGAAACTTTGAAAAATGGATGCAAAGCTCTAGCAAATTAAGAGTTGTTGAACCCAACGATATGTAGAGTTGGCCATGTAACAACAATAGAAAGCTTTGAACAAGCTACCCCAATTGACTTTAAACATGAGATTGCAATTGCATCAATACATGAGAAGATGTAAGACTTTCTTTTAGATAGAAGACCTGAACTACTCTATACAAAGAAAGGGAGTCATTTAAAAGTGAGTAAGTTGGATTTACTTGTGCGGTTTAATACAAAAAGAGTAAGTAAATATTCTTTGTAGTGAATGAATTATGAAGGCATAAGATTCAATGGAATCTATATAGCGGTTTCTTGTATATGAAGCATTGAACTTCTGAAAGTATTTTTGTATGTCTACTTACTATACTATTAATAGTAAAGGATACCTCAAAACTAAGTACTTTGAAATCTTTACTTGCTTGATTTACTTGTTGGTGGCAAAATCTTTACTTTGTCTATTTCTATACAATTGCTCCTAGCTGCTTCCAATGCTTTAAGCTTCACCAGTCCTTTAAAGATATCCTCATGTCGAAAATGATAGTGCGGCCCACTTCCCCCCCCCCCAAAAGACTCGCATAAGCTCAAGCTTTGAGCTCCATTTTCCTTTCGCTTTGACCTTCGAGTGGCTTGGGGGGCCTCTAAAGCTGAAAGCAATCTTGACCCTCGAGGAAGCTGCCTCGGTAGTGAGGCATTGGCACTGTCTATGTCCAAAAGTTGAGTCCCTATTGTTTTGAAGTCCAAAGAACAGCAATGTTCTTTGAAAATTCGTTGCCTGAAAAGATTATTGGTGGAAGGAGATCGTCTGGTTCTTGCAGATTATGAGGGATGAGGGTGCTTATCCTTTATCCAAAGTACAGTAACATTAGTAGTTGGCTTTCATTCCACCCCCCCTTTTGTCATCCTCCAATACAACCACTAACTTCAATCCATCGATGTGAACATTAAGAACCAGAGATGGAGTCGGAACATCATCTTCTAGCCGAGGATGTCTCAGTGCTTCATGCAAGGGTAGGTTTAGTTTGCAACTAGTTGCCATGTTTGTTCACGGTTTTGGCGAGAAGGAATTCCCATGACTAGAGGATGCTCGCTTCAACGGCGACGGAGAGCATATGGGAGTCTTGGCAGGTGCGTGATTGGGGGGGTTGTCTACAACCTCATCTTCAATGTCCCCCTTGGAATAGTCTATGGCCGCAGATGCAGCGTCTGTGGCAAACCACAACAGGTACGGTTCGGTATCATAACTTCCCCCCTCAAATTCAGATTGGTTGGACAACGATCTTTCCGATCTAGAGAGGAGACTCCTGGTCAGCCTTTGCCTTTTTGGCGGTTCAACAAAGCGAACGCCTCCAACTTGCAGTACGTATATGATCAACAAGCCCTCCCACATTACCTCCGTCGAACAAATGCACAAGCATCTTCAATTGAGAATGGAAGACATGTATAGTAAACCCCCAAGTACATGGCAAAGATTGAAGGGAAATGCGAACTCAATATATTATTTACAAAAGATTGTAGCGTACAAATCGAGGACTATATAGAAAATGCTATCTCACATCTAGAGAGAATCTACTTTATAGCATACTTCCTACGTCAGCCTTGCTCTATGACTACACCTATTCTCCAAAGTTCATATCTAGAACCCATGACCTTCGAGGACTCGATCATCCCGTCTATGAGCTAGTCCATATTGTAGTCCCTAGCTCCCAATGGGTTCAAACCAATGTGGTTGTCCTTGACGTATCTTTGCATTTGGCCCAGTTGGTAGCTTGATTCTACATGTCTGAGCCATGGCAAAAGTTCCCCCATGAGGACATTGTCTCTGTGGTTATGGTGCCTCCAAGTGTCTAGGAATATGGCATTTCCATTCTCATTGCAGACACTCTTGTTCAGAGAGTCATCAATGAGAAGCATATTATCCAAGGTCAACGACATGCCTCCACTAGGATTGATGAACAAGGTCTTGAAGAGCACTTTCATACAATGCATTTGTTCTCCGAGATGAAGAACTTCCCCGGAGAATACTCTATCTTCTTGCACTCATCATGACTAAGAATATCATAGGGTACTCTACAACCGCTGAACAAGTGTCTTGCAATGAGTTTTGTGTTACGCTTGAACATTGTGGTCCACACTAAGACCCTATCCGCAATCATGGAAACCTGTCAGAGGAATTCACCTAGATTTTCCTGAGCAAATATTGCCTTGGGTTTGATGATCGTGGGATTTTTGTGGCAGAGAACATTGTCTTTGAGCTTCTCCAGTTTGAATTTCTCCCCATAGGACTTCATTGCGGTTTGATAGAGTATGCCGTTCAAGTCGAAGATAATGTTCAGCCACTTCCTCCACAATGGAGCAAGTATGGGAGGCACATTCCTAGGCACGATCTCTCTCCCGCCCACTACTACTACCTCATCAAAGCATAACAACAAAGAAATGGAGTTACCTGTTTAAATGCAAAAATGGGAGATCTAGAAAGTGGATAGAAGCATTTATTTCCCCTAATCGCCTACGCTCTCCCATTAGAATGTGCTTTCATTGGTAGCGGATGGTGCATGCTTTTATTTTTTTACCAAGTGCACCATTTCCTACATGGCTAGTGTGCTACCCGAGAGCACCTGAGGGTGTGTTGTCGGAGCAACAGGGAATGTAATTAGACAGCTCTACAATTGGCTCCTCTGGGACTGTAATGCACTCAAGAGCGCTACGAACTAACTCTAGAGCTTGTCATACTTCATATCTAATTTCTCTTGCAATTCAATAATTTTCTCATTGACAACTTTGTTGCCCACCAGTAGCTCCGCAACTAGCCTCTCTTTTTCCTCCCACTCCTTTTGCTTGGCTATCCTCCTCTCCTTGGCTTCCTGGTCTTTCTTCCACTAGTCGTTCTCGACCTTCACCACTACACTTGAGGGTGCAATGACAAGTTTTAGCTCAACTTGCTAGGGAATACCATCGGCATCATTGGTATCATCTGATGAGTACGGATGATCAATATCATCATCATCACTTATGATGATGGGGTTATCTGATCGCCTTGAAGGGTGAATTTCTTCAGTTGTAGGATTCCCCTCAAATCTGACCACGTTGGTAATGACAATGTCCTCATTGTCTCTCCCTCGTTCCTCTCCAGCCTACTCCTCCCGATGTCTCTCAAACTCAGTGTCGGTCTCTACATCCTCGTCATCATATTGACTTTGCAGTATGAACAGAACAGCAGGAGCATCCATCCATGTGTGGACCTAGAATGTGTTCGTCTCGAATTGATCAATTCCTTCAACACTAGGATCAATACTTACATGTGGACCGACAACTTCCCTCTCGCAGTTCTCCACAACATTACTTTCTAAAGGTGACTCCAATGTCATGGGTGGTGATGGAGGTGAGTTCAAGTAAACGACTACAAGTCCATGACTTGTAGGACAATCGTACAATAGCAAATAAGGTGAATTCGAAATCCTGAAATCATTCTTATCCATCTTATTCACTAGGAGAGCGATTTTCGAATATGGCTTTGCATCTTCTCTGTCACTAAAGCCATAGAAGTACACTCTGAACATCTACAGATCACACACAAACGTTTTAGATGTTGCAATTCTAAATAAATGTTGAATGTGTATCTAAGGTAGATGATATTATCGTCCACCCCAAGATAACAATGGACTACACATAGTTCAAACATAACCTAAGAAAATTTAAAGAACTATAATCCTAGATTCGAGAATATGATTTCTTGGGGAGAAGATGCACTAACGTTCGCGGCTAGCATGAACTTTGGTCCTACATAGATGCTAAGAACATTTTCATCTAGTGTTGCAAAGGCTTGGAGGATGTTTAGGTAAAACTCCATTCACAATTCGGTGGGATGTATCTTCCACTTGGCTTCTGTATTCTTGGACGGATTGGTATAGTATACACAACTGGAAGGTGTGTCATATTTTGATTTGAGACACATGTTGGCGGTAGTGGCAAAGTCATTATCCTTCTTGAAAAGGAAGAGGAGTGGCACATCCAGAGCTTTTCCTCTATTCGTCATGTTATTCAACATCTTTGCTCTACTTGGGACGTAGGTGGATATGATGAAGACATACCCAATAAGCTTCAGAGCTACAAACGAAGTTGCAGCCTTTACATCTTCCTTCCCATCGAGAATGAAGAGCCAAATATTTGGCTCAATCATTTTCGGTTCTAATTTCTGATCAAGGCAACTCAAAAAGGGGTCGATAGCGCTTTCGGTATCAGTTGGCTTTGATCATGGCACCACCCTAATATCCAAGATTGCTAGGTTAACCTCTCGCTGATGATAGGTATAATTTGTACTAGTGACAATCACCTGGGCAATGAAGTCAATTCCTCGGACCTGCACTCTCGAGCACATTTAGGAAGTTGGTACTTCAACTTCATAAACCTCCTGAACATGTATAGGACCTCTGGAAACTAATTCTCAAGATCCTTCACTCGCTTTTGCCACGCATTGTTCCTAAAGCATTTCTTGAAATACTTAGCAGTAGGATGTGAAAATAGGAAATCCCACAACGCGGAAGTAAACTGGTGCCTCGTCTTCTATGCTCTCCAGGTCGTATCAATGATGTTGCCACCATTGTCTATGAACTTCAGAGAGGGTTTGAAGTCCATCAAATCCTGTAGAACAATTTTCTTGCGTTTCCTCCGCTCTACCCAATCACTGTGAGCAATGTTGTCTGGAACTAATATTTTTGTTCTCGCAATAGAGACTTTTGGGTACTAATTTACGCCCCAAAGTTTCACCTAGTAGGTGTTGCGCAAAACTCCAAAGTCAATGTCTGTAAACCATCCGCAATGCTTGAAGAACTCTCTTTTCAAAGACATTGCTTTGATCTTGAAACCTTTAATTTCCTTCAATAGTTTCAAGGAAACTGGCTACACCTACTCTCTTTTGGAATGCCTTATCAAAAATTGATTCCAGTATGCCCAAAGATCATCTGGTATGGTGATGATTTGAATTTCATTTTTCAGATCCGTAGTCCCTTTGATGGAAGCACCATCCTTTTTAGGATTAATATTTTGGAATCTCTTGACAACTATATCCGTGAAGCTCTACACTTTCCAATACAATAATTTTGTTACAATCCATCATGGAAACGATTGAATTTGTTTTCAAACTATCATTGAGTTGACGAGAATACTATGTTAATAAAAACATAGATAGTCCATACATAAAGTAATTCACTAAATAGTCGTAAAACGTAGAGTTATTCATATTCGATATTATCAATATACATTTACATTCTCATAGGACATAAAGAAGTTATCCTCAACTCGATGACAATAAGGATGACCAATTGCATACCTTATAGTTTGTCAAGTTGAAGATGGATTTGTTCTTCCGAGTTAAATCCTCCAAGCGAACATCTATGGGACGTTTGCAAGCAAGCCAGATGTTTCGGCAACTAATTATTTGGTTACCCCACGTTGGTTGAGCATGATCCAAATGATTAGTGCAGTTGTAGAATTTTGAGATGTTTCTTAATTTGTTTGGATCAAGGGTCCAAACAATAGAAGTATCCCAAGTCTAAAGCTCTACTTGACGCGATTCTCCATAGCCTCCTTTCTGAAGCTCTTTTGAAGCCGTGATGCTGTGTTGACCGTTGATAATCATAAACCGTCCATTCATGATTTCTTCCCACTTCTTTGGCTTTTTTTTCAAAAGTTGATTATGTGAATCGATGGGCATAAAGCACACCTTCTGCCTTTGTTTCATGTCAATGAGTTGAATGAGTTCATTCTTCACAGTAGCAACAATATCCTTCTATAGTGTTCAAATGACATATTGATCACTCGCCAAAATGCAATGTTTGATGTCCACGGATATTGTTTCCTGCCTGAGTTAAAAACATGGCTTGTGGTCTACCCAGAAGTTTCTTTGAATTAAAGCAAACTTCTCATAATCTGTTTGAGGAGTATCGAAGGATGCTGGACCTGCTGATACAGTCGTTAGCGTTGATCCTGAACTCCCAACACTTGCAATTCCTCCAGGAAGACTTCTCTTTTTCTTCCTCCTAGATAGAGTTCCTTCTGTAGAGATGTTATCTCTCTTTCTTGTCATCAATTTCATTTGATTTGGTCTTATTGCTCTACTGGCTGAACTACCAGCTGCAAACCCATCTTGTTGACGACTCTCGGATTCCCCTCTTTGACTTTGTGAGAGGTTTCTACCAAGTGATGGTTCAGGCTCGACATTTGTCAAGGCATACCAATCAAGAGTTTGGAAAATATGGCCCAATCTAGTCGCATTGGACTTTACTGTGCTATTTTTTCGTGGAACATAGCCAAATTTCTCAAATTCCTTGTTCAAGGACTCCATTTGTGACCCCTCCAAGAATGTCATGAGGTTTTCGAGATCAAACTTCCTGTAATAAGAATTTACATTGATTACAATGGAGTGATAGTGATCCTTTTGGTTTTCACTCTCATCAACTTCACAAAGCACAATTACAACATAATTGCTCTAGTGATCTTCAATCACTGTCCCCTTCTCTTTCATATTCCAACGTAAATAGTTTGTTTTGCCTTGTATTCGATATCTTAGATAGATATAGTTCTTCCAATGGTTCACACCAAAGGTCCAAGTGCTGATATGGTCTTTGAACTCCCATAGTATTTCGTAGTTATCTACCATTTCATCAATGAAGGGCTCATCATTCATGGGATTAATGAAGGGCTAAAGATGATGCTTTGTCACAAAATAATCATAGAGGTCTGTCTTCTCCATCTTTAAATCTTACCAAGTAATTTGTGTGTATCTATTAGAAATTGATCTATCGTCGATCCAACGATAAGTTCATTTGGATTGTTGGAGGAGAAATTACACTGGTCATACAATTGGGTGACGTTCTAATAAATGTTTTCATAAAGATCATCGACTCGATGAAGTTGCATTTAGTTGAGGTTGTTGTATGAAATTATTGTGAAGATATGATGGACCTCTAAGAACATCAACATTCATTTATTACTATATTAATGATGTGTTCTTCTAATGTCGGTTTTTGGGGATGAAATTAGTCATATTACATATCAGTGACTTCAAAATGTTCCTTTTGAATCATTAATTTTGTGTTGTTTTGTCTTGTGATTGATGGAATTATCTTTTAATCCTTTTGAAGGTATCGTTGACTCGATGATATGGACTAGGATTGGCACTTATTGGAAGAAATTTCTTAAATTTCTTGTGCGTTATTTCTTAAATTGTGGGTTTGAGTGGGTATCAACAACTCGACGATAAGGAGGATGACTAGGGAGACGGCGTTGTTCTTGTTAATTAAAGTTTCTCTATTATGCCTTGGTAGGAATGTGTGAAATATAATTTGGAAATTATCAAGCTTTTTTAAGATTATCATCAATGACTCAATCCTCAAGTCAATGATGTGTTTCTTCAATAATCAAATTCCTAAACATGTAGATTTTGCATAATAATCTGTTCACTAGGTTTGTAGTGTATCCTCAACTTGACGATACATGTCTTTGATTAAGCTAAACCCTAAAATTGAAGAGTTTGCAAACAAAAACTGTGTACTAGGTTTGTGGGAGACTGAACTAAGATTCTAAAACCCTAGATCATAGACTAATTTGTACAAAATAGAATGTCTTAAACCTCACTTTGTTGTAGACTTCCTCAATGCTCTTGGAGATTAAAATTATACTTCTTCTTGATTAGAGTACAAACCTGTAAGCACAGAAAAAGAATCTTAGAGATTTCGAAACAGAGAACTTTGTTTTAGAAGTCGATGTGAAATGGAGCAACGTAAATGAAGTACCACATTTTAGAAAAATCTGTTTAAAACCCTATTCTTGAAAATTACTCACAAAAGCAGAACTACAAATTCCAAACCCAATAATCGAAACCCAATTATTACAGAAACCCAACAACCAAAATCCAATTCTTAAACAATAGCTTTACTATGTGATTGCGGTACTATGGCACTTCGCACTAAATGAGAAAAAGCTTTATGAAAAAAATTCATTGCACAACAATTGCACAATCAAACAAAATAATTTTCAAGTAAGCTAATTTTGAGAAGAAAACTAGCAATACTAGCAAAACTACCAAGCAATGTAGCAAATATTAGCAAAAACAGTGAGAAATCAAGCAAAAACAACTCACAAATTTGTGATAATTGTACCGTAATTGCGAGCTCTCTGAAGTGGCACACAGAACTCAAACTCCACATTTGAAGCAACAACTTAAACTCCACATCTGTCCACACTCCACCACAATGAAAACCCCTAGCACGTTGAATGAAAACTCGAGCAAGCCTCCTTCCACCTAAATAGCAGCCACTGGAAGAAACAAATCCACAAGCTCCCGACTCTTCCAATGCTAGCAGAAAGTGAAGAACTCTACTACGTCCACGACCACAAGCTTTCGACCTTTCCAACATTGGCAGAAAGAGATGAAAAATGACAACAATCTAAACTTCCAACTCCGCATGAAAACCTTCAAGTCACGGCAACTCACAAATAGTCGTCCCCGTGGCACAGGGAGAGAGAAGACCTTCCAACGCTACGCTGAGCTGCCAAACAAGGTTTGGTCTCCCCTAAACCAACTGACCCAATTCTGAACCTCAGGTGCAATATGGAGATTTGTCAATTTTCCCAAACTTGAACTGATGCCAAACCTACAAGTTTAGATCCGAACATGAGGTGCAATAATTCTATAACTTCTTTCACCCCTAATGCCCAAAGCTTGTTTTGAGTTTTTTGGTATTTGCTCTCAATTGAAGAAAATGCCAACATTTTAATATGTTGTATCAATTTTTTTGGAATTGTAACCGTACAAATTCAAAGTAGACATGTTATAGATCACATAGGAAAAAAAATCACTTATGGAATGAAAGATTATAATGTTTGACTATGAGGGTATTAAAACTGCAAAAGTGATGTGAAGCCTTTCAATCCTCTTTTCACTAGTCAAATCTAAAAAGTTTGATAGGTGACCAAAAAAATATGAGGTTGGAGGGCCTAACATGCATAACCCCAATCAATTCATAGCATCTCACAATCTACTCTACAACTCTTTTAAATGAATTTTGAATATGATTATTTCTTGAAGATCTAGTGTACTTGAGGCTCATTTCCAAGAGCCCTCAACACTACGGAAAGTCAAGATTACAATGGGTACCCTTGCACAAAATCTTGGATATAAAAATCAATATCATTCATTTTCAAAATTGGATTTGTGATGCTAAAACTAGACTTCAAAGAGAACTTTCCAAAAATACAAGTTTTTGAAAATTCCAAATTGTTATGATTTTCTTCAACTCCAAAGTTTTGCAAACACAACATTTTGGTGCTTGGGGCATTTAGGGGTTAACCTTTGAAAGCCGGGCTAGTGACCATGGAAATCAACCATTTTCAAACCATGTGATATCATCCACTTTAGATCTTTCCTTTCCACCCCTAATTCTAAGGATGAATAGTTGCAATTTTGTCCTACAGGGGAAAATTCCTTGTCATTCAGTGGACAATAAACATCCATCATGACGTTGAGGGGTTAATTCTCTATTCCTTGTAAGATGTACTACTGACCATGGAAATTTTGAAAATGCGTTACATAATGAATTTGTAAGAAAATGGAAGTGCTCATTGGAAGTCAACGCATTTTGTATGATTTATGCTTTTTGACAAAGAATCTTTAGAGTATTTCAAATTTTACTTTTGTTCTACATTGAACGAAAAATTGGTTAGTACTAGCTAAAAAAAGATTGCAACATTGTTTTTTTAAGTCATCTATAAAGTTTAAGTCACTTTATACCATAAAGAACTAATGAGAATAGCTATTTTTGTTGCATAACACAAATCACAAAAAATATAAATCAAAATCTAATGTGGTTTGTTCCACAAAAATAGTATACAAACATATGTTGACTATGTATGCAAATTGTAAAGTATTTGCACTTATAGTGAAAGAATAAATAAATTTAGAATCTTGTATTTTTCAATTTCTGAATTTGAACATTAGATCATGTTGGAAACAAAATTTTGCACAACTAATTTATAATTTATATTTGTGGTTGCAAACAAATTAAATTGATGATGTCTAAATTTTGTTAGAGACACTCCATTTTCTTATATAATTGTATAATAATTATATAGAGGTATGGTCAAACTTGAAAAATAATTGAAATCACTAACAACTCTTACTTATGGAAATGCAACTGTAACACACTAATTTGTCCAATTAGATTGTCGTAGAAAAAAATGTTGAGCACGTTTTTGTAATCAAAATATACGTTATCCATCTTTTTCCTACTTTCCTGAATCCTCAAATGTATTTATACATTGGATTAGTTTTGGGGATCATGGAGAAGAATTGCACTTCCTAGTTCTTTGTGCTTTTGAATCCTTAATCTATAAGTTTGTGGGAAAGAAAAATGAAATATTCCTAAACAATGGTTACACTTTTTTTTTTGGACTCATGGATTTAATATGTTGGAATCAAGTTGAGAAAAAATATATAGAAGTTAGTAATTATTTGAAGATTTCAAATTCAAAAGAATACAAAGTTTACAGAATTTTATTTGCACCCTCCATTTAAGATAAATTATACATTATGAAGAACAATCCAATCAGAAGACAAGAGATGTGGGTGCTCTGAAATAGAGACTGTCATTAATAAGGACTAATTGTAAAGCAATTGTAATTGCTAAAAGGGTAGGAGCGAAATTGGAAATGAATACATCTAGTAGCAATTTTTTCATCGCTGAAATGAATCCAAGGGGAAATTGCTTTTTTGGTTGGACATATCTCTATAGGATTGTTCAAGCACTTTAGTTTGAAGAACTGTACTTGTAGAACTTAAGGATTTGAAAAGTTTTTTTATTGCTCAAATAATGTGAATGCCAGGGTTTATGATATTAAGTGAATTCAAGGGTTGGATTAAATGAAAATGAGAATATATTATTTTAGGTCTCTTTTATAATTTTTCGATTTTGTGTTCTTGATATTTTGGTCTGTATTTGGTAAATTTTTGTTTCTTTCTTTATCTTTGGTCAAAATCACCTTTTGGCCTAAATAGCTAACATTTGCAATTTCATTTTTAGAGATTATTTATCATGATTTCTTCATTTGTACAGGGGTTTCTTTTTTGGTTCCCTATTTTTTTTCCTTGGGATCACTTTGATTTTCATGTTATATCCTTATGCCTTTTTGCTAGAAGCCTTTTCTTAACTTGAGAACCCTTCAATAATCTTTTTTTTTTTTTAAACTTCTTTCTTTTTGACAAAGAATCTTTGTTTGTCTCTTCATGGTGGCATTGATTAAGTTCTCATTAGTTTTGTAAAGCATCTACATATTGCGCTTGACCATAAATAAAAGTATTTCATGTATTTACAAAACGGCACTAAGTTTCTAAAGTGTCACACCATGCAATGTCAATTATGGCATCATGGTGCCTCTAGGACATCATTGATTTCAATCACATAGACTCTTATTATACATAAAGGCAATTAGGCATTAATTATATCAATCAATAATATTCATACCAATGCATGAACATCTATATGAAGGTTATATCCATAGTTCTTCAATGTCCTATGACAATATTGATTGCGCCACTGACTTCATTGAAGTGTAATGTAAATTAATTCATTTGTTAGAAGTCTAAAGTCTGAAAAAAATATATGTACCTGTATTCCATGAAATTATTTTCTTTGCAATGAAGAATATTTTTTAGAATTCAAATATTCAATGTTTATGATTCTTTTATTATTCTTAGTAATAAAACTATGAATACTAGGGACTATGATTTCATCTCATCATACAAGTAGAAATTGTTTAGTGTACATCAAAATAATGCTTAATGTCATCATTACTCTTTTGAAGAGTTAAATCATTATAACAAACAATGATTCCAATACTAGTAGAATTTCAAATGCATATTACATTGCCATTTACAGAATGACATATGCAAATCACTTGACAAATACATATCATTAAATACTAATTACAAGTATACTACAAACGAATACTACAAATTGAGTTTCCATTTCAATAAATAAAAATTATGTATGTATAGAAAAATTCAGAATTGTAGTAGAGTTGAAAGATTGAATTCATATTGAATTTTCCATATTGAATATATGCAGCAATATTCGTACTCACAGTAAGAGACGAATTATTTTAGCATACAATAATTGTAAATGGATTGCCATATTTCATGTATACATGAAATCGCTCACAAATGATGGTAAATGAATTATGGAAAACAATGTAGTAAAAAATGTCCCTAAAATGCTAAGCTTTTACCCCTAAAGTCCCAAGGTCATTTTTCTTTCAAAAACCACTCAAAATTGCTACTTCTATTGCATTCATGTAAGGAATCAGAAAAAATACTTTTTTTAGAATCTAACCATAGCATCTTCTACCAAACATTTCTGGGATCTTGTAGTGAAAATTTCATGATATTTGACTGTACAGATTGAAAGATATTAGCATTCAAAGTGAAAGAATTTTTTGTTTTGAATAAGACGGTCCAATTGCTTGCTAAATAAGAAATTCTATATCTTTCACATTAGTAATCCAAATGGGATGAATCAAAGCATCCCATTTAGACAAAAATATAATCTACAAGAATAAAATAATGAAAAAAAATATTTAAATTTTTTACAAATTTTTTTGCTACCAGCTCTCCCCCATTTTGAGGTGATTGTGGAATATCTTTTGCTCCCGACCATTGATTGGAATCAAAATTATATTCCCCAAAAGCTAATAAGTTTTTATATCTTACAAGAAAGTTTAAAAAAAAATCACTAACAATTGAGCTCATAGGAACCTACCTGAAATCCATTTTGTCCCCCGTAAGCACATTGGGACTTTAGGGGTTAAAGACTACTTTCATAGAATCAAGCGATGAAATTCACATAAATTGCATCTCCTAAGAAACTTAGGAGATTCCAAATTTCTTTCCTAGAAATCTGGAATTGTTCATAATCCTAAATCAGGATTGCTATTCTGTGAGCTTGTGAGCATACTTTTTTTGGGGTGAAATTTAGGATTGGTCCTGTAACCGTGGCTTTTTGGAGAATACAAAAGATGAAAAGAAAATTTTTAATAATGTTCCATTTTTGTAAATCCAAGTTCATAGTAACCCCTAATAGACATTTTGTGTTTGAATTTTGACAAACTTCATGACATTTATACTTTATAGAACACATTTAAGAAATTTGAGTTTTTATACATAGCTACACTTTAGGCTTAGTTTCTATATAATTAAAAATATGGATGGTAATTTAGGATTTAGAATTAGAGTAATATCTTCCAATAGGATACAAGAAATATAGAAATGTATAAAATAGTAAAAACTGGTAAAGAGAAAATAGAAATAATACTGAGAGACATGGCGGTAAAATTGGTAAACACATTGAATTCAATGTGATAGTATTAGTAATTTTATAAAATATTCAAAAGGCCTAAGAAGTACATTATTGGAGCCCACATAGTATTAGTTAAGGGATGTAACATTTAAAATTTCAGATTTTGGCTTCCAAGATATCCAAGGGATTTGCATTTTCCAATAACAATTTAAAAAATAGAAACTTCTCTACAAATAATTATGCAAGCATTGGATGATTGGATTCTCCTCTCGGCCCTGAGAGGTCTCACAATGTAAGAAAACATTCATCAATCCAAAATGAATTCTAGACAACAAAACTATCTAAATTTCTGAGTCTTGGCCACTGAATAAAGTGTAATTTCAAAAAAAGCAATTATGAAAGGATGGAGACTACAACCTAGATACCACATACAAAACCACAACTTGAACATTACAGTAGAAATAGGGAGTTTAGGATAATGAAATAGTAGCTTCACTATCCTCATAATGCAATTGAAATTCAAAAAGTGAGGAGTAGAAGATGAAAATTGAATCAAACAAGAATGATCTTGCTCAAAAAAACATCAAGTAGATGAAGAAGACATTGACTAAGAATGAGCACTACTATTAGTGCACAATGTCTTCTCATCTACTTCTAGAGCTGCCATGTCTAGAAATTGCAATACCCTAGGATCCAAAGTACTAGTCATATCTTGTGTAGGGATATATCCTTGGGATGTATAATCAATAGCTAACACCTTGGCATAGGGGGTAGTATGTAGTGTTTCTCCGGACTTGGGAAAAAACCGGGCAAGGAATAGAATGGCTGGTATCTAGCCTCAGTATATATCATGCTGCAAAAACAAATGTAGAATTAGAAAAGTTTTGAGATATGCAAATGCTTGAAACTGAAGAGAAAGAAGAAATTCAAGGACGTATTTACTGAATCTGGATTTTTTGACAACATGATGAACTACAATATCTTCTTCGTCCAAATCATCTAAGGGCAATGTGTTGGTTGTAGGTGTTGCCGAAACAACCTGAAATTGACAAATGAGAGGGGCAAGCATCATATCAAAGATGTCCTTGTCCTCCTCTAAGGCAACAATGTGCCTGTCTAGGACCCTATAGGCGTGAATGGCAGCACCTGGAAAACGTACATTGAATTGAAATTAAAAGATTAACAAAGAAGAGAAAAAATTGAAAGGATTATATGTTTCATTAAAATATAAAGGCAGGTTTAGGACTTACCAGTTGAAGCTATACAGTCCACAACCACATCACTTGGAATGGATAATGCTTCAATGAACATTTGCATGAATCAAGGGTCCTTCTCATGGGCCCCTCTCCAAGGAATACCCTTGTTTATAGACAATGTCTCTGAGATGGTGAAATTTTGAAGAATGTCATCACGTGCAACATCCACACCAAGTGCCTTTAGCTTTGGGCAAAGTTGAAATGTGAACTTCGAAGGTCCAACCCCTTGTAAGTTTCTCACCTACAATTGAATTCCAAAATGCAATGTCTGCAAAACAAAGCATTCCAAAGTGAATACATTACCATAGAGATTTTTCATAAAATCCCTATAAATCCAAAAACTTTTGATAGAAGATGAACTTACTGTGGAAGATAGATCGAAAGGTGAAGTCAGATGCAAGCGGTTCATCCCCCACCATTCCTTCTGTAATTTAAATCCATAAGGTACAGCATAGCTACGAATGTCAGCTTTGGCATGGGCCCTATAAGGATGGACAATTAGTAGTGCCCCATCATCTTGTAAATGTCCATCTGCAAATTCAAAAAGTAACTCAAGCCACTTCTCGAGGCGTTGATTCCACTTTGGAATGGCAGTAGGAGGATTAGATACATCAAGTATAGGTAGTCCTTTAGGCATGTCGGCAATGATAAGGTCTACACGGGGCTTGTCAGAACGAATGCCTCCATAGAATCGATCCTTATCCACCGTGTGCTGCATCAAAGGAAAACATCAGAAAAAATTGAAAAATCTTTAAACATTTGGAAGTGAATACATGAATTCAAGAAGACAAGTGAAGGATCGCACCTTGTCTATGAAATTCAGAATGTCATGGTATAATGGAGGTAAAGGATCAGTAAGCACAACTGCCAAGAATGAGTTGCAAATGAACTCGTCAATAGAGATATCATTGTCGTTAACCACATCAAGAAGAACCGGTCCATGGAGCAGGCCACATCATTAACATGGAGGTGAGAACAAATGCCTTGAATTTGCCCACGCAAAAAAGGCTGCAAACAATTGTTTGGACAACAAGTTTTGGTGGAGACTTTAGTGATCATTTGAGGAACCAGGAGGGTCTCTTTTGGGGGATAACTAAGCTCCATTTTCTCAGGAAAGCTTTCATAAGATCAAACCCCTTTATGAATTCTTTTATTAGTAGCATTCATGGCCGTGTTGTAAATATGTGTCTGGTCACGGTCATACAAACTGACACCAAAGAGAAAAACTCGCTTGATGTGCCAAGAGTGAATTGACTACATCCACCCGGTTGGGACTTCTTCCTCACACAAAGACCACGCAATTTGAATAGAAATTCGATCATCTCCAAGAGGCTTCCCGTTGCTATCCATGACAACATCAGGATCGATACTCTGTAATACTATATTTGTGACATCATACCCTACTTCATTACGGAGAGTGACTGGTTTAAAGTTCCATTTTGCTCGAGGAATCTTGTCACATGTATAGACATCAGGGTCTAATGTAGGGACCGAGTTTGCAAAATCTTTAGGTCCATGAATATCCATTCTATGGGAAATGATGAATGATTAGATGATCTCTCATGGACTACACAATGCACATTTGGATTATACTATGAATAGATCATAATTCTATTGCAATGAATGATAAATATACTTTAATACTAAGGGTCAAATTCAATCGTAGAATAAGCACATTTATCATTGAGTCGACGATATAACTCAAAGCCAATCAATGGAAGAAAACATTTATCTTTGAGTCAATAACAAAACACAATCGAATAAATGTGCCACACTCAATTTGAAACAGAACACTATATGAAATATACAATATACACAATCTATATTTGAAAAGCCTACACAAAGAATTCTTAACCTGAAACCAATGCGAACTTCCAATTTTTGAATTTTAGAAAACACACTTCAAATTCCTAGACACAATGATCAGAAAATAAATATAACTATCCTCGAACCGAGGATATAGTAAAGAATTGATTATAACTCAGTAATTGCAAATACAAAATATTCCTCATAAATAAATTCATAAAGTATGAATTTCCAAATGAAGTGACAGACTCAGAGAGACTTCAACTAATAATATAAAACCATTGTCCCCATAATGTCTGAAAACATATGCCAATTTATCAACTCAATTTATTATTCATCCAAGATTGGAATATTATGGTCAAAATTAGAAATCAATATCCTTGAGTCGATGATAATCATCCGAGAGTCCTAAAATATAGACCATACAACATAATTACAGAAAGGGATTATTGACATTTACAATTTGTAGTAGATATTCTTTGTTAACATATACAACTCCTACTTCACCTCTAGTCAAAGTTAGTACTGATATATTCCTAAATAAAAGGTTATTGTCATGAAGACATGAAGGTCATCGTCAAATCAAAGAGATTGTGTCAGAGATATTCCATGGAACATTAATAAACCCTTATCCCAATATTGTATGGAAATATATTACAAATTATTAACCTTGTTTTCTAGACAAATAAGAATCAGAATATTTTTCTTCAAGTTGATTATGAGTATCGTCGAGTCGATGATAACCTTCTAAGAATTTAAATATATTTACCTTTCGTCATTATAATATAAAATGGAGTCCAATCAATTCAAATATATTATAGAGATCATTCATGAAAATACAAAAGTCTGACTTATCCTTGACTCAACGATAAGACAATCAAACCAATAATATTCAAGAATATATTACAAATTATAAACATAATTTATTACTCATAGACCAGTTCAAAGATTCCTCTAGAAGTTGAAAATAGGTATTATCGAGTCAACAATAACACTCCGAGAATTCAGAAACATCAACCTTCCATTTTTATCCCAAAAGATGGATAATGTCCATTCCAATATATAGTCAAACAACATCATTCTTGAAAATATAAAGCTGAGACTTATCCTCGAGTCGACGATAAGACCCACATATTCCTTAATAAAACAAATATTGTTGAGTCAAGGATACGATGGATGTGAATCAGGAATTCCAACCATTCCAACTTGTTATTGACACCACAATTCTTGTGGACATATTGAATTTAGTGGATATTGTCAACTCAAGGATATACTTAAGATTAATATGATGTACAATACTCTGTGATTTCCGGGGACAATTTCAGACGACGTATATCTCACCATCTCGATGATGCATATTACCAATACTACTGTCAAATACAATAGAAATTAAATTTCTAGGTTTCAGTCTTTTGCTAATGAAACTACAAATCTAAAAAGAGTGAGACGTAATGTATAACAATAATGGAAGAAGTGCCTACTACACAAATCAAAAGTCAAAGCACAATACTACCTACGAGAAACTGCAATGAATGTATATACACCTCTTTTGAGAGTTCCCACTATTTGAACAAGTCTATTGCAAACAAAGGTGGATTGGAAATGCAAAAAACAAAGTTCAGAAGCATCCTAGAGGTCATAGATGAGCAACAAAATGATGAGAACAATCAAATGGTGAGGCTGTGCAAACAAAACACAGTTGCAACGTCAAGGTGCAAGGAAGAGAAGCTAGAGCTTCTGCCAATCGAGGGCATGAAAGAATTGCCGCTGGAATTCAAATTCTCTAGAAAAATATGGCATCTGCGAATGTTTATGGTCCACTTTCTGTGACAGCACAGAAATGCCGTTTCATATGCTGATTTCTATCAGCTTTGCGGCGTAAAGATGTAGCTCAAGAACAATAGCAATCCCAAAAGGGCTTCTCTAACACCAACCTAGAGATGGATCCAATAACACCAACCAAAAAAAGGTCTTACTAATAACAACCAAAAAAAGGCTTTCCTATTACCAACAAAAAAAAATTCGTCTATTTATAGTTTATATGCTATTCATGTTGTTGTATTAGCTATTGTTCATGTGGCTATCAATTCTAGGGGATTTCTAGAAAGTGGCTTCCTCAATTATACTTTGTCCAAGGTCTGGATTTCTTAAAATATCATTCCTTTGACAGTTTGGGGCCCTATGGATGTGTAGTGTAGGTTTCATGCCTTAGGGTTTAGGTTTAGGGTTTAGGGCTTAGGATTTTTGATTATGAACAATTCCAAATTTTTCATATATAAATGTGGAATCTACTAAGTTTCTTAGGTAATGCAAGTTATATGAAGTTCATCGTTTGATTCTACGGAAGTATTCTTTAAAAGCTTTGCATTTTAGGGACATTTTTTACTACATTTTTTTCCATGATTCGCTTAGGGTCATGTGAGAGCTTTTTCGTGTATGCTTAAAATATGGCATTTACAATTATTGTATGCTTAAGTAATTTGTCTACAACTCAGAGTACAAGTACTAATTTACATATTCAATACAAAATATTCAATATGAATTCAATTTTTGGAGTCTACTATAATTCTGTTTTCTTTATTACTTACAAATTTTTCATTCATTGAAATGTAAAGTGAATTCATTTTTATTGTACTTCTTGTTGATATTTATTGATATGTATTTGTCAAGTGATCAGCATATGTCATTGCTCAATGGCACTTTACTATGCATTTGAAATTCTACTAGTATTAGAATCATTGTTTAACTCTTGGAAAGGGTAATGATGACATCAAGCATTTGGTGTATGCCAAACAATTCTACGTGTATGATGAGATGAAATCATGCTCCTTAGTACTCATAGTTTTATTACTAAAAATTTTAAAATATTGGTAAACCTAGAATATTTGAACTCCAAAAAATATTCTTCATTTGGAAAAAAAATAATTTTAGACAGTGTAGATAATTGCATATAGTTTTTTCGGACTTTAGGCTTCTAACAAATGAATTATTTTAGATAATTATGTTTCATATTGTATTGTTTTAGACTAAATTTATTTGAGGATTTACATTTTAAGATGATTTGAACGAGTTCACTATTTCTTTTGTCAAATTTTCAATTTCACCAATTTAATGCTTAGCTCAATTCATTTCAATTTTTTCTTTGAAGTACTAATGAAAACAACTGTTCTTGACTTCTACTTGAGCAATTTTCACTTATAGTTTTATGCCTACCTAGACACCCAAGCTCAAAATTAAATTTTTTTCTTACAGAATGAATGTTTTATGGTACTTCATCAAGGAAGTGTTTAGGTCACTCATAAAATTGAATAAGTTTGCATTTAGTTCCCATGGTTATTTTAATGAACTTGATCCTTGTATGGTTTCAAAGAAAATTTAATTGGATTTCTTCATGAATGTAGAATTACTGTGTTCTTCTATTACAAAGTATATACAATAGGAAACAATACCCTTCAATTAGTTATTGTATTAAAATTTCAACTATTTTGACATAAATTTTTGGCTTTATCTTAACACTTGTATGGTTCACTGAGAAGATGATGTTAATTTCATATAATAAATTAAAATCTAATGTGTGTATTTTACCAAAACAATAGAACAAAATATGTATTAAATTCTTTCAATGTGTTCAAGGTTTTATGGTCTTGTATTTGAAAGATTTATAATCATAGATATCTTGAAACTTATATATCTTTCAAATTCCTTTAATTTGGCATATCATACATTTATTTGAACTACTATGGACAATTCTTCATTTATAATTTGTTTGAAATTGTTAATGTGGAAAAATGCTATGAATTATGCTTGTCAAGCACAATTCTTCAAATAATTATACACTTCTACATATTTTTTGAACCCCATTAATCAATAAAGAGTCCATAAGTTCCAAAATAAGTATTGTTTAAAACTCTATAGTAGAACCCAATGGATATTTCACTAAGTTTCCATGATTATTTTAATAAACTTCATCTCCTTATAGTTTCAAAGAAAATTTTAATTTGATCTCCCCATAAATATAGAATGATTGTGTTTTCTTTTATTTCAAAAGTATATATAATAGGAATTAATCCCCTTGAATATGTGTTTGTATTCAATTAGCAACAATTTAGACAAAAACTTTGGAAATCATCCTAACACTTGTATGGTTCAGTGAAAAGATGATGTTAATTTCATATAGTAAATTAAAATCTAATGTGCGTATTTCACCAAAACAACATAATAGAATATGTATTAACCCTCCTCCACCCCACAAGCCAAAATCTAGCCTCTTTGAATTCAATTTGGGCCCAAATCACTTTGGATTGTAGTTGTACTGCCCTCCAAAATGTTCAAGGGGATTTGGGTATAAGAAGGTGACTTTGCAAAGTGATTTTAATGAAAATTGTTGTTGTACATTGGAGTGGGTTTAGGAATTGAAATTGTAAGTACAAGGAGATCTGCATTATGAATATTCAAATTATTCATGAACTTTGAATGGAAATATGCATCCTATTTAATTGACTCCATCCAGAAGTTCTTGTATATATTGTTATTATTTTTTTTATCAAACATAACCCTAAACCCTATAAATCCTTGTTGTAGGGATAATTATTCACAATTTTTGTATTCATAACTTCTTAATATGCTTAGTAAACTATGATGATCAATTGAACGTACAATATTTTTGTTGACTAGTAGTGGGGGCTCTTTTCAATTACAATAGAAACTATTGAATAAAACTATAATGCTGGAATGTTTCATTTTCATAAAAAAATGTCCTTGTTTCATTTTATTTTGTTGATGAATGATTTCAATGATTGAGTCCAAAACTTGCTCAGTCAATTTTCATGATAAATGTCACATGCAAGTATGAAATACAACTTGTGCCTTAAGTTTAGTTTTTTGGATTATAGACGACCATAAGTTCCAATTTTCATTCTTTTACTTTCTTGAAATAAAGTCCCTACTTTGTGGTCCACTTCATGGACATTTTCAATAGATGCAATAGTTGTGAGTCTATAATATTAGTACAAGTATAAAATATAGGGAGGATTTATAATTCATGAAAATAGTAAAGTCATGGGTTTAAGGTTTAAATCACAATGACGGGAATGATTCTTGAGAATTTGAATTGTAGTTTTTGTTAAACTATCAATTATCAATATTTAAGGCATACACTTAGGGGCCTCAAGAAAAATTGGGCAACCACTATTTTTAAAGTTGGTGCGAATGTTTTGACAAGATTTAAAACATTTTCTTGCTTTGAATGCTAACAATTATACTCAAACTTTGAAGTACGCTGTGTTGCTATTTGTAAATATAGTATTAATATTTAGTTTTTGTACATGAAGCCTTAACCTGTGAATGCCTTGGTATCCATTTTTTGGGTGATGAATAAATTGGACATGAAGTTTCATCCTTATTAATGCTTGGATGAAAATCATTCTAATTTGTGCAGATACTTTTTGAAGATGTTGTTCTATTTGATGGTAGGATTTGGTGCTATTATAGCACCCAATTTTCTAAAATTGAATAAAGTACAAGAATGTCTAGTGGTTGACCAAGCTAGAATTGCACTTACTTTAGTTCAAAATTTGATTAGCCAAAATGAGGTTATAGATTTTAAAAACACAAACATTTCAAAATATCATCATGTCAACATACCCTCATTTGAAATCCATTCCAACAAATTTTACTCCAACCTTTCGTAATACTTTGCTTATAATCAAATTTAGAAGGAATTTTTGAATTTTTATTCAAAATTAATGATAAAATAGTAGTGAGAGATTTTAAACATATAGATGGAATATACAACTCATAGTGGACAACTTTTATTTGTATATCAATAGTTTCAATATGCTTCCAAATAGCACTTCCTAATGATTTTTCTCAAATTGTCAATTTTGGAGATGAATCTAGTCATATATGGGTTAAACCTCCATGCCATTTAGGGGTCAACTTCAAAACGTTGAGTTGAATGTTTTATATCTGTTGGATAACATAGACGATTTATGTTAATGATAAAAGTGCAAGTAACTATTTATCTTTGTAATTCTTTGTGAAACTTAGATTCACTTTTTAAAACTGAAGTTTGCAAGGCTTGGTTGAAAATGGTGGCTTGGCTTTAGGTTTGGCTTTGTATTTGGGTAGACATCTCCAAGTTCGAGGGGTCATTTCAAGGTTCGGATGCGATTGGTAGCTCGGCCTCAACATCGAGGTGAGTTGGAGGCTTGGCCTCAAGGTTGGGGTGAGTTGGAGGGTCAAGTGGAGGCTTGGCATGGCCTTGGGAGGTCATCTCCTTCCTCGCACTGTGCTTGAGTCCTCCCTTTTTGTTGCATTGCGCCTGGGAGGTTTTTTTTGTCGTGCCGTGCCTCAACTTCATTTTCCTTGTACAATGCTTGAATCTTCTTATTTGCTACAACGTTGGCAGTTTAGGGTTTGGATTTTAGCTTGTTTGTAGTGGCCGTACTCATGTGTACATTGTTCTAAGTGTTGTTTATTTTGATTGTTGCAAGCATCTCTTTGAGTTGTGAATTGTGAGGTATGAATTCTTACTTGATTCCTCTTTGAGAGTGATTGAGTGGTTGCGTCTTCCAATGTGCACTTGGAATCGTGATGACTAGGGTTGTTCCAAATAGTTTGACAACATGACGAATACAACGTCCAACACGTCACGTAGACCCTCTTGTCTATTTAATAGAGTCAAACTTAGCTATGACTTTTAAAAAAAATTCACCCTACCTGTGAGGCCACTTGGATGCCATGTGGCAGACACATGTCTTCTGCGTGGCATCCTGTAGGGGTGCATGCGAGTGTGGGCGACATCGGGTAGGGCGACTTCGGGTTTAGGCTGGTAGGCGACCGCAGGTGGGGAGTACGTGGCAAGTTGCGAAGCAAAGACACGAATTGGGAAGCTGAAGAGAAGTAACACCCGACAAATACCCAAGGTTGCCCCAGAAGACCCGCAGTTGCCTCCTAAGGGACCCGCACGCACCCCCAAAGACCTGCAATCGCCCCCAGAGGACTTACACGCGCCCTTGAAATCGTAGTCGCCCCCCAAAAGACCCACACGCACCCTTGGACCCGCAGTTGCCCTGTCGAGGACTTGCACGTGCCCTTGGACCCGTAGTCACCTCCTCAGACCCGTGGTTGCTCCTCGAGATCCGTGCGCGCCCTCTAGAGATCACGGGTTTAACCAGTGGTCGCCCACCTACATGTGCCCCATGACCAACTCTCACCCGTGCTCACCCCACCTATATATCCACTCACCGAAGACCTTTTGGGCACCTTTCATTGAGGCTTCTTGTCTTGTATCCTTTAGTGGCTACATGCATGAACCTTGAGTATTTACTATTTATTACATTCATCCACCCTTCTTACCTTACTAGTTGTGGACCACCTAAACTCCCAAACAAGTTTTTTGAGCCTTACCCACGACAATCATTGATTGCCACTAGAGTTAACAATGCCAAGGCATTGCCTATCTCCCCTACTACACAGACCGCCAGGGCATTACAGAAGGCTGCCAAAGACAAACATCGCAAGCGTTGGGGCACTATTCATCGGAAGCGATTGCACATGCTCAATAGTGAAACCCACCTTGCTTTTAAGGGTTGGAATGAAGAACCAGAGCCTTGGACAATACAAACCTACAAAGATTACATCGAGTGGTGCCACATTGGCAAGTTCTTTCCTTTATGGCATCATCATTATAATCGGCACACCAATAAGGCCAACTTCAAGTACTATGGGAATCCAACGTTCCTTCAAAGATGCATTGAATTGTAGCAAGTCCTCTACAAAACCACCTTTGTAGATAGGAACAAGGTCCCCCTCTTCCTTGCTAAAGGAGCATATGCTGAGGTTGCTCTAAACAAAGAGGTTGATTGGAGCACAATCAAGGGAAGTACGTATGTAACTCTTCCAAAGAGTGGTTTCATCCCAAGAGGAGTTCTAGGCTTTCCTGAAGGGGGACTTGGTCCTATTCAAAGCGAATACAAAACGCAAACCCCTGCCACTGAGGTTGACACCGACAAGTCTGAAGAAAATGATGACTCTGATGGTACACGTGTCCATAGGGTAATATGAATCATAGAGCAATCTATTTGCCCTAGAGAGGTTCAAAATGAAATTGTAAAGGGACCCGTGACATCCACGAGACAACGACCAAGGCAACCATCTAGAGTATAGCGTTCAACAACACAAGTGGGACCCACATCGATTCCAACTATAGTTCCTAATCCATCATTGCCAACACAGTGCACAAAGGACATCTTCGACTTCGAGCCCGATGAGGACACGGCTATGGAAGAAATTGACCGTGTTCCCATTTCTCCATCAACAATGGGCTTGAGCAATGACATTATGACTTTGGCAAAAGCTCTGACCTCCTCAAGACGAAAGATGTTGAAATTTCCTCACTATAGAATGAAATGAGTAAATTGCGATGTGAGTGTGAATACAAAAGTATACTCATCTCTCAACAAACTACAAAACTGCAATGCCTCCGTGAGAAAGACCATGACACTTTCACTTTGTCGGATATGGATGACGCCTTTGTTGAGCAAAACCTCCAAAATGTGGACAAGGTTGTAGGGACCTTACCAACCATATCCTTCAGCGTTCTCCTCTTGCCAAGCGCATTAGACGCTCCCCCATCATTCCGAATACACTTCCTACTATTGTCACAAGATATACTACCAATGACATAATTGACCTCAATGGGACCCAAGACTCTCTTTTGTTTCCTGTGGTTCCATCAATTATTCAATTGGAGAAAGACCATGGACTTCAAGAAGAAAATAAGATGCTTCAAAAAAAGTTGGTTGAGTTGACTGCCACATACTACCATTGGAAGGTCGCCTGCATTCTCTCCGTGGATAGATCCCAGCAAGTTGTGAAGGAGCTAGAGAAAGTTTCTAGAAACTTTGTTGCAAATGCTCCTAAACGAGAGAATGGACTAACGTCATGGGCATTGTTGGAGGACATGTTTCCTAGTAACATGTGCATGGTAGAATTGCCAAAAAAGGAGGTCATAGATTGGAGCAAAAATGGTTGGGACCACAAAAACCAAATGTCTAGCCACATAGAAGAGAAGAAACGAATGCTCTTGTGGCCTAAGCTTGCACCTTTTGTTTTGGACCATACCAAATGTCCCATATGTCTTGAACAATTTGGCCCCAAAGGGGGGTGGACACTAGGATCTTATGCACATGTATACCACCCCCAATGTCTCATCATGCAATGCTTCATTAGACGACATTGCATGATTTATTCAGTACCATTCCACAATCGCCTGTATACCATGTTCAACTTGACGACCTACATGCCTCTTTCTTGGAAATACACCCGTGATACTATGGCTGACACAACCTTGTGGGGCCAAGATTTGATTTAGAGTTGGCAAGAAAGACAACATGATCAAGAAAAAGGACCTACTAGCTCGCAATTGAATTGGGAAACACACCCAGACGAAATTGCCAGAGTTGCACTGAGGCTCATGGGAAAGGGGCCACAAAACAAAGGGAAGAGGGCATTCTTCTTCCAATGCCTTGGTGGATATTGGGACAAGACCTCCTCAACCTTCAAGTGGGATCCTCATCCGCAACGACACCGTTGGAATTTAGAAGGACCAAGGGTGGCTAATCAAGATGATAGTGCCTCCCTAGAAGACTTAACTAGTATGGCTTACTTGGACTCTACGTACAGACCATATTACCAAAGTCAAGCACTTGACTACTTATTGGAAGCACATTCTCTGCAAATAACAAGGACCCTCCAAGCTCTACAAAACTCTAACGTGTTGCAATCAATTTTGAAGGCAAATGGACCAGCTTCACAAACCCATGCAAAGTGAAAGCTTGGGGTTGGGGAAGCATCGACCTACAAACAAGGTGAAAAAAGTGGCTCTCAAAACAACCCAAATGTAATTGACTAGACATTTGTAGGAGTCATGCAATTTAGCCTTACTTCCCATCATAATAGATGAGATTATGAGAAGGATTAGGTTTTAGTTACACTATGTTTCTAGTTGTTTTGGCAAGTACAATGGAGTGGTTTAGGGTTTGCTTCTTTCATTCCACTTCTACGACTTCCTAGCATACCTATGTACGGCAATTCCATATGGCATTGATTTTTATTTAATACTACCTTTTTTTCCTCTCTACCAAAGTACCAATTTCTAAAATCATATCAAGAATGATCTTTTCCATTTCTTCCGAAAATAGATTGTATGAATCAAATCAACAAAGCTCCTAAAGTTTAACTTTCCAAATTAATTTCACTTGCACTGAGAAGAAAACTAGGTCACTACTCACTAGAGTGGAGCATCATTGTCTAATTGGATATTTCCTTTCATATTCTATAAAATCATGAGGTTCTAATTATAGGAAGCTTTTCTTCTAAGCTTTCAAGATACTTGGCCAAAGAAGGAATAAAAGGCGTTCAAATACAACATGCCCCTTTTCATGGATGTTGACTTGTTGACTTCACATTACCATACCTTCAAATGGTTCAACCTGTCCTTGGGGGTCAAAATTTTAATTCATAAAACACATGAGTAGGCCAACTTACATTTAAAACCTACCTAATTCCTTAATATCCATTGTAATTTTCTTCAAATTACGCTAAAGCTAGAATTCTAAAAAATCCTATATACAAGGAGGAACAATGAAGCAAATCACCCGAGACAAATAAGCCCAATAAATTTCCTCGATTCATATGGTATTTTGGGCACAATTGGTTCTTAGTTCTCAACTTTTCATATGAAAATCATAAATACAAGTTGTACTGTACATTTCACGAGGACATTCTTATAGAATACTATGTCGACTTTTATGGTCAAGAATCAAGAACTTCCCATCAATCCCATGTTCCTATTTGATTGTAATTATGTGTGAGAATCCCATTCCATTCATCATACCATCACCTTCTCCCAAAACATGAAAAAGACATATTCATCCATATAGAAAAGTTGTAAGATCCAAAAATGGTGTGGCATTTTCTCCCTTCCATGCACACTAGTAGTGTGCCCACACCAATTTAACTATTCTAGTACACACACTACTTCAAGACACCATATACATTGTTTTATCTCAAAACATTGCATTTCTTTATAAAACCACAATAGGCAACATACAAAATAATTGTGGTGAAAGTATTTTTCCTCATTGTGTTCCTAGGTATTTTATTCTATGTTGAGGTAGTCCTTCAAAATGGGCTCCAGACCCATTTGCTGTAATTCTGCATCAGACTTCCCTATGCTAGCTCTATTCCACTTATACCACTCTGAATAAAAACGACTTTCTACCCTCAAAGCTTTCAACTCTGATACCATCAATGGTAATCTTTACTCATGGAACTTCACCAACTTCTCAAGCATTGCTAATTCTCCAGCAACACTACCATATGTCAAGGAAGAAGCCAAAAGCTCTACTTTTGGAACGTGTTGGACGGCGGCCTTGTAATATTCTTTCTTCTTCTCCATTATCTGAAGTTCTAGGCTTCACCTTTCATTCTGTACCTGCTAACGTTTGCGGACAAGGGTTTTGAGTTTTGATTCCCATATCAAATAATGGTCCATTTTATGCACCTTTTCGCTCTTCAATTCCTTCAAATAAAAATTGCGGTTTCTTTTTAAGGAATGGAAGCCCTTGTCATTCTCTTTGACGACATTCATTATGGCCTTCAACTGTTGCTTCAACACCTCTACGAAAGTGGGATTCACTTCTTGCTCCTTCAAATTTTTCAATTGCTTGTTTTTTGTACGCAATGCTAATTTTGTACTTTTTATTTTGGCAAGCAACATTGCTTCTTCATGTTCTGAATCGCTTCCTCCCCCACTCCCGTCACCCTCTCGCCAAACAAGGTCCACTTTCCTAGCCACCCCATCATCCATGCCTTTTTCATCCGTGTCTCATAATATGATGGACTCTTAGGCTGATTGTCCACTTTAGTGGACTCCCACATCCATAGCCGGCCTAGATTCTTGTATGGCAACCTCCTCGTCATCGCTGTGGAAAGAATATCCATCATATTCATGGGTGTGTTGATCAGAGCTAGAAGTCTCTGACCAAACCACGCTTTCATTGCGAACAAATGACTTCCCACACTTCACCTTAGATGACATCTTCTTTACATCCACAAGTTCATCTGGTGGTAAAATTTTTGCAGTCTCCAGAATGATCGCAATAGGGACCTCCTTCAATGTTGACCAATCCACGTCCTTCTTTAACACATATTCAACATACACCATTCTCACAAGAAAGAAACAGAAATTGTCGTTTTGGTAAGTTGAGTCCTTTAAAGACAAGTGCTTCCACACCTTACAACATCTAAGTATGAAGCCCTTATCCATGGAGTATGCAAGATTTACTTTGTTTTGTTTTAGATGCTCTTAGTGCCGACACAAGGGAAATAACTTGTTGATGTGGCACTAATCCACGTATTTGCAAACCATTTTGTAACTCCAAGGCTCATGTTCATTTCTCCAACCTTTAAATGCCTTAATCTTTGGATGGATCAGAATGGCCACACGCTTCTTGTGAATTTTACTGCACCATTTCCGACCCTTGTCGCGGATGAGCTTCATCTCTTGTTGTGTAAGGCATTTGATTGTGGCAAGTGTCGATGGTGGGGGCTCATTCTCTATAGTGCTCAATCTATACGATCAATTGTACTCGGATACTATGCCAAATACAGCAAGCCTAAAACCTTGCTGTACAAACTTAAATCTATTACCTCGTGGTAATTCACATTTACAAATACATCGACATCAACATTTACAATTACAATCAAGTTTCAAACAATTCGACATAATTTACAATCAATGGAACACATAGATGAAAGTGACATGAGGAGAGATAGAATATCCTCCTCACAACACCCACCTCCCTTGTCGAGCTTGCAATTAGCCACTTCAAGGTGGATAAAAGACAAGGTGTAGAAGGGAACGACGGGAGACTACAGGTTTAGGGTCTGATTTTGTACTCGCAATCACCTCAGGGTGAGTGTGGCTCTGGATGGGGCGTGTGCAAGTCTACAGGGGGGGGCGTGTGCGGGTCAGGAAGGCGACTGCGGATGATGGCGACTGCGGGTTTGGGGCAACCGCGGGTCCCAAACCCCCGACTACGACGGCACATACCTTCATTGAATAGTGAAATTAGATTGCCTTAACAATTAGATTGCCTTACCCCCAAAAGGTACTTTAGAAGCCATCAAAGTGAACAAAAATTTCTACATATATTTCCATTTGTACACATGAAGGTTCATGAGTTCCAATTACAGCAACACCTAATTCAAAAGTAGTGCATTCTTGTAATCTAATATGAAGTATTTATATAGTGTAGGCAACCTAATTTCACTATTTACTGTAGAAAGCTCTTAAGTATTCCATATTCATTCATAAAATCAAAGTTATGTGGACTTTTAGTTTGCTGACAAATATGGATTTTCTAAATTTTCTATCTTCTTAGAAAATAATTAAATCCTAGGATGTCCATTTTGTATCTCAAGAAAATAGCCATTAGGATTGACATTTTCCAATTCCACAAGTTCATTTTTTAGAATTCTTTTTTTTAAGTCATTACATACTTCTTAGTACCTACTATTTTTTCCTACATGTTGTACAATTCCAAATTATCTATATTTTCGTAGGTATGTAGCTGATTCATCTTGATGAATGAGTCTAAAGAAGCAACACCATTTCCGAAATAAATTAAAACATATGTCATGATTTGAAGTCTAGGTGCATTCTTCTTGGCATGGCTTTCGAATAAGAGTTAGATTTCACTGAATATTTGTAGGTCGCTTTCGTCACATCTAGACTCGTATCTGAACCCTCTAGCCCAAACAAATAGAACTTTGGAGTTGCCCACCAACGGCCCATCGTCTCAACATCAAGTTTTTCCTGTTTTTCATATCCAAAATGCGAGGGAGCTCCTTCTTGAATACGACTTGCAATTCCCCAATCACAAATCCCAATGTTGATCTCTTCGTCTGAGAAGGGGGGATAATGCAACAATATGTTTACAGGTGACAAGTCATTGTGCGGCACCCCTACATTATACATGAGACTTGTTACATAAACCAAGGCCCACGCCAACTTTGCCTTGTGTCTTCGGAAGAGGCTAATTTCTTTTTGTTGTTGGCTTGTAAGTTGCTTGACCAACTTGATTTCATGCCATTCCGCATGCGGCACCACCTTCTCGTTCAAATGAAGCAACTCTTTGAAATTATCACCATTCCACCACAAAGTATATGCTTCCATTGTTTAGTCATGGACAGCAAGGAATTTAATAATGGCTGGATGATTCAATGGGCATATCAAAGCCTCCATTGACCGCTCCACCCTCGCATCGCGTTTGTTCCTTTGCTTTGACAATTTCCCCACAAAATGTACATGTGCTGGGATCGTGGACATCCCTTCAATGCGTACCTTGCGCACCTTTGCATATCGTCCTTGACGGTCAAATCTAGTAAGTGGGACCACCTTGGCCTCTGAGTAGACCCACATGATACATGAACCACTATCTCGCGTAAATGCAACCTTCAATGCATCCGTCTCCCACCCCATACCCCTAGCTTCAAACCTTGACAATCTTTTTGCTGCAATTGGCCACCAATCCATCTTCTCACGGAACTCCTAGGCCCTATCCATTTCTCCAAATATGGGCACTATAGGTCGCAGCTCAAGCATCAACTTCTTGGTGTTGAATATACTAGTTTGTAGGCAATTGCCAATCCACATTTGCCATTGGTTGAAATACACTTCATCCACATCTGCATAGTCCAAAGATTCCTTGCATTTCCTTGTAATAAAGTCCTCCAACTCATCCTTTAAGGATTGGATGCCTACCTCTTTATTTCTCAAGTATTTCCTCTCCAAATATTGTACACTTTTTTCCTCATACCATTGTAGACAAGCCTCATGCGCATAGGTCATATATCGTGTTGGAGGATAGGTAGGGTCCTTATTGTGTGCTGTCTTGGACTTCTTTGTCTTGGATGGTCTTGCACCCCCAATTACCTCCTTTGTAGTTATATCTACAACAAATGCTGCAAGATTGTCAAGGTCCTTGTCCCAAGCCGATATTCGACCTGTACTACTTCCTTCCTTTGAAGTAGACATAGTCCTCTTTTGAAAAACAAGGTGTTCTTGACTTGAACTTGGCAAGGAAAATGGGCAAAAACTTCCCCTTCTAAAGTCACCTTGGCCCACGAGCACGCATTCATCCACTTCAAGGTGGATGAAAGCCAATGCACAAGACCAAGAATGGCGACTATGGATCTGGGCAACCGCTTAAGTACTCGAGGTCGCCCTAGGGCGCGTGCGAAATGGGCAACCGCGGGAGGGGGGCGATTGTGGGTTCCAGAGGTGCTCACGGATCTAGGTGACCACAAGCTTTGGGGCGACCGTTGGTGTAGAGGGCGACCGCTAGTTCTAGGCAACCACGGGTCTAGAAAGGATGGACCATCATAAATAACAGCAAAAAGAAACCTTGATATGGGGGAGAAACATTGGCATTACAACTTCCCACTTCTATTTCGCTTGCTTTCAAATCAAATCATAAGACCACTATGATATGGTCTAGAATGTGGAATTAGATTTTGAGTTGTTTCTTTATGGTTCCAAAAATATGTCTACATTGTTCACAAAGAAAAAAAAAGGAATGGGCCAAAAGGGAAAAAGGGAATCAAAAATACAAAAGTACATGACATGATTGACTTCTATTGAAACAAAAAGGGAGAACTTGAAATGCTTACATTCTACCATTGCATAATAATATTATAGAGGTTACTTTAGAAGTGTCCAAAGTCTTCTTCTAATTTCTTTGAGTTTGTTCTACATTGAACATGAATTCGACTTTTTTACACACCCCTAAACCCTTTTTGGGTGGAAAAGGTCATAAATGCAAACAAACATGTTGCAGAGCACATTGAAATGAACAACAAATTAAGCATATGCACATCAAGTCAAAAGATTGTTGTCTTTGATGAAGACATTGTTCAAACCATCAAGGGGGTTTGAATTCTATCATTTCTTTTTTTCGCATGCCAATCCTTGAAAATTGGTCACCCACAAGATACAAGATATTTCTAAATGGACAAGTGGGACACCTTTGAAATCATCTTTCTTAGATGTTGTAAATTGTTAAGTTACAAATTATAGATGCGGTCTTGGGAAGTGAACTTTCCAAGGAGGACCACCCCTTCTTACACTACAAAATTTATAAGATGAAGAGATGCTCTTCTATCTTGTATAGAGAGTTTCTGTCATTCATGGACTCAAAATTAGCCACCTCATCGTTAAAAGATGAAGAAGTGTGACATGCAAATCCTTATACAATATACAATTTCTTTGGCTAAGTATTCTATAGTAAGAAGACATTCAATAAGTTCTTGTAAAAGGTATCCAAGGTTTACTTAAACTTTTGTATACAAAAAATAATTTCTCTCCAAAGAGACAAACGTCAAGTTTGGTCACTTCGATAGGTGAGCATGAAACATTATTTAATTCCCAAGGTTTCAAAGATGTACTATGAGGGTTTAGACGGTCAGTATTGAATTTTGTATGGAAATGTATGAGGTGCAAGGTTGCCCCACACACATTACCGTACAAAATTTCATACTGATTTCTTATAACTTTCATAGACCATCCCCTAGACCTTGAGAATGAAATCACCTTCCCTCCAGGAAGCCAATAACTTCCATGCATCACTCGAAGATGCCTTGAAGATCCCAAGGTCCTAATGAAGTGACTTGTTCTTGGATGTTAAAAGTTGAATTCATTATACTTATTAAAACTTCTTTGGATTGGAAGGCACGCCTCCATCCGTGGTCGCCCCCCATTCCACCAAATTGGGCTCCACACCACCAAGATAGAAGACCGTGCTTCCACCCGCGGTCGCCCATGACTTTAACTCGCCCTCCAACTGCAGTCACTTCCCATTCCACCAAATTGGGCTCGACAACACCAAGACTTGAAGTCGCCCCCACCCATAGTCGCCTAGGACCTGAATTCGCCCCCCATTCCACCAAATTGGGCTCAACAACACCGAGCCATGAGACCCAACCCCCACCTGCAGTCGCCCCCCATTCCACCAAATTGTGCTCAATAATACCAAGCCAGAAGACCAGGCCCCCACCCGCAGTTGCCCAAGACCTAAACTCGCCTCCCACCAACAGTCACCTCTATCTTAAAGTCATGTTAGTCCAGGAACCAACGTAGCAAAAGATGTGAGCCATCTCCAACTCTAATGAAGTCAAACTTAATTGCATCTTCCATAGACTACAATTGACCTATCCTTCAATGTTGGTACTTAGTTAATACTACAAAATCAGTTTATAAATACAAAAATTTTAGTAAGACTAATTAGACAAATTGAAGAGGGTTTTCCAAACCCTAAACCCTAACCCTAAACCCTATAGAAAAACCATGGACCTTCTCCATGTATGCCACCCCAAAAGTAATGTACTTCTATTTTTTAGGGTGGATAAAATGACAAACACATGTGATTTGTTGTTCATTATATGTCATAAAAAAGTTTGAACTCCTAAACCTTGAACTTGTAAGATATAAACCATTGAAGGTGTCATTTCCTAACTTGTTAATCTTCAATAAATTCAATATTCATTCACCCCTTCAAATGTGTTTTAAATCCCCTTGATGTATCAAGGGGAGGACTATATTGAAATTCCTATGTTGGAGGATGGAAAATGAAATGATGAAGAGAAGGGCTTCCCCAAGTCTCCATTTCGTAAACCACTTCTTATGTAGATAAAAAGATTTCTTCTTCATGCATCCCACGGTGTTAGTATTTTTTTTGTACATCGTTTCCCCCAAAAGGGAAGGTCTCCTCTAAATGTACTCCCTCCAAAAATAAAAATAGGAAATGGTCATGTTGAATTTTACATGAGCATGAGGAAAAAAAAATGTCAAGGAGAAGAGCTTCCTCAAGTCTCCATTTCTTAAAACCACTTCTTATGTAGATAAAAAGATTTCTTCTTCATGCATCCTACAGTGTTAGTATTTTTTTTGTACATCATTTCCCCTAAAAGGAAAGGTCTCCTCTAAATGTACTCCCTCCAAAAATTAAAATAGGAAATGGTTACGTTAGATTTTACATGACCACAAGGATGGATGAAGGAGAAATGAAATGTTAGGGAGAAGGGCTTTTCCAAATCTCCACTCCCTAAACCAATTTGCTTTCTTTATTATTTAATTAACTTTTGATCTCTTAGTATTGAATGCCTCAGTCTTAGGATTTTCTAGAGTTAATCCTCAGAAAAGGGGGGAGCGGTACTTAAAAAGTTTGAACACCTTCCCTCCAATTTGTAAGGGGGGAAAGTCAAACTCATGTTTTCTGGCGCTTCTGACCCGCAGTTGCCCCATATGCAGTTGCCCCCATTATCATGAACCGGAAGACCTTTTTGAATCTGAGATTCGTGGTAGCCCCATTACTCGCGGTTGCCCAAGAAATGACTTGTGGTCGCCCTATATGCAGCCGCCCCCTATACCCGTGGTCACCCCATTACCCGCGGTCTCCCAGGAAATGACCTATAGTCGCCCTATATGTAGCCACTCCCCTATACCCGCAGTCATCCTACACCCGAGGTCTCCTTCCAAAAACTCTAATTTTTCCTGAAAGGAAGTTCTAGACAGTGGGACCCAGACCTACGGGCGCCCAAGACCTGCATGCACCCTAGGCAACTTTGGGTCCGTAAGGGGATACTGGATTCCCAGGTTGCCACTTCCTTCGTCGCACTGCACCTTTCATCTACCTTGAAGCGTCTGACTATTGGTTCGTCAGTTGGAAGTTTGGGCACCTACACATGTTGTGGCTTCCACATTTACAAATTCATTTCTTTGGTTATATTATCGACAAAAGTCTAGTTCTCTTTACGGTAGAGTGACATGACAAGATGACGAACAAGAAAGGAGATCACCATAGTAGGCAATGATGTGCCCTTCTTGACCCAGAGGCTAAGGCATATCGGGGATGGTGTCATGTAAATTTCGATTGGACCTTGACAACTTGCAAGTTATTTGTGGATTAGTGCTATATCAACAAGCTATTCCCTTACCATCGACACATTCACCATGTGAAGCAAAACCAAGCAAATCTTCATTATTGCAAGGATGATGCATTTGTCCAAAGATGTATTGAAGTGTATCGAGCATTGTACGAAAAGCGAAAAATTCCACGGAGTGAAGTCTCAATGGGCATATGCCAAATGGTATATGCAGAGTTACAATTGGGGAAAACGGTAGATTGGATGACCTTCAAGACATCCAAGAATGTCACCCTTCCAACTACGAAAGACATTCCAAGAGCGGGTCCTTCAAATAATCCTCGAGATGGGCTAGGGCCCAAAAAGAACATTATAGAAGGAGTGGCAGATGAAGATTACGTTTGGTCAACGTCAACTGGAGAATTGGACTCTGATGAAGAGCCATTGCTTGAACCTAGGGACGGGATCAAAGATACATCAATGGAAGAAAACTTATCGTTGGTCATATCAGAAGAAGGCAACATGCAACGGACCACAACAATGTATGGAGAACCTTTTATATCTGTGGATCCGATAGGGGTCTGTTGTCTCGAAGATGACGAAGTGTTCCATTACGTGCAAGCTTGCTTGTAGGAAATTAATGAAGATAGGTTGGATGGGGAGAGTGAAGTTGAAGAAGAGATTCCTCTGACCTTGATGAAATTGCCTTCCATGGAAGTATTGCCTGAAATGGAACAAGAACATCAAGGTGTACTTGGAGAAGACAATAATCGGCGAATGAAAGAATCCTATAAAGTGGAGTTGGAGATGCTTTTAAAGGATCTTGAAGAAAAAGAAAGGGACTGTGAGATCATCGAGAAGCGAAGCGCACAAGAGATTCGAGTTGAGGATGTGGGCACCCTCAAAGAACTAATTCAAGCTGGACAAACTCGTTTGGTAGCCTAACAAAGAGAAATGGAACAACTGGAACAATTTTACCTCAAATTCAATAAGGGAGAAGATGGAGGATCCAATTCAAATGTCAATCATGTTATGGATGAATGGCTTCAAACAATAATGGGAAAATGTGGGATGGAAGAAAACAACCTTGCCATTGAAAAAGGAGGTATGGAAAAGGCAAGATCAACATTGAACTGCTTGAAGGAGATGAAGGATGCAGATCCTATTGACTAGTCGTTGCAGTCGGATTCATTGTCTGTGGATGTTGGAGATTTGTCATCCACTATGGAAATAGAGAAGTTGAAGATGAAGTTAGCTTCTGTGAAAAGATTGGAACAGAAGTTGGAGGAAAAGATGTTGTCGCTGAAGGCACACATTAGGTTCATGTCATTGTTCAAGAAGTGGTGGATCCAAAATAAGATGTGGAACCATGACCTGATTCTTTTGAAGAGGGAATAGAGAGTGGCAAGAGCCCAAATAGAACTAGAAAAGAAGAAAAGGGATGAACAGGGGGAAATGGATGGAGTATAAATTAGGTGGCTCTTGTTTCTTTTATGACTATGTACTTCTTCCAAGATATATGAAGAAAAAGGTTTTGTCCTTATTTTTGTTGAAATACAAGAATGTTTATTTTTATTTTTTGTGTATGAAAATGTGATTGCATTTGGATCCAAACATTTGAATTTTGGACAAATTTTGATGATTTCAAGTAATGTGAATGTTAATTTCTTGCAAAATTTGTGGTGTTTTAAGAAAAAAAAGAATTCTAGTAACTTTGAGTCTACACAAAGAACCCTCAATAAATTAAAGCTGCATCATCCATGAGAGTTTCAATATAAGTTCATATGGTTGCATTTTTCTGTATTTTAACATATGGTTTGAACATATTGTAAATGACAACATCCCCATGCCCTTCAACCCGTGAATGTATGGATTCTTCTTGAGATTTATAATTTGGGAAAAAACATCATAAAAAGGTATTCAAAAGAATACTTTTGGAATTGATAGAGAAATGGAATTTATACATTTTGAGTTGTGGATTCCATGTATATGGTTTGATCAACCACTGTTGTCCCCCATTTTTCTTTTTAATTTGAAAGAGAAAGTTCTTAATTTTTTCTAAATTTGAGTACAATCTAATTCTATTTATTATTGATGAAGTTTGTTGGAATGGATTTGAAATGAGTTTCCCTCATGTGGTAGTTTAAAAAAAAATTGTATTCTTTAAGTCTATGACCATATTCCTAAAAATCTTTTTTTGAAGTATCTATAAATACCAAGTCAAACCCTTGGATAGCGTTTAGGGTTAAATAAAATATCTATCTAAACCTGGATGACTTTCATCTAGAAACTCAGTGATGGAACGCTAACGGGTTAACAAAAATGGCCTTGGGTCCTAAGCGTAAGCGCGGTCACCCATTAAGTACCTGGAGTCGCCTCTTGAGACCCGCAGTCGCCCCCCTAGACCCGCACTCGCCCCTCTAGACCCATAGTCACCCCCCTTGGGCCTATAGTCGCCCCCCCTAGACCCGCAGTCGCCCTTTCATCCGCACGCACGCTCCTTGTACGAACCGTTGACCCACAGTCGCCCATGGGGCGATTGCGCTTGTTACAAGCTCGCCCGTTTCCTGCACCCATTCTTGCTCTTAGTGGGCGACTTGCGGTACTAGCAAGACTACAGTATAAAGTTGAAGGGCCGGACTTTGATTTTCACCTTGCTTCGGGGATGAACTCATGACTTTAATCTTCGAAAGAAGCTTCTTCCGGATGTTTGTTTCTTTGGAGGGCAACGACTTGGTTTGAGTGGTTTAAAAGACCATTCAAAGCAAGTGGCTTTACCATTCTTTTTTCTAAATCAAGGCTCTGATTCATATGATAATATTGTTTTAAGAACTCATAGGCGAGGGATAATATGGTTGGTCAGGGTAAGGGGAGGAGGACTACCATTAACAATACTAGGAGAGCCACGAAGGAGTGGGACCCTTGGTTGGCTGTAGACATTGACTGTTAGTTTGCGGGAAACACATGAACATGTGTTTTCTATGGGTGGATCTCCATGTTTGTATGAAAGCGGGCATTCTGTCACTTTGGATATGGTGGCAAGACTGCATCAGAGCAATGTAAGAAAATCCCATGGGCAGTATTGCCAAAGTTTAGGACTTGTGGTGGGGTTGTTTCGAAGGAAATGTGCTTTGAACAAATGCATGAGGAGGTTCCAGAATTTGATGTTGTGGATGAGACTATAGTAGAGCCTATGTTGGAAGGGGGTAGGAAGAGGTCAGAGGAGCCTAGTGCTATGAATGAACCAATGCTTTCTAATGCAAATTCAGTAGATTCTACTCCTCAAACAATTTTGAGAAGGAGGAATAACCCTTCCATTTCTAGGCAAACTAGCATGGATGAGGCATTACAAAGTAGCACAAGAGCAAAGTTGGATACCATGTGGGCTTCCTTCTTTTATGAGGCTAGCATCGTGTTCAATGTTGCGCGCCATCTTGCCTTTGTGAAAGCAGTGAAAGAGATAGTGGCATCAAGACTACGATACCAACCGCCCTCATACAATGCTTTGCGTACAAGAATGATAGAGCCAAAGAAGGAAAGTGTTTCTAAAATGGTCACTAAGCGGACAAAGCACTCTATCGAAGTTTATGAAGTGACTATTTGTTTGGATGGTTGGACTAATACTACTAGCCGTCCATTATTGAATTTAATGCCCGTGTGTGCTACGGGGGATGTGTTTCTTGGATTGGGGGACACCACGGGGGAGAAGAAGGACATTGCATACACAACCAATATGATGGCGCAATACATAGAAGAGGTTGGCTCCCAAAACATTGTCCAACTATGTACGGACAATGCTGTTGTCATGACGGGGACTTTGAAGGCGTTATACGAGAAATGTCCTTACATGTATATCCAAGGATGCGTAGCACACATTTTAGACTTGCTTTTGGAAGACTAGGCAAAAGATGACAAGGTGAAGAAAATAATACAACGTTGTACATAGATTGTAAAGTACATCAAGAGGTACCATTCCACATTGGCTCTCTTCCGAAAGTACTCCCTAGACAAGGCATTGCGAATGCCTTCTAAAACACGCTTTGCAGTGAACTTCCTCATGATATCACGTGTGGTGGAGTGCAAGTCATCGTTGATTTGAGTGATAATGGATGAGACATATGTGCAATTTGAGGCTAGTTTGGAACATCGCCAAAATGGAGATATATTGAAAACGCGAGCCCGTATAGCGCGGGAGGACATTTATTTGGAATCTTTTTCGGTGGAGTGTGATAATTTTTTGCACATGATGGAACCCGTCCTTATTGCTCTTTGAGTGTTTGATGGGAAAGCCCCAGCAATGCCTAAGGCTTGGTTGGTTATGAAGACTCTTGAAGAGCACGTGAGGAGATTGAGAAACAAACCTTTTTTTTTTTAATGATGAAATTGCGACGAACTTTGAGACGCATTTCGAGGCTCGTTGGAAATTGATGCTCACAGACCTACACTATGCTAGGGCATTCTTAAATCCTTTCTTGATTGAAGTAGGAATCCTTTGTAAGGACGGTGTGGCCAAAAGACCCTTAAATCAAGTGCTTTGAAAAATGAGCGAGTCATTCGGATTATCATACATGGAGGCACTGTAGGAGCTCACCTAGTTTGAAGAGAAGACAGGCCTTTTTGACCCCTTAGAAGAGGCTCATGATTTACATAGTGTAAACTAATGCCTCATCAATGGTGGAATCTTGTGGGTGCTAATGTTCTCCTAAAAATTGCAATAAGAGTTCTATCTTTGATGTGCTCAACATCATTATGTGAAAGGAATTAGAGCATGTATTCATTTGTGCACAATAAAGTGTGAAATCGCCTAACCACATCCAAGGTGGAAGCATTGGTGTATATCTACACCAACAATAAACTTGAATGTGAGAAACATGGATGCAATCTTGCAATGTTTTATGAAAAGTACCTTGTGGATGGAAATACCTCGGGAGAAAATGAGGAGCCATTAGCTACAGGATCATTAGGGGATGGCGACCCAATCAGAATGGCTCGAGTTGATGAGAATGTTAGGCCGATAGAAGAGCACCTACGTAGAAATATGTCGACAGGACTGCTTTGTAGAGAAGACAGTCCTCCACGGAGACAACTATGGAAATACATTTACTACTAAGAATAATAGGTACTACTCTGAGGAGGAGGAGGTTCAACGTGCACTGCAAAGGCCCCCACAACCCTACTTCTTTGCTAGGGATAGGAATGTACCTCCTCCAATAAATTCATCACTGACAAGGGCAAGTACTAACGACAACCCCAATGTCGTGCGCGTAGCGTGCGGTAAATACCATTTACAACACCCAAACGTATAAACTAACTCGAAATATCGTCCCAAAGGATTCTAGTATGTTGCTGTAAGCCTAGGTTATCCGTTCTACCAACTTAAGCTCTCTCTTTCCGGAATCCAATCCGGATTCACTCTTTTTCCGGATTCCGGATCCGTCACTTCACACCAACACCGATTTTTGTTACCTCTGTTTTACCCTCAGAGGGTTCACCTTTGATTGTGTAGAGGGGTAGGGACTCACCACTCATATTTCTCACACTCTCTCTTCTCACTTAACTACACAAAACACACCTAGATCAAATGTTGCACTAGATCAGACCGGAAACACTCTCACAACTATCCGGATGGCCAATCTGGAAAGCAGGTCACATAGAGCTGCCTCTAGACTTTTCCACTACAATGACAGACCAACAAAAACCAAAACTAAGATGGGGATTACAAGTCGTTTACTAAACTGATCCTAGGGTTTGGCTAACCTTCTGGTAAGTAGTATGGAGATTTCTTCCACTAGCGGTTGCTTATCTCCGCACGGAACCATCCCTGGCATTCCGGACCTGCACCCACACCACTCCTAATCGGATTCCGGTTCCAGGAATTTAAAGACACATGCTCAAGACCAAAATCACTAGTCTGGACTACGTCACAAACATTCCTCACAACTCAGATCCAAGTCCCCTCAGACTCGGATTCCTCCTTTCTTCCTCCTCTCTTACACTTCCACACATTCACAAGACAACACAAGGAAGTTGGATATACAACAGATCAATTCCTGAGGGTCCACTTAGAGGCTCAGATTAAAAGAAAGGATGACAAAATATAAACTATAACGCTAGGATGGAATGGGAGGCAACAAACCTACCTCACACTTAAAAACTCAAAACAACCAAAGCCAAAAAGGCAAAAAGGGCACCTGGAAATCCAGGTGACCACTCACAAACTCCCTGAGAAATCCAGAAAAGTGAGATCCTACAAATCCGGAACCCGGTCCCACACTTGGAAATCCAGATCCGATTTAAAATTTAAATCCTAACTGCCTAAAGAAAGGTCCTAACTACTTCCCCTTCCGTGCTTTCTTCTAGCTGCTCCCATCTTGACTCATTGGTGCTTGCGTGGATGACCTTGGAGTTGCCTTCGGAGTTGCCTTGATCGGTGTCATCCGCAACGCTACCCAGGTCTGGATTTCTGGATTTCTAGAGGAGAGTAGTCCCCTTCTTCCTTGTCCTCGTCCTCCAATCCAGACCGGTACTCTTGCTCCTCAGATTTCTCAATCTGAGTTATATCCCTCTCGTTCTCCTCGCCTAAAGATGTCTCATCCAACACGATAGGCTCGATCTCCTTCCTTGGTTGTTGCTCTTGCAACATGTGCTTGAATTCTTCCAAATGAGTCCGGGCCAGATTCAACAATCCCCCAATCCACTCCGTCAATTCACCCCGGGTCTAGGTGCGAGGTGTCGAAAGTGGCTCCTTCTCTGGAAGGTGGAACACTGGGATAGGTGGTGAAACCGTAATCTCCGGCGGTGCTAACTCCCGTGTCGCATCCAGCTACTTACTTGTCTCAGGCGTTGTCTTCACACTCCCCTAGATTGTCTTCTCTAGTTGCTTGGAGAAGGGTTCCGTTGAATACCGGAGAGTTTCCCGCGGGGCTTCCGGTTTCGATGGTAGTGGCATCAAGGCTGTGAGCTTGACTGGAGTTTCCGTGTCAAAATGGATCTCCGGAAAGTTGGAGAAATCCATTACCCGGTCAAGGTCAATTTGCCCAAGTAGCTACCTCATCTCCTTCAATGTAATCTCCATCCGCAAGGAGAAGTCCACTAATATGCGGATCACCTTGGATCCGGTGAGGTGCCCTTCCTCGATCAACCGGCTTTGGACTAGAGCCGCCTTCATCACAAGGTCAGCCGGCTTGTCCACCAACCCAGATAAGTTCTTCAGCAGCTACAGGGCTTCCTTCTCCCTTTGTTTTGCTTTAGCCATCTCCCCTTGAGCCCAGCTCAGTCTTTCTTGAAGGTCCGCTTTTTCCTTCTCCAGGGCTTCAATCTGCTTGTCTTTCTTCTCGAGTACTTCCAGACTCGAAAGTTTCTTCAAGACGTTGAGGATGTCTTCCGGCTCCGTCTTCAACTCCCAGCTAATCCTCCTCAGCAGATCCACCAGGTTGTCATGGTACTTTTGCGCTTGTAGTATCTAGTTGAACCCGGTCTTGAAGAATCTGGATATGCTACCTTCTTCTTCCTCAGATATCTTCTATTGGGCCGGAAGCTTCCCCTGAGATGTCGGATCCGTCGACTTTCTTTGCCTGCGCTCCAAGAGTTGTTCATCCTCTTCCGGATCCTCTTCCTTGTCTACCGGCAGGTGTTTTGTTGTCACTTCTTCCGTGAGGCTGTATTGCAGGATGGTGGCTCCGGTGTTGTACTCTACCATTTCCACATCGCTTAGAAGCTCTGCGTAGTGGTAGAAATGGAAAAGATACGGCCCTATGGGGCTGGTCTTTCCTTTTCCTACGTTGGCGGCAAGCTTGGAGACTGATGACCCAATTACCTTGCCCTAACTGACTGGTCTACCCTCCATAGCACCAAATATGGTGTTCGCTACTGTAACCGTAACCCGAGTAGGCTTTTCCGGATAGAGGATGGGGATCAAGAACTCTAGGACATGCCTCTGCCTTGCATCCAGGCAGTCACTAATAGCATACCCTTCCTTAGAATGGGTTGCATTCTTGAACTTCCCTAACATAAACTTGTCTATCTGGGAAGCTAAACCGGATCCCTTTTTAGGGAATCCGTAAACCTTAGCCCAGAATTCATCTGTCCATATTGTAGGCCTTCCTCTCACTATCAACTCGTACTAGTTTGAGGCCCCTACAATTAGCTTCTGGATCATTTGGTCGTTCTTTACGGTCCATGGCCGCATGAACAGACCGTCGTACCCTATCTCACTGAGGTCGTCCTCTAGCTAGAATCTCTCTCTCAACCTTTCTTGAATGGCTGGACAAACCATCCGCCCTGTGACCAAAGGTTTCCAAATATCTCCCTCCGCCATTACAAAACCACTCTGAAATCTGCACACGCAGAAGTTCTTCACTCAATCACTAACTCACCACTCTTTCATTCAACTGCATGCGCACAAAACAGTTGTGGAAGAAAGAGGAAGAACAAATGAGAGTGGCGGGGTTAAGTACCCGTCAAATTACCGACCATTCGTAAGGCCGACCGTTTACCTGTAACGGGTCCCTATTTTCCTAGGCCGGAAGTCTAGTCTGTAGGCTGTTGCTATCCGGGTTTCCGGTTTCCGGATCCGTCTTGGATCCTGTTACGGATTATTTGGAGTATCCTCTTAGTCTTAATGAGTTGTTTAGGCTAAGAGTGTTCTAATCCTTTTTGTCTATTAAAAATTTTTAAAAATTCTATATAGTTATACACTCTTAAATACTAACATGGTGACTTCTACGATTATGGCTCGCAACACCCAATGAAGGCGTAAATAATCCAATGCCAACAAGAGTTGAGGAAGCAAGATCTCCAAATGTTGTAGATCAGGGTTTTACAAGGGTAATGAACCTACGAAGTGGTGTTTGAGTTGCTAAGGTAAATGAAAGGCAAGAGGAGGCAACACTGCCAACACATGTCGAAGATGTTGTGCATACAAGCGATCCACTGTCTCCATTACAGATCCCTTTAAGAACAAAAAATGTGAAATATGATTCAGAATTGCCCTTGCAAGCTGTTATGAACTGGAATCGTATTGTGCCTCTAAGTGGAGGAGGAAACGCAAACAATGCTAGGGCAATTAGGTCTATACCAACCCATGCGACTAGGCCGCCCTTGCATAATAGTCTTCTTAGGACAGTTGATAATGAAGGCCATGCTTCTACTCCGCAACCCACTCAACCCTCCTCAATTTCTGGCCCTAGAGAATCATCCTTGCTCGTGCGTGAAGGCACAAGAGGACATAAAAAGCAATTGAGGAAGACGCAAGAGAGGCTGCAAAGAAATCCCAAACACCAGAACCATGTTGTCCAAAGATTCATCATGGATAAAGCCATTTCCAATCGAAACATCGAGCAATCTAGTAGAGGCGGACGACACCCTACATCCAACCTTGATGGAACAAGAGATGCATTGAGGTTGACTAAACGATTGGTGCAAACTAGCGGCAACAGCGTCGTGGATACTGAAGTGCGGAACGTGAACTCAGAGGTAGAACATGAAGTGCAAAATGAACGAGTACGAAGGGAGGATGACGAGAATGGTAACTGTGATGATAATGAAAGGGTGGAGGAGTCAAATGATGATTTTGACCCTAACGCTAATGAGGTGCCCAGTGATTACCTATTTTTATCGTAACTTTATAAATATATATTTAGAGGTAGTGAAGTGGTAATGTAATGCTTTTGCATAATTTTGGTGTGTTGAAGTTTTCTAGCTTAAGTTCATAGGCAAATAGCCTATAGATGAGTTTTGTGTAGTATCTACTTTAGTATGAAAGCATGATAGTGTTAGAATTACAAAGTTCTATTCATTGTCTTTAGTGTGGACTTCTACAGGTGTAGAAGTGGAGATCTTAACAAAGTTTATGGAAGTACAATTGAAGTAGAAGTTCATTTATAAGATTGGGTCACTATTCTATTAGTGTGTACAACTTATAATTACAGTAATACTAATTATCCTTACTTTTTTCTTGTTTTTGTATCTATCTTTGGTGTAATTATTATATCCAATTGCGATATTAGCTTCTACACTTCAATAGGAGTAGAAAATTTGAATTAGAAATTCCCAACCATATGTAATAAAAAAAATGTAGAACTTGGAGGCTCCTATAAATGAGTGAATGACCACAAAATGTGAAGTACTTAATTTAAGGCTTGGGAGAATGCAATGGCACATAGAAACTGAAGGATCCTAAATCGTGAGCAAGATTGAAATGGTCGTTATATCCATGTTTGCAATTGCAACGGCACACGAGGTTGCTCTTAACCTTTTACGGATGGACTAGTGAGTATGAAAATCATCTCCAATGGAACTTTGTGATGTGATGTACTTGCCTTTCCCCCTCACAAAAATACTCATTTCCGGTATGAGGACTCAGTAAAATCTCTCTTTTGGAACCAAATTTTCAAAGATGTACAATTGCGCTTATGTTGTATATTAGAAGTTTTTATCATCCACAGAACAAAAAAAATTCCTTGTGTATGGGATAAAGCCAAAGTCGCCCTTTCCTTAGACCCACGGTCACCTTTAACCCCTTAGTCACCCTGGGTTGGACCCGTAGTCGCCTTGGGTTGGACCCGCTGTCGCCCTCATTTTAGGACCCATGGTCACCCCACCTTACCGACATGCACCCCACCCGCAGTTGCCCATGGTGACATGGTCAAAGCTTTCTACATCACTGTTGACAACCTGCCACGTAAGATAAAAAATTTGGCTGCCCTGCCCGAAAATCCTAAACCCTAATTTTATACTTGTCAAATTTGTCTCATATATGCGACACTCGTCTTATACCACATGCAACATCAGATGAACAACTCGACATCCAAACCCCAAAACATGTTCGACAAAACAACCTTGGTGATGACTCTACAAGTGTGGCTTTCAAATTGTTAATTCTTTTGTGTTTGCGCGTGGGGAGCTCTGATTTGCAGGTTTAGCTCTTCTCCCTTTTTTAATCTTCGCTTCCCTCTTGTGCTATGCAATTTCTCTTGTGAGCATGTTCTTTTCTTTTACTGTGTAAGTTTTCTTCTTCTCTTGTGCAAGTATTGGACACTGTGGTTTGGGTTTAGGGTTTACTAAGTTGGATTTAGGGTACTCTTGAATTCTTCCACTCTTTTGTGCATTCTTGATTTTGTGTAGATTGTTGTGTTCATGTAAAAAGTTGTAGTTTTGATTTTGTATGACCAATTCAAAAATCAGGAATTAGAATGCTCTCTAGTCTTTCATTTAGGGCACATTCTTATATTTCTATTCTGATTGTTCAACTACACTAATAGTATTCTTGTATGACTTTAGGTTTCAAGTGTGTGTTCCAAATTCACAATTTGGATGGGAAAACCAATTGACAAGGATTTGCAAGAATTTGCAATTGAGGTATGCAAATCATCTACAATATGTAGGGTTTATGTCCTAAAATTAGGGTTTTCGTTGTGAATAAGACATATTACAAGTACTTATCAAATATCCTCAAGTTGATGATACTTGATTCTGATAAAATGAGATATCGTCAACTCAAAGATAACATGAATATTGATCATTTGAAACTTCTAATGATGATTAGAGAATGCTAATCAACACTTACGGAGATTTGGTTCAGTTTGAGCAACTTGATATACTCCAATTAAAATAACACAAACAATTGTATCATCGAGTCGATGATACAACTATTGAATTTTTACACACGCCATAAACAGACTCCTCATCAACGAATATTGTGAAAAAATCAATCGAAAAGAATAGTTTAAAGTTGAATCAAGTCCCAACCCTATTTATTAAGAAATTAGAAGAAATTAAGAGAATTCTTAATCCAACATTTACTTTCTATAAGAAAGTATCATCGAGTTGACAATACTGTAAAACAATAAAATACTTTGAAATATCTAATACTCCTAGTAAATTTATAAATAGCTTCCTCTTATCATCGAGTTGACAATAATCAAAGACAATTAGGAGCTATAGAAACCCATAACTTATTATCAAATGATTTTACAAAAATTTATTATATACGTAGAAATACTAATATTAAACATAATAATGCATATTGAAGGTCTTACAAAGCATTATTGTATCATCGACTCAATGATACAATATTTAGAATCCTCCTACATTTTAAAACCTTACACATATAAAACACACTAAAGAAGACCTAGGAAAGCTAAAACATTTACCCCTCTCATTCATTTTGACTTTGAAATTTCTAATCTAACCAAATGTAAATTGATATTGAACAAAAATGGAAGACAACTACAACTACTCTGTGATAAAACATCATCTCTAGCCATTCATCAATCCTTTGAACGATGAACCTTTCATCGTTGAGATGGAAGACACATACAGGACGCTCTAGGAATTTAAGGAGCACATCCATACTTGGAGTTTTGGTGTGAATTGCTTGAAAAATTACGTTTATTTCTCCTATTGTATAGCTAGAAAAATGAATTATATGCCTTGGAATCTAAAAGAGAAAGTGACTCTCATTAAGGAACATCAACGAAATTATGTCCTTATTGTTTTGCGGGAAGTTGACGACAGTGGCAAAAATAAAGACCACTACCACTCCATTGTCATGAATGTGAATTCCTATTATGGGAAATTCGACCTGGAAAACCTCATGACGTTCTTGGAGGGGTCGCAGATGGAGTACCTGAATGATGAGTTTGAAAAGAATGGGTACATCCCATGGAAGAACAACATTGCAAAGTCCAACGCCTTAAGATTGCGCCTCATCTTTCGGACGCTAGATCAATTCGCATTAGAGAACGTCGAGCAAGAACCTGCAATAGGTTGTAACGTTAGTCAAGGAAGAAGAGATAAATCTGATTTCCTGTCCGAGACAGGCATCTGGTACTTCTGGATCAAGGAGTAGAGGAACTAGGCCTAGTCAATCAAGTTCAAAGCCAAAACGGAAGGATGCGGTCCCATCTGAAGGACTAGAATCAAGTAGAAAGAGGAAAAAAAGCCTTCCAACCAGAACCGGGGGTGGTGGTAGTTTTGGATCGGCATTGATGACGGTCTTGGCAGGTCCTCTGTCCTCTACGGAACCACAAGAAGATTACAAGAGGTTTGCCCTCATACAAAAGAACTTTTGGGCCAACCACATGCCATGCTTTCTTCTAGGATTGGAGACGGTATCCGTTGACAACAAGTAATGCATTATCACGAGTGATCAGTATGTCATTCAGACTTTGCAAAGAGATATTGTTGAGGCTCTAAAGAAAGAATTGATCCAACTTATTGACATTAAGCAGCGGCAAAAAGTCTGTCTCACACTCATGGACAAAAATCGGAAACTTCTCAAGAAGAAGCTAGAGAAGTGGGAAGAAATAGAACGTGGCCAATTCATGATCATAAACGGCCAGCATAGTATTACCGCCTCAAACGAACTTCAGAAGGTAGGTTGTGAAGAGGCCCGTACAGTAGAGCTTCAGAGGTAGGATGCATACATTGTTTGGTCACTAGATCATAACAAATTGAGGAACATTTCAAAATTCTACAAGTGCACTAACCACTTGGACCATGCACAGCTGACTTGGGGAAACCAAATCGTCAATTGCCGAAACATTTGGCTTGCTTACAAATGTCCAACGGACAACAAACTCGAAGATGCAACGAGAAATAACAAATCCGTTTTTAATGTGACGAATTATAAGGTAACAATCTATGGCTCCTTTTATCACCAAATAGTTTATTTATTCACTGAATCATTTTCAATCTTGTTATATGTTCGTCTATCCCAATTGTTTTTGAATTCAATATTCTTTTCTATGATCATTCTGAATAAGAAAGCGAATCATGGGCTATCCTTGAGTCGAGGATACTCTATTTTTGAAATAAAACGTAGGTATGATCATTCTCATGTTTTATATTGGCATGTTCCAGAAATTCACGGATGCAGTTATCAAGTGGTTTTAGAATATCAACTTGGAGAAAGAGAGAGCATCAATTATTGGGACAACAGATCTGAAAAATGAAATTCAGATAATAACATTGCCGGATGAGTTGTGGAAGCACTGGCAAGTGTTCTTAACCAAACACGCTGGAGGCGAGTTGATTGACTTGGTAACCTATACCCATTTCAAAGACATCAAAGGCTTCAAGATAAAGACAATGTCATTGAAAGGGGAATTTTTCAAACATTGTAGTCATTTTATAGACAACGATTTTGGGACCTTTGCATAGCATCTACTTGGTGAGACGCCAAAACGGTAGGTTATTTATCCAAAATTCTATGTCTAAAACCAAAATTCTTGTTTTAGACAATCTATCATATGATGACTGGGTGGAGAGGAGGAAGTGGAAGAAAATTGTGCTCCAAGATCTAATGGCTATTAAGCCCGCCTTAAAGCTTACAAATAGCGGCGGGGACATCATTGATGAAACAAAGAAGTCTTGGAAGGCAAGACATAGGTTTACATCAGCAACATGGGATTTCCTCATCTCACATTCCAAGGCTGAATACTTCAAGAGGCGTGTCAAAAATGATGCATGGCTCAAGCGCGCAAAGGATCTTGAGAAGCCATTTCCGGAGGTGCTTCACATGTTCACAAGATTCATGAAGTTGAGGTACCAACTTCAGGACCAAAGTGGTGGAGTCCAAGTCAAAGGAATCGACATGTCTACCAAGGCGCTGGTGACAAATACCACTTATTAGTACCATAGTCGGGAGATGAATCTTGTAGTTTTGGATGCGCAAGAGGTTCAAAGAACAACACCAAGTGAAAATATAAGTGCCATTGACCTTGTCCTCGATTTCCTCCTTCAGAAATTGAGTCCAAAAATGACTAAGCCAAATGTGTGGCTCTTCATTTTGGAAGACAAGGAAGACGTCAAGGTTGCAATTAAGTTTGCAACTTCCAAGCTTGAGTAGTATGAGTACATATTGTCTATGTATGTAGCAAGCAAAGTAGAGATGCTTAATAATGTCACCAATTGAGGGACTACTCCTAACATTCCACTCTTCTTTCTTTTTAAGAAAGGAAATACTTTTGCAAGCGCCACTCATGAGTTGATGAAGTCCAAGTATGACATGCCCTCAAATTGCGTGTACTACCTCGACTCTTCAAAGAACAGAGAGGCGAAGTGGAAGATTGAGCCTACTAAACTCAGAATGGAGTTCTACTTAGACAACTTGCATGCTTTTGTGATGCCAGAGAAGAACGTTCTCAGCCTCTATTCGAGTGCGAAGTTCATGCTTGCTGCAAAGGTAAGTATACCCCTTCTTGGAGTCTCGGAACTTATTATCGTTGGTTTGAGGATATCAGTTGGAGTTCTACTTGATTAGTCATTGATTTTCCTTGCTAATTTATATGTTATCCTTGTCTCGAGGATAACATCAAATGTCCAGAATTTGTGTTTTGAATGCAACCTTCACGATAATTACTCAATTCTCTCTTTATCCATAGTAGATGTTTGGAGCATTTTTCTATGGTTTTGTCGATAAGGATGACATGAAGTCATATTTCAAAATTTCAAATCTTGTGAAGAAAATGGATAAAAACAATTTTATGTTTTCAAATTCGCCTTATTCATTGTTATATGAGAAACTAGCTAGTTATGGACCTGTGGTTGTTCATTCAAACTCTCCTCCATCACTGCCCATGACATTTGACTTACCACCTACACCTCCCGTCCTTGTTAATAGAGAGAGGGAGATAGTGGGTCCTCATGTGTGTAGTGATCCTAGTGTGGAAGGCATTGACGAGTTTGGAACTGACACATTTCAAATTCATACGTGGATGTCAACTCTAGCCATGCCACTTGTACTACAAACTACGAATGATGAGGAGGATATGGAGATGGATACAGAGTTTGAGCGCGAGCAACAACAACGACTTGTACTTCCACCCAAAGGGGTAAGAATCGAGGCCGAGTAGGATGTGATCATGAACGAAGTTTTCGAGTTGGATGACATCCCTGTAATTGAAGAACCCCAGCCTTCTCAAAGAAATAATATCCCGATGTCGGAGGAGGATGGAGTTATCATCATTAGCGATGATGATGACATTGATCATCCCCATTCCTCGAACGATGACGAGGAGGAAGAAGGCATTCCATCGGTGACGGAGATGAAACCCATCGTTGCACCCTTGGGTATGGTTGTGAAGGTGGAGAAGGATTGGTGGCAAAAGGACAAGGAGAAATGAGAGAGAAGAATTGCACAAAAGGTAGAGAGGGAGGCGAAGGAGAAGCAACTGGTAGATGCAGTTGCGAAAAATGTAGAGACAAATGCCAAAATGCTGAAAATACAAGAGGAATCGAAGGCTCAATTCTCTGAGCTGAATAGTCAGGTTGCATTGCTCCTACAGGCAATGAATTTGCAAAATAGCTAGTCTGAAAGCCAACCACCGTTTGTTTTTAGGGCTCGAGCACTATAGCCTTCGCCTTTGATAGTCCATGGTCCTATCTTGTAGGAAATGCAACATGCAATACCTATATTGTCTTATCCTCGAGTCAAGGATAGCCAAGACTGTGTTTCCCTCGCACATGAGGATCTGGTCAGCTCAACTCTAGCATCTCAATTGCCAAGGGTTTCTTCTCTAGATCAAGTAGCTTTCGAAGTCCTTGTTCCTGGAGGTGCGGATGTCTCTCAAGCAAGAAAAAACACACAAGTTCTACAATAGTATCATCGAGGTGATGGTAGGGGCAAAGTGGAATCAAGACCTGTTTCACAGGCAACGAAAATGGAGACATCGGTGTGCAACACGTCGTCTCAAGCTGTGGTGGAGTTGCAATCACCCTTATCTGTAGAAGAAGAAAGGGTCGACTACGAAGCCAACGAGGACGATACCCACAATAATGTGCCAGAGGAGATCCAAGGGGGACCTCCTACTACAACGGTAGTGGGAGGGGATGAGCCTCAAGAGTTTGGATCCTCTCAAGTACAACCCTCTGACCCATATGGTTTCGATTGCATCGATAGAACTTTAAGTCGATCATGTCTATGTGTATGAAGAGTAGAGAGAAGGCTTTGAGTAGTCATCGAATCTCATATGTACCCATGTTGTGTGGCACGATGGTGTGGCCACATGTTGATTGCTTGCGCATGGACTACATATATGTTTGCAGCTCCTTCTTGTGTAGTCTAGTGTAGCATAGTTCTGTTAGAACAATTTTTGCAGCCCTATTCAAAACCAAAATTTTTTACATGTATTATCTAATCTATGTAAATAAAATATGCGCATTTTCCTACATTGGGTAGTCTGATTGGATCCTGCTTTTGATGTTTTTGGTGACCAGCTTGATAAACATGAAAGTGTGCACCGCCCAATGCCAATGAAAGCACTTCCTAATGGTAGACCGTAGTCAATTAGTGGAATTCAATGCATCTCTTCCCTTTTTGGCTCACTCGTTTCTGCGTTTAAACAGGTAACTTCATTCCTTTGTTGTTATATTTTGATTAGGTAGTAGCGTAGGGTGGAAGAGAGATCGTGCCCAAGAATGTCCCTCCCGTACTTCCTCCACCTCGAAGGAAGTGGATGAACATTGTCTTCAACTTGAATGGCATACTCTATCAAACGGCAATGAAGTCCTATGAGGAGAAATTCCAACTGTACAAGCTTGAAGACAATGTTCTCTACCATAGAAATCCCATGATTATCAGACCCAAGGTAGTATTTGCTTAGCAAAATCTGGATGAATTCCTACAGCAAGTTTCCGCAATTGCGGATAGGGTCTTAGTGTGGATAACGATGTTCAAGTGTAATACAAAACCCATCGTTGGACACCTGTTCAATGGTTGTAGAGCACCCTACGATATCCTCAGTTAGGAGCAATGCAAAAAAATAGAGTACTCTCCGGGAAAGTTCTTTCATCTCGGTGAGCAAGTGCATTGTATGAAAGTACCCTCCGAGACCTTGTTCTACAATCCTAGCGAGAGCACGTCCTTCACCTCGAATAATACACTTCTCATTGACGACTCTCCAAACAAGAGTGTCTGCAATGAGAATGGGAATGCCATATTCCTAGACACTTGGAGGCACCATAATCACAAAGATGACATCCTCATGGGGGAACTTCTTCCATAGCTCCAACATCTAGATTCGAATTGCCAATTGGATCAAATGTAGTGATACATCGAGGAAAACCACATTGGTCTCAACCCATTCGGAGATGGGGACTAAAATGTGGACCAGCTCATAGACGGGATGAGAGAGTCCTCGAAAGTCATGGGTTCTAGATATGAACTTCCTGGATTAGGTGTAGTCATGGAGTGAGGCCAGTATAGGAAGTATGCTATAAAGTAGATTCTCTCTAGATGTGAGATAACATTTTATGTATAGTCCTTGATTTGTACAATAAGATCTTCTGTAAATAATATATTTAGTTTGCATTTCTCTTGAATCTTTGCCATGTGCTTCAGGGGTTCACTATCCATGTCTTCCATTCTCAATTGAAGTTGCTTTTGCATTATTCGATGGTGGGTAATATAAGTGGGCTTGTAGAATTTGCACATATTGTAGGTTAGAGGCATTCGCTTCGTTGAACCGCCAAAAAGGCAAAGGCTGACCAAGAGTCTGCTGTTTGGATCGAAAAGGTTGCTCTCCAACCAGTCCGAATCCAAGGGGGGGAGTTGCGACACGATTCCATATTCCAAGCCATACATGTTGCGATCTGCCACAGACGTCGCATCTGCAGCCATAGACTATTCCAAGGGGGACGTGGAAGAAGGCGTCGTGGACAGCCCGCCAAGTTGTGGACCTGTCTCTCCTTCACTGTTGAAATGGGCATCATCGACCCGAGGGGACTCGTTCTCCCCCACTCCACAAATAGATGTTGCCACCAACCGCAAACTAGACCTACTACTTGATGAACCAGCAAGTCATCCTTGGCTCAAGGATGCACTTATGTCATCGCTCGCGATTTAGCCACTTCCTAGTGATATTGCCGGACGTAATGTGATGCATGCTTTCGATCATGAGACCAAGAGTGCATTGCCCATGCCCACGACTACTACTCTTGGACCTCAACTCCAAGATAAACAGCCTTGTTCCTCGTTGTTTGCTGGAGCCTGACGATCTCCTTCTACCGACAGTCTCTTCCGACAATGAATTTTCGGAGATCATAGGTGGTCGCTAGACTCCAAAACAACTAGGGTTTGACTTCCATACATAGACAATGGCAATGCATTGCGACCAAGGCTGCCTCCTCGAGGGTCAAGATCGCGTTTCACTTCAGAGGTGCCACAAGCTACTCAAAGGCCAAAGTGGAAAGACAATGGATCACAAAGTTTGGATTTGGGCGGCACATTGGACGGTGGAAGTTGGTGACACTATCATTCCCAACACGATGATATCTTTAAAGGTCTAGCAAAGATAATAGTAATGGAAACAACCAAGAGCAATAGTACAACCAATAGCGATGCCTAGGCTACCAACTGAAGTTTCTGAAGCCAAATAAACTTTGGGGTCTCTTTTACTATTAATAGCATGGAAAATAATCACAAAAAAATACCTGGAGTAGTTCAATACTCTTACATGTACAGTAAGGCTCCTTGTTTCTACTTACATTCTAGGCAATCGTTTGCCTTCATAATTCAATCACTTCAAAGGGCAATGTGAACAAAAAGTTATATACTCTTTCTATATTCAATCTCCCAAATAAGTCAAATGGATTGAACTGAAATTCACTTGCATTTCATTTTTCCAACGGCTTTGGTACATTTCGTGAATGAACTTCTTAATATGCCCTTTCATGAGTTGTTGCAATTGATGCAATTCGACTCACTTGTTTTAAGTCATTTGAGCCCAACCCTTATTCAAAACTATGTATCCTTGGTTTTTATCCTTGGGTTCAACAACTATTACCTCATTGAAGCTTCGCACTCGTTTTTCAAAGTCTCAAAATAACCATATCATCTCAATTTAACGAATAAGGCCTTACTTGGCATATGTCGATGAAGTAGTCTTTATTTGGATGATTTTGGATTGAGAAAACTTTGGAGACAATTTGCGAGGAGACAAATTGGTATGTAAGTGATGTAGATCTAGAAACGCACTTACCGATAGGCAAACCTCGTTGGTGGGGTCTTTGCCCAATAAAATTACATACATTCTTGGAAATCTCATTAATGATGGGAATAAAACAACTACCAAACCACAAGGCTTATTGGAATAAATGACTCCCATTTATGTATTGTCACACTATAGCTAGTACGATGTCCCAATTATGCTATGAGGATATTACAAGATGTTTGCGTCTACCAAAGGAAAACAACCTTGACGAAGAAGGCAACAATAATTTGGAGAATAAATTAGCTAAAAGGGATGGCTTCTAACAGAGATGAAGACCCATTTCAAATTGCATTGGCACCTACACTAGGAAGTACCTATTGATGAATGCATGGTACTCTACAAAGATACCTACTAGCCTATTTGGCAATATATTCCAAAACCCTCGTCAAAGTAGGGCATCAAAATTTGGTGCTTGGCAAATGCTGACAAGTATTATGTATATGATTTCTCAGTTTATACGAGTGCATCATAGTCTATTGCATTGCTAGGATCAACGTCCGGGAAGAATCGTTGTCTAATTCAAAGTTAGCCGGTGGAATTGGTAAAAAACCATTTGCGATTTGAAAACATCGGCTATAAACTGGTGGATAAAAAGAAAAGAATTCAATTTTGAATGGAAAATAGAGAAAATAACCGGACTCTATACTTGAAAAACCGGTTCAATGGGGGAATAGTAGGAAAATAGCTGGTGAAACTCAAAAAACTTCCTAAACGATGACCAGGATCCAAGGGAGGAGGTGCCAAGTTCGGATATGAAGTCATCATGCATTAATGGAAGGCCTTCATGGACAAGGGCACGTGGTGGTAACAGACTATTTTTTCACTTCAATGAAGTTGATTACGGATTTGGTTGCTTTGGGGACATACTCCACCGACATAGTCATGAGCAATCATGTAGGGCTTCCAAAGTCACTAGCACAGAAGAAATTGTTTGACAATGAGCCTTGGGGAACCCTAGCGGGGTGCATGCATAATAGTCGAAAAATTTGTTGCATTGTATGGGTTGACATGCAACTTGTAAACCTTCTGTCATCGTTCTATAGTCCTTTGCCCCATTTAGGTGAAGAGTGGCCAACTGTCCTTTGATGGATAGCTGGGGAAGAGAGGCACATAGCCACATCCCTAGTCCACAAAGGCTATACAAAATACATGAGAGATGTCAACGTAACTGATCAAATGAGAAGTGTGTACACTTCTCACAAATGGCTTTATAAATGATGGCATGTCTTGATCCTGTATATAGAAGAGATCAGGTGCCTACAAAAATGGTAATATGGTATCCCTCTAACGTTATAATTGTACTAGACATCGTCGACCATGTGTGCAGTTTGTGGAAAAAGGTAAGTGCAGCAGGGGAATGTCTTTGATCAACTATGCCTTCGAATTGTACATTACGTTTTCTTCATAACTTTACGGAAATGTAGTTGCATATAGTCACAACCGTGCTTATACAGTGCCCACCAATAAGTCTTGCAACCCCATGTCTAATTCTCTACCAAGCAATTTGATTACAAAACATACTCTTGGTAGGTAAATTTAGGTATTTGATTGAGATTTTTTGCCTTGTACAAGGGGAGTTATGTAACTTGTTGTAACTCATTTCACTTTTTAAAAATATCTCTTTTTGTGAAAGGTGGTTGATTTTGAAAACACTATGCTGAGTTCAAAGGTACAATGCTACACTTAAAAATTTCATTGTAGGAGATCACTCTTGGTAGATGTCAACCGACTTTGGAGTTGAGAGGATCAACATTATTGCATGTATGCTTCTAGTGATTGTTGCTTGTAGACATTGCCTAGAAATTTTGTGAGAAAAGATCAATGTTTGTCTAGAATATTGTATATGTGGTATTGCTAGGAGTTCTATAAGCAAACTTTGTGAAGTTCTAAGTAGCGTTAGTTAACTTTGCACCTTGAGATAATATGAAAGTCATTGACTACCAACCAAATTCTTCTGACCTCAATCCTATAGAAAACTTATAGAAGAAAGTCAAAGATCAAGTGCAAAGGTGTAGATCCCATAACAAAGACCAAATGTGGACATTAGCAAATTTGACTTGGGAGGATATACCTCAAGAAAGTATCAAAAAGTTAATTTCTACAATGCCAAATTGAATGGAAGTTGTGATGGTAGCTCAAGGTGGTAGTATTTGATGGTAGTGTATGTACCACTTTGATGCAAAGTAGTCGCTAATGAACAAGACATAATGTAAATTCATGTTATAGTAGGCTTCTATAGTACAAGTGCTTTCTAATGATACCCTATTTGACAACATTTGTTAAATTTTTTTTCTACAAATGGGCTTGTTTCTCTTTGCCTTAAATGTTTATGAAAGAAAATTGCAAAATCACATAGAGGAAAATTTTACCTACATAATGTGAGTCTTTGTAATATGAAAGATGTGAACAATGATATTTCCTAAATACTTGTGCAATCAAATTTTAAAAAATCATCACATTTATTTTTCAATTAATTATTATGCAAGCCCATGAAAAACTAATAAAATAATTCACCAAAAATAGAGTTCCTATTTTTTGACATTGAAATTTCATATGTTGATTAAGGTTCCATAAGGAAATAGATTTAATAGGATAGTTTTGATAGAGTATTTTTAAAATGGAGTCAAAAAGAAAAAATTTGAGGGATTTCATATTGGGGTTGCAAGACTTATTGGAGGGTATTGTACAAAAGGATGTTCGGTCTTCAAGATGGAGTGTTGGCTTGTGTTGTTGACAAGACGTTGGAAACAAGAATGCTCATGCGAACAATTTTGTTTTTAAAAACCAAGCAGCATAGAGGATGCTTACTTATGGAGATCGTTGTCTTGTAAATAGCTCTTGCTGTAGCTAGGCACCACCAACACTATGCCATTTTCACTGTAAATATATGGAAGATGAATGCCTATTATGCTCCACTTTTGTATGGAAGTCTATGCAGTCCTCTTTAGAATTGCTATGATTGAATTTGAGTACAAGAATTGTGAGCTTGTCAGTAGAAGGGAATTGCATAATTGCGGTTCGCCTTCTCACTATTGAGGAGATAGTTTTTGCTTTCTTTGCTGTAGAATGTGTTGTGGAATGTGGGAACTCCAACGTTTGGTAGAATGTGCCTCATGACGATGACTAACAACAGTCTAGGAGGTAGCCTAGTATTTTATACTATTTTGTTGACTTCGTCATTGAGAACTGTACGCATGGGAAGGTAGCTTGGGCACTCGTATATTCCTAGTCGAGCATTTTTGGGATTTCTACGGGCCACTACTTGAACACAAATCTTTGTTGTCTTCTTCAAGGCATGTTCATTGCAAGACCCAAGGAATTGCATACCTTCTATCTTTGTAGATGAATCATTCAAAGAGCATTCCTTCTCATCAAGCGCTTTGCACTACAATTTTCCTCATATTTTCCCAACCATTTCCATGCCCATAATGACCTCATTTGTACACTGTCTTCCACTTGCCCGTGGAGTTCAACGCATCAAATTGACCAATCAAAACTCATGATCTTCAAGGGCATACACAATTTTCAGATTTCTTCTGTAGATTTCATTGATTTCCATAGTGAGAGAAGATCCTACGGTTACTTTTTCAATGGTCAACAACAATTGAGCAATATGATTCACCGAAGAAGATGCACATTTTGAACCACTTTCCACTTTTGCAATGAATGTGTATGTTCTAAGGTTAAACGCTGCTTTGATTTACATCCCTTTTTTTTATGAATGCTAACCTCTAAAGGTTCAATCATCTATAAAAAGAGGCACCTTAGTCAACCACAATTGCAACTTTTAAATTAACTTTTTTAGGAATTTAATTTCAACTAAGAAAACAACTCTTGATTCGTTTCTATTCTATTTTAAAATTTTGAGAAATTAAAAGTGTTGTAGCAATTACAAGCTCCATGTAATAGAATTCAAATACTACAACGAAGTGTGTTCTTCATTCATATCTTCTTTTCTTAAAGTGTATTTTGCATTTAAATTTTAAAATTTTGTTTTTCATTCTAACCTTCATTTATGGTAAAAATGACATTCTTATAGTATATATTATAATTCATACAATTTTATTTCCAACTTTAGCTTTAAAAAATCTTAATAATTTGATTTTTCCATCAAGAATATTGAAAAAATTCGATTCACAATAGAAAATATATTTATCCACTAGCAATAATATCAAAGTTTTACACATCAGTTGAATAGAAAGATTAATTTAATTCTATATTCAAATTTTACTTCTAGGCATTTGTTGTGGCTATATTGGATATATATAATAAAACAAACTTTTTCAAAAAAATTCACACTACTCTCCATTTCTACTTCTACCTGTCCAGAAAATTTCGAATAATTTGGATTGTTTTTGCTCTTTTTTCTCATTTATGTTAAATTTTTGTAGAAAAATTGATACCTGTCACACTTGTTCACGAAGGAAATTAATAAATCCCAAAATACTGCAGAATTCAGATTTCCAAGTAATAGAACTAAAAGCCTGTTGCTTGAACACAATGCAAGCATTTAGCTTAGACACAAAGTTTAACCATTTCACAATGGTTCAAATCGTTTAGGGTTTAAGGAATCCTTCCAGGTCAGATAGGAGCCTTTATTCTCAGAAGTTTGTTGTGAAAAGGGAAGGTCTTCTACAACTTCAGAGAAAGAATGGAGCCTCATCCTTGCGTCCTCCTGTTCGAATAAAAGAAAAAATTCGATGAGTGAGGGCCATCATTCTTACAAGCAGGGGCAGACATTGCAAATACCTTATTAAGAACGTAAGAACCTACACTGGTATTTCAACCAGAAATAAAAGAATATAAGAGAAATGATGAGTGTACAGCAGGAAATGTTTGTCAAATGCTTGTCAAATGAGGAATATCTGATAAAGAGACGATTTGGTGATCAGCACAGCTGAAAAAGACATAAAATCTAACAACGATCATGCTTTGCTCAACAGCGGAAACAGTTTTGATCTGGTCTAAGACTTGGGGTACTCTTATAAAAATTCCGACAAGATTTGAGACCTGACGTCGATGCAAGAGTGATCAAAGTTACAACTTCTTTCTACCAGCGAGAATCCTAGAAATTTGTAACCCTCGGCTGAAAGCTTGATTGAAGAGAAGGCGAGTCTGAAATTCTGACACGAATGGAAACCATGAAAGGATAGCTATAGGTGTAAACAATAAGAGCCCCATTAAGTACTCATATCCACGAGCAAGTGCCTTCACAGATTTCCAGAACCCTAATCTGATCACCACTGGTTTGCAGGCTTGCGAAATCTGCACAAGTAAAACAAACGAGCGGCTTTAAACATACGATGGAGACTTCGGAGACACCAAAAGATGTAAATTCGAGACCCAATTAAAAACCAGATTCCTAACTTCATAAATCTGGAGAACTAGATCAAAGTAAAAGTAAGCCATAGAGTCAGAAACTTCCACTGATCTCAAAAGATTTGAAAGTGGACCTACTTAAATCTAAAACAAACGGCACTCACTTCAAAAACATAGCCCAATCCATAACAGAACCAATCTTAGTCTCCAGTTTGTATACAATATCTCCAGGAGGAAAAAAATCAAGGAGTCTTTAAGAAGGATAGACAGTACAAAGATAAACAGTAGATAGAAGACCTATACCCTATGAATTTCAAGAATTGGAGATTGAATGCAAGGTTCCTTGACATGTAGTACTTTCAAGAAACTAGGAGCATTTACGAATTACAGGGAAATCAATTGTTGCGAGAGATATCGGTAAAAGTGTGCAAAATGACCCTAAACATTGTTCATTAAAGACTGAAATAAAGACTATAGGACTGAAATACTTGACTGACCTGAAGCAAAGCCCAGCCGGTGGGTATGAATGCCAGTATGCAAGCAAACAGATCACCAACAGTAAAGCTTTTGACGTGTAGGATGCCAATGACTGATACAGATCCAATGAACAATGAAGCCTTCAGAAGTCGGAACAATAGCTGGAAATCAGCGCTGAATTTATCTCTACCCATCGAGACTATCTGTGGAAAACAAAATATAAACATCAGTAAACGCCTCGGTTCCATTCCCAAACTTTCATGTACTACTACATCTCCGAGTCAAATTAAGTCTTGCGTCAGCCAGGTGAAAAGAAAAAAGATTCATACGTGAAATAAAAATGATAAATGAGTATCAGAAGACTGGACCGTCAAAATAATACCTTCAATACTGTAAGAACTGCTACAATGACGAGCCACGAGAGCCCATACACCTGAAAAAGAATTACAGTGAAACAGTTGGAAACAAACGTAGTCTATTACTTCCAAGTTTTATCATTGTTCAAAGATTTTGACTTCAGCTCAGGAAAATGTCAAGAAATTCAATGAACGGAAAGACAGGAATCATGATGAGGGGGATACACTGATACTTAGATCCTTGGAGGAACGGGCAATATTCAAATGGTAGACAATCCCATATTGATACAGAAAGAACCGAATAGATAGTAGGATTTCTACAAATCGACCAAAAACTCCAGTATAATTCAGATGCTCTTGTTCCTCGTCCCACCACGACTCCCAACTCTTGCTGCCTTCAACTCCAATCCCACCTCTGCCAGGTGAAATAATATTGAGCACACTGATTACATTCTAACGACTGAAATCACAAGTAACACGAAAAAAGTTGGAAAAGGTAAGGGATCACCGCATACCTGTTACTCATCCATTTATTCCAATCAACCCAATCCTCCACAATTTTTTGCCACTCAAATCCTGAGGGGTTGAATAGGAATGGTGCAAATAGCCAACTTGCCACTAGGAACCACATAGAAAAAGTGATCAGTATATAAGTTACAGCACCTTTTGCAGATCTTGACACATAAAGCGTGTAAACTATAAGGAGCAGAAAAAGCTCAATTGCTTTAGTGAAATGAGATCTGGAATATAGTCTGTAGTTATCAGCAAATCGCTCATGCCTAACAACAAATCCGCGACCAGTTGCTCGGTACTTTGCACCACCATGCAGAATTGTACGGCCGAAGTAGTGAGTTTTCGTTCCCAAAGAGAATGTGAAGAAAACAGATGCCAGCTGAAGTTGCATCGTAAGAAAGTCACTCAATGCAGTGCGAAACCCCCTTTCGAGACCAATTTCCATCACCATAGGTAGGGCCATAAGAAGCCCAAGCTGTACAAGAGCCTGAGAAGCCAATGCAGCAGTAAGGGCTTTATTATTTGCAGAATGGACAAGTGAGTCGTCCACTCCACTAAGAGCAAGATAGATTCGGCCATAGAGGAAGACGTATACCGTAAGCACCACAATCTGGGCGAAAAAACATACGAGATCTTAGAAAACGAGAAATGAGTGATAAACGAAGAAAAAAATCGACAAGCAGTAAATTGACATTATCCACGCGCATTTCATTCCTCTGATACGCGACTTACAAAATTATGCGGCATTTCATCTGCGTTTACTACCATGAGAGAACTCAATAAAAGGAAAATTACGACCGACTCAGAGGGCAAAGAGAACATTATGATCTCACAGTCTCATTCTAGTGACAAAACAAGAGTCAACTCTAGGAAGAGGAGTTGAAGTTGGAATTATCACCATGGTACTCAAGTAATATCCAACAGTAGTAAAATAGCATGACAGCATACGAAAGAAATCAAAGCGATGCCCCAATCGGTAGACATCCCTGCTAAGAGCTTGCTCGCCATTTCCACAAGCAATTTTTGCCTCAAATAATGAAATCTGGTTCAAACCCACATCTCGCCCTTTGCCAACTTGGATATATTCATGATGAGTCACATTTCCTCGGCGTAGAATAGAATTAAAACCTGCAGAGGAGAAAATTGCATCACAAAACACAAAGAAAATGGAACTCCATCCAAAGCAATCTGTGAAATGCAAAATATTGAATGCTCAGTCCCAGGAGACCCATATAACTGTATGATCGATTTGTGCTGACCGTAACACCAAAATATCGCATTACAGCAACTGACAAGACTTGTTGAAGCAAAGTGTAGTTTGACAAAGTACACCGCACGTTCCGAATATAACCTGCAAAGATATCTTCACTCAAGTTGATCACACGAGAGGCCTTGCTCATTCCCCCCCTTGTTATGTGAAAGAGCCTATCAAATACGTCAGGGTGCCCATAATGAAACCGGACCCTGTACGAGACAATTTAGAAGTCAATTCCAACCACATCAGACTAGGCTAAAATCTGGATTTGTACGAATTCTATGAAAGTTTGACAAACATGACATCGGACGCTCCACACCACCGATGCATGAAAAAAGTCCACAACAAATTGAATTCAAAGAGAAATGAATCAAGTAAACAGAAACTTACTTGAGTGGGCTTGCAAGTACACGTTGCCCTATAGTAACAAAACTTGTTTCCTGATTTGACATAAACCATGCAAGAGAAGAAACACTGCACTCTTCCAAAGAACGAACTTAGATAGTCACACGTTAACAAGAGCTACTTATCAAGCTTCTGCCATCGGTAGTGGATCAATATTGTACCCCAAATCTACACCTCAGGGAGGAAAGTAGATAGAATATTCACAATTAAGAATCCCTTGGTTTGTAGTATAACAGTAGCCTCTGAATATCCACAAAAACTCGGACAGGCTGTATTCAAGGTCATTCAGGCTGAATTTGCAACGGCATGAAAGATCAGCAATTGAAGATTGAGATCAAACGTCTCCACAACTACAGATATTATTCAAACTACAAAGCCAACGTACCTGCCAGTAAAGATATGTTCACGAACACCTAGAATGGTCGGCGGGCGAACACCATGAGGTTCATGGAATTCCTGGAGAAGATTGCGCATTTTGAAAGCTTCTTCGAGATAATTATCCTGTAAGGTGTAATTAAAATGAAAACCCGGGTCCGGTAGTAGCCGAAAGATAAAGAAGAATTTACAAGGAATGAGGAATGGTCTTATTATTCGTTGAATGCGGTCATGAAATAAAAAATTATAAGTGAGCTCACAATCGAAGGACATTCAAACATGTCGAAGAGCGGAATACAATCTGAAAAAAAAATTTCAAACCTGATTCATATCAATTGTTTGCAGACCTTCACCACGAGTAAATATGACAGCATGGTTCTGGTTCTCAGGTTTGCCTTCTCCAAGTCTCACAATACCGGGCAACTTAATTCGATAAATCTCTTGATCTAGTCCATTAATAGCCTTAACCAGAACAGAGTAATATACTTTCCTTGGTTTCTCGTTCTGTTGTTCCTCCACCTCGTCAATGTATGCCACACGCAGTGATAGATTGCTGGAGCGAGAACTACTTAGTCAAAAATTTGCTCGAACATAAAACCATTCCAGAGTGCGGAAATCAGGGCTGAGTTTCGGACAAGTTATAAGTGCTAAACAAACATTTTTAAATGGTGCAGGAATCGGTAGACAAGAAATGAGGTCGAAAAAGTACTTGAGCATCAGTTTCAAAATCTCGGTAGCACTGTGGTGACCTCGGCGTTTCTGATCACCATACATTTGACATGCGGCAACATAAGTGAACTTCATATCAGCAATAGCCTGAAGTTGTGACCATGTGGAACGCTGACTTTTCTTTTGTTCAGGAGTAGCTTCAGTCAAGACCTTGTACCCATCCACCAGCTCTGCACGTAAATAACATTGTTTAACTGGTAGCATTGGTCCCCATATCACTCTTGAAGACCAAGAATACAGGAAGATGACCCTTTATATGACCCAAGAAAGTTTAGCAACCACATCGTTCGGGAGCACATGCTTTTGTAGATACCCAGGCTCTCTTCAATATAACAGGGAGGCTTCTACAACTGGTGGATTACGGGCTAGTTCAGGTCACCTTACCATAATAACTCCACTGAGATAGGACACGAAAATTTAAATGGTTAAAAGAGGAAATCATGTAACTCTCGTTACCATCTTCCGTTGCCATGTCCAAAAATGCCTGCAGCTCCAGAGCTTTTCGGTAGTACATCATGCCACGCACTGAACAAATAGTAGACGTCATAAATTTATTAAAATTTAATATAAAAGACGCGAGTTGAAATAGAAATAAAATCGTATATAGCTGGGTGTTCGCATTTGCGACGAATCGAAACCAGAGTGCAACTTGTGAAACCAGGACACAGTGTTGTGTGTGCACCTGTACGTGAAAGGGTCTGTCCCCGGAATGAAGCCCACTCGCGAAGCTTGTCTTCCAAGTCACTGTAGCCAAATATTTGAGCCTCAGGATCCTCAGAAGACTCAAGACCGATCCGTTGCAAGAAGTTGCTCCACTCGTCTGTCGAAATACTCAAAGAATATCAGTTTACCATCAGATCCCCATGCGGTTCTGAATTGGCTTATGCGAAAACAATTAAGTGATAGGCGCTCTTCATCAACAACCTTGAAAATGGTAGAGATCGACGTGGTGAAGAATTGCATCGATTTCGAATAGATAAAACAGGTACTGTGGCATAAGGAAACAATAATAGGAGGATCATCACGTACCTGGATAGATCTTTTGCAAATAAAACAAAACAGATATTCCGTCTTCATTTTCTTTCATCAAGTTCTCCTTCGAGTATACGACATCCTCCTTGAAGTAGGGAGTCAAAACACTGGAATGTCAACAGCAGGACCATTAGGTAATTTAAAGTTGGATCGTACATATCCGAATTCTACACAAAGCAAAAACCAATAAGAAAATGCACTCGAGTACCGAGCATTATGTACCTCACATGTAACTTCACAGAGAATCTCTCGGACGCTAAAAATGCCATACTGTAATGCTATATTCTGAAGCTGATAAGGAATACCTTTCAAAACTATTTGAAATCAAAGACTGCCTCACTACACTTCAGGAACCATCCACTACCTGAAAGAAAGCATGTTTCGTACTCGGGGTGCATGGGGCATGTTCATAAATAAAGAGTTAGTGAAAAAAGCAATACGTCGTCGAGCTTCTAAGTTCTCAGGAACATCCATGGCAGATTCCCTCTCAGTCAGAAGTAGGTGAAGTCGCTTAATCTGTAATCGGGAAAGTAATACAGCAAGAAATCAATAAAACCATATCATTAAAATCAAATAAATACTTGGCATTCAGAAATATGAAGTGAAAACAAGAAGCACCCTAGATCAGCAGGCGTGACATTGAACAAACCTGCTCAATCCATGCCTCATTGCGCGAGAGAGGAAATACCACTTTGGCAGGTTCATCTCCTTTCGCCGAAAACAGTTCGGACTTCCTTCCCTGCCCCCCAGCTAAAGCTCCAAGGCTAGAATCCCAGCTATCTCTGAGCATATTCAAAAACAATACGCATTGATAAAATACGAAGTAATCTGGATGCAATACACATATTTGAAATGTCACCCTCCATTTTCTCCTTATTATAAGATTGGATATGATTACTTACTGAACTTGTATTTCTTTGGAATGACAAGGCATGACTGCATGCGATCTATCACATTGAGTTTTCTTCTTCCTAAATGAGGTTTAAGTCTCAACTTCAGCAACTCCCAAGCCACAAAGAGAGAATCAAACTCTTTCTGAGCATGAAGTAGTGCTAGAAATCTTTTGATCCCACTTTGTAACTCGGAGGTACAAGTGCGGGACCCAAACCTCAATTTAAAAAGAGGACGAAATCTAGGAAGACAAGTGATTTTAATTAGATTGCACGCCATCATGCCTTTTCATTCTTAAGAAAATCACAAGTTGAATAAGTATTCCAATGCAATCTAAAATAAGAAATGTAATCTTAAATAATTGAACACGGGTCCAAAAGGAGGGTGGCATTTCATGGCTCTCAGGATAACTCAACAGTAATAAGAACATTCTAGTGATTGAAATCTGTGGAAAATTCGCAAGAGTCCTTACATTTTCACATCTCTATTATATTTTATATTAATAACATTCAGAGTTCCATAAAAAATTGGACTTGAAAGTTTTTCATTATTCAGAAACTATGACACACCAGGGTATACACAGAAAGCATGTTAACGCGTTGCGAAATTACCTCATTGGGTCACTCATCATATCACGAGTAACTACTTCGTACATATCTTGGAGTTTAAGAACAGCAAGATCACGCGCACTATCAATGGCCTCTTGACCAGCGTGATTTTTTTCCTGAATAACGCAAGTGCCCCTCAGTGATATAACATGAAAACGTCTCTCAATTCGTAAAAAACAAAACATTTTTGGGGCAATCTGCATAGGGAAGTTGTGTGCAAAGATCCTACTAGTAGCTCAAGGAGTTCGATGAACTTTGCACTCAACACTGGTAATTCTCCGAGCTTAAAATTATCAAGCAGTGTTTCCTTCTCCACATTCACATCGACCTCATCAAAAAGTCCATTAATAACCCTACATTCAGACAGAAAATGTACGTTAGTAAATCACTGAAAGAGGAAAATGGGCTTAGATGCAGTTCTTTACAGAAATTCTTTTACGAAATCTGAGAGTGAAGATTTCATATTGTATAATAAAGGAAAGTAACTAGAAGATACAACGTCAACTCTCACCTTATCTCAACTTCACCAACAATAAATCTTTTTAACACTCGTTTCAGAGATTCATAACATTCAGTGACCGCACACTTCATATACTCATCACTCTTGATTTTTCTCAGCAGATCAGCCACTCTACCAGTCTCAGCTGCCTGCTTTGCCATTTGTAGGGCGATAGGTACCTGCATGAATTGAATGTCTCATTGTTGTTAAACAGGTACCAAGAGAATCTCACCAACCTAGAATGATGGGGATATTATAAATGTGTTCCCAATCAAGTAATTAAATTTGTAATTTGTAAGGACTTGTGAAACGAGAAAGAAAAGTGCAAAGACCATCACTGCAGGATAAACACAGCATAAGAAGATTTCATGCGAACCACCCACAATATTTGGAACACAGACTACTCCTGAGGAGATCGCATATTGTTACCAGCTACGACAATCATGGGTGGATAATTAAATGTACATAATGTGGCAAAATTTCGGAACAGATGTAGGTTACTGACCCCTAATCATTTCACAAACAGTATTCGCAATAAATACCAGGGTGCAGCGAATTCCCTTTTCTACTTGATGGTCTTACAGAAACAAGTGCATACCTTACTGGCAAGTAAGAAAGGTGGCCATTGCACCAATTTAAGGTGAGGATCTGAGGAGTATGGCACAAGCATCAAATCTCTCTCTCTGAAACAGATTGCAAATCAGAGTTCAGGAGTCTTGCTGCATCCGGAGGGTGCAACACCTGTGATTTAGGCATGACTCGCAAGCGCTACCCAAGGGGTGATACTCCCAATAATTCTTAGTTAATTATGATGCTATGCACACGATCGAATAATCAAGTAGAACATTGAAGGGTGAAAAGAATAATCATGCAGATAAACTTTGAACTAAATAAAAAAATAGCATTCTGAAACTCTCGAGAATACATCAGTTTGAAGCTGAGTACGATTCCAAACAAAAACAAATCCAAGACTGCAAATCAAATAAATAAACAGAGAGTCGAACACTCGCTTAAATTACCCTTACTTATCACTAATAAGGTCTTCCTGGCGAAAGCTTGTTATGACTTCATTCCAAAGCTGAGAAAACCTAGCTGCTTTTAATCTGTCTTTCGAAGGAGAAATCTGCAAAGAAGGTGATTTTACAACAGTTGGAAAACAAGAAAAGAAAACTAACCAGGTGAAGAAGATTACGGGAGAGTAGATCATTCATGAAAGAGAACCCATTAGCCAATTAAGAACCTCAAAGCATCAGGACAGAGATCAGTCTTTCATGATATCAATTAGGGAGAGGAAACTCGACAGAAATATCACCTTTTCGAAGTCCCTCGAAAATGAAAACCCCTTACGAGCCCGTTTTCCATCATCTGGAACTAGACTTTCATTGAAAGCTCCGGGTAGTGAACTGAAACGAGAGCGTAGCATACCCAAAGTCCGGATCTAAAAGAGAGCCCACCACCAGCCTCAAAGATGATAATCACGCAAAAACTTACTCTGAGGAAATAACTGATTAATTGAAATTACAAATCAGGTAAGAAGCCCGAATATGTAGTACATGAATATCCATCCCTACGAGCTAACGTGGCGAGATTCTAAATCAAGCAAAAAAGTAGTGAAAGCCATTGTTACCAGGAAAATGACGCCCTACCTCACCAAGTCGACGAAATGAGCCCGAAATTCCACCAAATATAGTTGAAAAAACAGCATACCAAATTTGAGAGTCCATGAAATACACCTGAAAGCCCATCATAGCATCAGCTAAAGAAACGAAATCATCCAGCTATAATAAACATGCCACTCCCTCGCGACATTTATAAATCAAATGAAAAAAATCAGCACGGAATTTCTTACCATAATTACGGGAGCCCAGAGAGAGACGAGTGCTCCTGGATTATTACGGGCTACATTTAAACCAATTTTAAAGCCGTTAGCTCAAGCTTATAGCTCATCAACATCCATCCAAATCAAAAGATATCGTAACTATTGCTAGTGTCGCACAGTACCATTTGGAAAAAATTCGTGCCATGTGTATATGACTGAACTCTGCTGCATGATAGCTTTGGTTGGAGCTACAAGCGGCTCGATCTGCATAATTGCACATGACCACCACAAGAACAAACGGGATCAACAATGCAGGATACTATATGTTTATGCAGAGTCGCCAAGCAAGAAATGATCTGCAGTATCGAATCCGGATTCTACCCAAATCAATCAACGGATGCTTCCTTACGTTTGAGTGGAGTCGAGCAAAGTCGCAGAGAAGAGGAGCAAGCTGTTGTGAGCTAAATACTTAAATTTAGATGTAACTCAAACCCAACAGCAAGCTAAACATGCACAAATGTGTGACCGGCATGAAAACACACTTTAAGAACTCGGATAAAGTGTTAGAGAAAAAAGTACCTGGATAAAGTAACTAAAAGAAAACTTGCTGGCAATCAGGAGAACCCAGAAGAAAGTGTATCTGATAAAGTAGGCATGAACAAAAAAAAATATCAGTTCCGACTTTAAAAATAATAATCTGTGGTTAACTCTCATAATTCTAAAATAACCTGCAACGCACATTCGACGAACTCCTGTAGCCCAGCATCCAGAATAAACAGCAACCACAACAAAACTGATCACGAAATAAAAGAAGAATTAAACTACGTAACATGATTTCGTCGACGTCACTACATAACATACACAAGGGATACCATAACAGCATTTAGCACACTGAGATCACAGTCCGTTTAAACCCGTGAACGCCCAAATTGATGTAAATAATTACTTTATACAAAAATATGATTAATTGTGCAAAAACATAAAAATGAATTTCATCATATTTCTGCATGAAGTAATTATTTACATCAATTTGGCTATTAAGAAAGCTGTTTATTAAAGATTTAACCATTACACAGTTTATCATCCAGAATATGGTCATTGGAGCGCCTAGGCGATAAGAATAATAAAGACATACCAAATAATCCAGCGTCTTACCCAAGTAGAGCAAGTTGACTCTCATGCATTCCTCGCCCAATGTATAGACGTGGCTGTGGTCAATCAATGAACCACAAGGTCATAACAAATTCCTAAATCTCAAAGATGGCATGATAGAAGCACCAATTAAAAGGAGTTAACGAACGAAATCGCTTGAAACTTCGAAGGAGCAAACAAGAGAAAATGCCAAACTTGGAGCAGGATGCGGCACCTGTGACCACCATAGTAAGACACGAACCACAGTCCAGTTGGAACTCTCTATCCACCTCCGTATCATAGGGAAAAGAAAGAAAAAAGCACCAATGAAATTTGGTATCAAGTACACAACGACTGCAGCAACGTATAGATAGGAACTTTCCAAACTCTTTCCAAGCCACTTCTGAATTTCGCCAATCAAACCTTGGGGATTAACCCAAGTACGGGCATAACTGATAGTCAAGACTATGACCCACGCTGCTGAAGTAAACAGTTTCAAAACAAGTCGAAGCACACCCAATAACTTTATACTGCGGAAAGCATGGTAGCAAAAGAAGATGTCCAAGAATGCTGCATAACAACAACAGTACAGAGTAAAAAACGTTGTTGTAAGTTTGAAAAATTGACAACACGAAAAGACAGATGCAAATAATTCTGAGACTCTAACTTAGAGAAGTTTGTATGTGTCGTTGATAAGAATTGAGGCCACGTCTAAATGAAAAACAGCTTGCCTTGAATAAGGCGAAGAATGGACGCAGTGATGAAAATGCTCAGAATTTGCTTGATAACTGCCCCAGTAAAAGCATTTTGAAGGTTTGGTCCAACATTCCATGCAAGGACTATCATGGCCTGCCGAATCAGAAAGAAAATAAATACACGCCTAAAATCGGCGGCGAGGAGTGAAAGGAATACATTTCGAAAGGACCACAATCCAATTTACAAGAGCGCTTTGAATTTCGTAATTACTATTTACAGGCAAATTAAATAACACGGTTCACATCCAATAGTTCAAAGGAATAAGGACAGGCACCTGGAGGCCGAGGATATAGAAGGCCCACAAGCGATCAAAACTTCGGAAGAGGTGCCAAAATGATCTTATCTCGACAAAAAAGGATTTGCTTGATGACTGATACTCTTCTCCATTAATTTCGTTTGTCTGCAATAATATTTCGAAGTCAGATTGTGAGACGATCAGCTCGCATGTAACGTACGCAAGAATTCTCAATAATGTACACAAGGACATGAGAGTTGAACTTCGGCAGCCAGAGCATATCAAGGTACGCAAGAACCCTCAATAATGTACACAAAGACAGAAGAGCTAAACTTAGGCAGTCAGAGTACACCAAGGTACTGAAGAGACTTTAACAATTCTGTTTAGCAACTATGATGAAATGCTAAGTAACTGACGGCAACAATAATGGTCCATCGCACACTCCGATTTAACGAGGTTTGGCCAAAAAACAAGCTCGATGGGTGGCCTTCAAAGGAATAAAAAAAAGGGGGGCCAGACAGAAGCAGGGCAAACTCTGACGATGTTAGCAAGCAAGAAGTCAGGAATATCAAGAAGTCGAAAAAAAGAAAGAACTGTTTCGTACCGAGCTTGAAGTTTGGTCTGGAACAAAAAAATCAGCATCAGGTCTCATTGGCCAACCCATACGAAAGCAGTCCTCTTTCCTGAAAAGAGAAATTTCAGGCATTCAGTCACATCAGAATTATCTGTACCAATATTTTAGTGGATAAGATCTAATCCACACCATCTCCAGAATAGTGAACAGCTCATTCAGATTCACCAGAAGTACTCGTTTAGGTCGTCATAGTTGCGCCATGCCGAGTGAGGCGCAGTTCCGTTTCTGTTCTTCAAAGTCTCCTGAATTACAAGCACAGCAGATCGATTATAGGTGCCAGCAAGGTCTCCAGCAACTACTGACGTTAACAACAAACCCAGGCTCAGTTTAGAATGCGACAACTAGATGAATCAAAGCACAGTATCAAACTACGGTTTTCCATGCTTAAAGTCAATCGATAGATACCTACCCTAGAGATGACTTTATAGATAGGAGTAATGATAAAAGTCAAGAACGACTCGTCCTCTCCACCATAGGCTGGTTTCATATTGTCGCCAGTCACCATACTCACATTTCCCGCAAGCATTCCATGCAGTTCAGATGCCATCTGTAACAGTGATCCGATGAACGTCAATCGCAGGCCTCAACGAAAGTAGCGCACCAACCGCAGTAGATCCAGTATGAAAATATACTTTTGCATCTATGTTTCGCAACTAGACCAAGAGAATATTTCTTTTCGGATTGAATCAGTCAAACAGACTTAATGCAGTGAGAGGTATGGCATCACTCATGATCGAGATTCAGCCTCCCCCAAAGGACATTGCATTCTATTTAATTTTATGACCTTATAGTCTCTAAAACTGAAGGAGCATGTACGAGCATTATGGATATATTGAAATGCACAAAAAGAAACACTGTAACCTCAAATATTCAGTTCTAAAATATACAATTCGACTCACATTCCATCAAAAATACAGACTTACGTGGTGGTATATGTAACAAAGACATTCTGGCATGAATCGAAGATTTGCAGCTTCTCCCCACACAAGAAGATAGAGCCCCATGTATAATATTTGGCGCTGTCGTACTTCTTGATAAATCTGCGGCAACCTGCAGAACACATAGAAAATATTATCATTCTTGTAATATCTACGGTCCCGAAATACATCAGAAACAAGCGCAACCAAACTCACAGTTCAAGGGCAGAGATATTGGTATTTCTGATCGTTTTGCATGTAATTCAACCCAACTTCATAGTACCCTCTCAAATTCCTTCCGCAAATTGAAAAAATAACATTGTTTAGCGTGTGGGCAGAACCAGTTTGGGTATTGCAAAAATATGGGAGTCCAGCTTGAAAATGAAAACAGTGAAACAGAAATAGAATTACCAGAGATTATTCTTTCGACCGAGAAACTTGCACCAGCTTTTATAATTTTTGAATAATTTGATCATCACTGCCTTAAGAGCTCGATCATCAAGCTGCAAAAGGACAGTAAATCAATTTACAGCAGGCCGATGCATATCAATGATGGCAACAATGATGCACTGCTACTTCACACTGAACATTCAAATGTCAAATGCCACAATACAGGTGCAAAATTCTGAATGCAAATGATAACGAAGGAGAAACCTTATGCATCGGTTCGGGGCGTGGTAGCAAACGAATGTGCACGTTTGCAAGCATTAGAATCAGATGTTCTCGTTGATTTACCACATTATCTTTCTGCACACGCAAAATAATATCTCTGATCCATAAGGCCTGTAGACTATACTCTAATACTGGAGATCTGAATAACCTCACGATGTTCGTGATTCATGGTATGGCAATTACAGCTGAAAATGGTAACCATAGAGTGGCATCCAAGCCTGTATGCTAGATAAAATGAGGATAGCACTCAAGTGAAGGAATTCTATCTCCTAAATTGCTAATAACTAAGTAAGTCACAGTTTAAATAGCAATACTCATACCAACGTCGAAAAGGTAGTCACAGAGAGTGAGATAAGAAAATGGAAATAAGCTTCATTGTTCTCTTTATATAGCGGTGAAGAGAGCCTTTAAATGGTCTCTTGGATGATAGCACCGCATCCCCAAGGTAAGCTCAGAATTCTTTCAAAACAAATTCACTGTTCATTACCGTAAGGAAAAAAACGAGCAGTGGCACTAAGAAAGTATCAACATAGCCTTCAGAATGATTTCACAGAAGTTAAGACCGACAACAAACAAGTAAATTCCACAAATATGACAAGCGCCAACTGAGAAACAATCTTAATTCAGGATATAACCTAAATACTACAAATATAACTGCCTGGAGAATCTTACAGTGAGTCAACAGGCCTTGATCTGAAATTATAACAATAGCTCAAACTCGAGAAGGTATCCCAACCTGAAATCCGAACATATCCTGAAGCCAGTCAAGGCAATCAAGATCCCCTGCTCTTGAGTGGGGTTCTTTCTCAGTTAACCACGGCAATCCACGTACATTTCGTAGAGCTTCCACCGCTGCCCTAACCTGTAATAGTCACAAACATTGAAGCTCTGATTCGCGCATGACAACGACACTCTGCAAGGCCAGTGGATGCACCATAAGAGCGATGGGTACAGTAAGAGTAACATACCTCATCAAGTTGCATGATAGCCTGTGAGGCACCTGCCGCATCAAGAGGGAGAATATTGTAGGGAACGTATATTTCCTTCTTCTGCTCCACGTCTGCTGCTGCTGCAATAATCTGCGAAGACGTCGCAATCCCAGACGGAATGACTATCAACTCCGAGCACATCCAAGAAATAAGCAGAAAAACACAACAATCCATGCGGTTAGAAATTCGACGTTCCCTGACTTGTTAAAACGAGTATATGCAAGTAGAAAACCTGGACTCAAAGATAATGCACACAATCCAAACCTCGGGAGTAAACAAACATCAGAGAATAAAAAAACCTCAGGTGGTGGTTCTTCAGCCTTATCAATATTCACAGCCTTCAAGACCTCGAAAAGCACAGCTGCTGTTTCATAAGCTCGTGCTAGTTGCGCCCTGCAGAAACGCAAAGGCTCCCCACATTGATTTCCAGACTTGCAGAAATGCAGAGACTCATATTTAAATTATAGCAATTTCACTGAACAGCAAACTCAAATTGGATGAGGCACTCAAAATTCAGTTAACTCCAAGAATGAAATATGTAAATTTTCAGGTATCAAAGTTTGAAGATGAGAAACACGGTCTGAAACCACATAAAACAAAGGAAAATTTATTTTTTTTAAATTTCGATTTTTAATCATAATCCATCTAATAACGATCTTGATATCTACAGCATGTCATGCAGTTATGATTGCCAGCTTCAGAGACGGTTGAGGGATTCAAAGCTGTTGTTTCGAGGTGCAGTAAGTACGATGTTTCCTGGAACATTTCCGTCACGGGTTCCGAAAATAAACGACATATAAAATTTTGAAATTTAAAATTCAAGAGTGAAAAAACCATCATAAACTCCAGGACATTCGGTTAGCAAAGTGAACGCTACTAAGCTGTGCAGAAACAAGACAACATAAAGTTCTCAAAGCTCGAATTTCAAACTAACTTAGACATTGTAATGTAGAATGCGTCAAGTTGACCAAACAACATACACCAGCAACTGAATTCCACCTACAACGTAATCCGACGCTCAGTCGTGACCAATGTAAGACTTGCAAAAATCAATCACAGTCTGAAAAGAGCACAAACTGAGTCTCACTGCGATACCATACAAAATCACAACTTAATAGAAGAAAAAAAGGAAACAGTTTCTTCAGCAACTACAAACCCAAAGATCATCCCAACTGAAAATAGTACATAAAACTCGCAGAAATAGGACATAAGAATTGTATCAAAAACCTATCCGAGTGCTCAGCCCCATCGAGAGCCTTCACATAATCATTGTAGAAATTTTGATAGTAGCTTTGTATTTCTCTTGCATCACTCCGTCGATGTCTTAATGCTAGGGTTGGCTCACTATCCTGTGCATAGATGTCAAAGGTTGATAATCAGAATCTGATACACTTTCCTCAAGTAACCAAAGACAGTCTCTGGGAGCAATAGTTAGATGCTGAGCCAAAAGTAGTAAGCCTCGAATCACAGAGTATTCAGAGGTGATAGGGTTAACACTCCTAGACCCACACATTTTTAATGCAATTCCCAAGACTCTTAAAAGTATTATTAACGAGGTTGATCAGGGACAGGTTTAAGACAGACCCTCTCGAGTCTCTGCAGCAAAGCGGTTTTGAATTGTCGAACACCGCGGCCACTGGAAGTAGGATCAATACGGTGCGCTTTCTCGAAAGCATGGTAACGACCTGCCATTGGCCACGATTCAAGATCACGTGTCATGTTAATCCGGGAAACTCGAAGTCGAACTCGCACTCAAGGTTAGAATTAAGAATCAAACCGTAGTAGCCATTTCATAGAATTACATTCACCGATGATACAAATGTAAAGAGGGGATCTGAGATACACCGCTGCTAGCAACTTCTACATCAAATTTCAATTCAGAGTGATACGCACATAGATAAGCAACCCTGGCACTCGAAGATTCGATTTCATTAGCAACTCGTAGGATTCGGGCAATGGATGCCAATGAAGACGGTACCACCTCACTATCAAAAACCTCTGTAAGCCCGGCAGCAGTATGTGTCCGGGATAGACGTCGGGGCAGATCCGCAGCCCCGGACTCAAGCCTTCCGCCAGAGGCCATTGCCGCCTCACAAGATTCAAGTGCTATAGTTCCTAAAGTCATAAGAAACAGAAGTTCAGCACACTACTGGTAGAGAAAACCTACAACGAATATCTCAGCAATAAATAATATTAAAGAGAAATAAGTGTTCAATTTTCTCATCCTTGCGCATCCAGGGTTGTTGGTAAACATGAACCAACAAGACGAAACATTCAGAATTTCACATGTACGTAAGCAGGGAGAGTACACTCCAATGTGGGACGAAAGGAACTTAGTCGGCGGCTCGCCGAAGCAGCAAAGGGCGACACGCAACGGAGGAAACGTCCCGATTCTTAGGATCCGATATCCAGCACTTTCCTCTCACCTCAGTCACTCATATCCCCAAGGGATCAGCGATCAGAAGACGCGATCCTCGACAATCAGCAGGAGCCCTAAACCGCACCTGCAAGTCGCGTAGACGACCACAGCCGGATCAGCAATGTGACCAGCTCTGCTCAGCCAACGAGCAGTCGAGCAGAAAATGATGCACAGAGCCGACAGGCCCTAATGGCTCTAGGCCGGGTTTATACTAGGCCTGGAACCGGATGGAAGGTCGGCCGGATTTGCCTTCTATCCGGCCCTTAATCTGGCCCTAGTTTTTCCATCCCGCCCCAGTTAATGTAAAGTCCTTGGGCCGGATTCTAGGGCCCAATTTTTGATTCATGTGTTCTTGGATTTTTATAATGCTCAATTAAAAAAATATATAAAAGTAATTTCCTTTTCCTTTATCTTCCTTTCTTTTCTTTTACAAAAAAAATTGTTTTTTTTCTTTTACTTTTTCTTTTTCTATTCATTTTATTTCAAGATTAGAAGAGAGAGTTTTTTTTACTTTCTTTTAACCCCTAAAGTTCCTTCACTATGTTTTCACTAAAACTATTCCAAAACTGCCATTTTTGTTGCAAGGAGTGAAAAAAAAATATTCATCAATTTTTTCCATATCTAACCGTAGGATCTTTGTAGTAGGGTGCTTCAGGAATTTATGGTATTTTTTTGGAAAGGTTTGACCAGGTGGATTGGAAGAAATTAGTCTTTAGGGTGACCAAAATACTATTTTTAGTGCTTGAAAAATGCGGGTGGTTGCACTTCACAAGGGTTAATTCACCTTCAAAATAGTCATTGTCACTTGTACTTTTTGGGATTCATTCTTCATGGTAAGTAAGTTACATGCTCCAAAAATTTGAAGTCATTTGGAATTGTACAACTTATAGGAAAAAATTGAAATGTGCAAAGAGGTTTTCTAAAAAGGTCATACACTTGCAAATCTTTAGAATTTCATATCTTCTTCATACACATGTCTTTTCCAAAATTGAACAATCATCACCTTCAATGTCATGTCCTCCATCATAAGAAAATTTTCCAACCTAAAATGCTAAAAGCTTAGAAATTTATGAAAGAAATTGAGAACTACAACTTATTGTTTCCTAAGGCAAGTTGAAAACAAGGCTACAAGTATCCAAAATGTCGGGTTAGTGAGTTGGCCTTCCACCTCTAGCAACACAAGGACTACCAAGAAAGGGAAGACTGACAATTCTCAAAATTGGACCAGCACCCAAGGTGGGGTCCAACCTGTATAAAGCACCCCTTGCCAATACATATGGTGCAGTGGGCAAACTACTGGAGAGGGGCAAGGAAAACCAATGGCGAGTTTGGGAGGATCAAAGAAAGATAAGAAGAAAATTAGGAGGGTAGGGAAGGGGAGAGGAAAAGAAAGAGAGGACATGGAAGGGAGAAAGAAGAGGGTTTGATTGAGTTTAAGCTCACTTATTGAAGGATGAGTTTAGGGATACTAGAGAGTTGTCCAAAATATGATCTCCCAAAATGAACCACAAACATCACTCTCATAAGTCATTTTTAAAAATAATTGAAAGAAATAAGAAATATTTATAAAGAAGGGAATACTAAGAAGGAAATATAAAAGAAGAAGGAAGAAAAAAAATTAAACTATGAAGGAGGGAACAAAATGTTAAGAAGGGGAAAAAGTAAAAAATAAAGAATTCAAAAAAAGGTAAATAATAGAAAAGAGAATGTGAGTATGGAAAACTATAAAAGAAAAAGAAATGACCTAAATAACAAAGGATGGAATAAAATGAACATACCCTCAACTACTTGTCCGATGGTGACGATAGGCACTTCTATTGTTTCAGGGTCCATAGTGAAACTCTTCAAAGCAACCACGGTTTAGATATAAGTATGCCCTATTGTGTGCATGACAATAATGGTGACAAGATTGGTGACCACAAGGTAGATATGGGCGGTGTGTGCAAGTCCATGTTGGCAAATGTCTCCTTGGATCCTCTTCCTCAACATTCGTCTCACGCCCCTTCCAATTTTGTAATAGAGCATCACACAACTTTGCCTTGAATTGTAGGTGTGTCATTGGCTTCTTCGCATGGTCATCTACTCGCAAAATACCTTGGTATATAATGTACATATTCACCACCGTCATGTCTAGGAGAAAAGCAAAAACATGATCCACCACTTGTGCAATCTAGTTTGGCATGAATATGATGCCCGCAATTGATCCGCAACATCCACTCCCCTCATATGTGTGGTATATTCCAAGTATGTAGGAGAAGTTGGAATGGAATTTCTCACAGCTCCATTCCTACAGGGCACCATAGGAACAAGGATACAAGGAAAATCTATTGGCAAAGCATGAGTATAATTTAGGAGCACGGGCTGTTTATATTTCCAAAAGACACAACTAATTCCCCTACTCTCATGCATTTTCCATTGTAATGTCCCTTGTGGAGAATTCTTCCAATCCTTCAATGTCTTCAATTCTAAAGGTAAACCTACACAATTACAACATATTGTCCCTATGGCATAAATGTGAATAGCAGCCAACTCCATGATCATGCCTATGCTAGAAAAGAACTTATTCGTGACAAAAACATGACCCTTGCCTTCAAGGCCTTGTACTAAGTTCATGACTACATTGTGGGCTAATCGAGGCTCTCTACAAACCATCACTAGTACCTCATCCAATGCTAAATTCGGATTGGCTCCACAAAATAATTGTCAAAGGTGTATACATACTTGGACTTAGAGTCTGTAAGGCACCACACCTTGATGCCCCATTTCTAGGGTTTATTAGGCATGTATTGCCTAGCAGGACAATAGGAACCTTTATACCTAATCATCATCTCATCTATTGTGATGAATTTCCCTAAAGTCCAATTGTGTTTGAAACTATCCCTTATAACATTTACTAGCCAACAAACTTGTCCTATTTTGTCATAGCTTGGTAGTTCTCTCTCTCATATAGGTATCTGGATTGGTAATATGAAGACATCTTGTAATTGCTTGGAACCTAGCATGAGTAAAAACTTGAGAAATTATAGGACAATGCAAGAAAGAACCTTTTTTGGCCCAATAAGTCTTCATGATTGGTTGTCTCTTCAATCCAATGAACATGTAAACTGCCAAGTATGCCTTCAAAGCTGCCACAATCAAAGACTTCCATGTTGGTCCTCCGGGAGCAATTATGTGCTCATCTAGTGTCGTTGCATACCAGTTTGTTTTAATCACAATCTTCTACAAAAGTGTATATGGCCCAAACAAGGAAAACAATGCTATGAATGATGGCATCCTACCGAAATTTCATGAAGGGCAAGGCATGCCAACAAATACACGACGCTCAGGGGAGTATGTGAAATTTGATTGTGCCCATGTTGATTTTCTAAAAACATGTCTTACACCATTGGCATTACTAGGATCTCCATCGTCACCACTATTACTTCCATCATGTGCAAGATCATTTTCTCCATCAATATCCTCATTTTCAATCATTGGTATATTCACTTCAGAATTGTATCCCTCAGCCTCAAAATCTAAACCTTCAACTAGATGAATGAAATTTTCTATCTCATGGTGGAAGACTCTATGCTCATATTCTTCCAAAGGAAATATACTCGTATTGCCTAGACTACTCCATTCAACCCCTTCTCCCCCCACCCCCCTACTAGGTCCACTCCGTGCTTGGATCTCTCTTCGCCCAACTTGCTTGGCTAGTTGGAATATTGTAGGTCAGGCCAAGGGTCAAGGGGCTACCTTCACACCCTTAGCACCATTGACCAGCTTGTTGGTAGGTCAAGCCAAGGGCCGGGGGCTCCCTACCCACCTCCAATACAATTGTAGGCGGTGCAGATTAGGGGCCAAGAAGCTCCTCGCCTAGTACTATTGGCTCCACTAGCCATGGGTTGGGGGGCTCCCTACCTATCCCCACCCTTGTTAAACTAGAAGCTAGGAGGTTGGGCCAAGGGCCACATGGCTCCTTGCTTCCCTCCATTGCCAAAGGGCCTAGTAGGTTGGGCCAAGTGCCAAACCGCTCCCCGCCTCCCCCCTCCATTGACAGTGGAGGGAACACACTTGAACTGCCTTCTCTCCCACCCAACAAACGGTCACCGTGCCCTCCTTGCCTTGTGATGCACAAAATTTCTCTAACTTTGTTTTCGCAAGTATTGTGTCGATGTTGAGATTTTCGAATAGAACGTTTGAGTGAAACTAAAGAGTGGAGCAACTCTAGTGGCCATTGCAAGTCGTAGATGTTAAGAGAGGAGTTGTCAGAGCTATCTCCATCAAAATCAAAGAATATCTCATCGCAACTAGATTGTCTACCAGTGAATAATTCATTTGCTTGTAACAAGTCGAACTTGTCTTCTGGGTCTTCTATTTGTAGCTCTACTCTTTCATTGATAGATTGTTGTGCATCTTTAGGAAAGACATGTAGTTCTTGATCTAAAGAAACAATGATCACTAGATTGTAGATGGGGCCTGGGTTGTAGCTTGTGTGGTGGTCTATTAGGTGAGTGTGGTGCCTGCGATCTAGATTTGGGCAATCTCCATCATTACTATAGGGGTGTGTGTCTTCAGAGCTGTCGAAGCAACATGTTGCACCTATGAGGTTTTCATCGATGTTGCCTTCTTTTTGAATTGCTACATCACTCTAGACCACGCCAATCCGTGCACTTCGGCACGACAGCACATCATCTTGTGCAAGCTATACAACGAAAGTAAAAGAATATTATTCAAAACTTGAGATCATGATTTTCTTGCTAGTGTGCATTGAATGCAAGTTGCTAGTATGCCAATGCAAGTGAAAAATAGATCACATAACCATTTTCCCTTTAGGAAGCAAGGAAGTCTCGACATTTTGTTTGTCACCTGATCTATTAGATTTAGAAGGTAAATATGGCCAAACATTGTCCTTGATCAAGCTATGAATGTTTGCATGAAATTGTTGTCTTTCTTGCCACCCTAGTACATGAGCAGCTTGCCTCTAGAAATGATGCCAGTAGCTTGTTGTTTGTAGATCGTGGGGCCGCCTTGATGTCCCTTTTCAAACAAGAAAAGATTTCAAGTGGCCAATATCAAGAAGTGCCACAACCCTTGCAACTTGGAGAGAATTGGCTACTTCATGGTCTATAAGTAACCGACACAACTCTTCTTGTAGAAGATGTAGAAGTCAAGTGAGTGGTTGTATTGTCCCTATGCCACCTCCCAAAGTTGCTACCAACTTTGACAAGGTTTGAAGTATATTGCTTTGCAAACTAGGTAGTAAAATACTGTTCTTGGAACTATTGATCTCTAAAGCAATATTGTTGTCACTCTTACTCTTCTCTAAAGTGTTGATTTCTAAAGTAGTAGTGCACTCATTCTTACTCTTTGCTAAACAATTGATTTCTAAAGCACTAGTGCAATCACTCTCATTGCAATGTACAGGAGAAGACTTTTTCAAGAAATTGGACCCATCTACACTTGTCTTCTCAAACTCTAGTATTTTGAACTTCTTCCTTCTATATAAGTGAGATTGCTAAAATAACATGCTTGTAGTTATATATTTGTAAAGAGAAATTGAAACTCATGGGCCTTCTTCATTACATTATTGAATTGGAGATTGTCTTGAATTTTTAGAATTTAGAATTTGATATAGTAGCTGAAATCATGTTTATGGCAACCTTGAATTCTATATAGAGATGGCGCTTCTTCTATCAAGGATTGAGTACATTTGGATTTTGGAATAGGGGAGTTTTTTAGGTAAGTAGTGCAAGTAGAATTAAAATTTATGTAGTGATGTAGAAACATTATTATGAACTACAAATTCAATATAAAAAAAAGGTGCTTTGCATTGAAGAGATATGCATTTTTGTCATGAAATCTGGATTTTTCTTGCCCTTTCATTGCTTATGAATTTTAGATGACGACAAGATAACAACCTTGTGAGTTTGAATTTAGATAAGGTAGTTACATTGTGTATGTCATCTAACTTCAATTGATCCAACTACTTGAATCGCATTCCCAAAATGTGGCAATGGGTGCATTTACTTGGACTGTAGTATGTCAGTCCAAACTTGATTATGGCCCCAACCATCACATGTTGGGGTACCTTGCCCTCTCAACTACCCTTATAGCTATGGGCACTTTTTGAAAATTTTGAGAGTAGTGTAAATATCCCTATCCTTGTTGCCCTTGTTGAGAAATAAACAACATATTGCATCATAACTTTTCACTTGAATACTCAAATGCAAAAAAATTTAGTGCTCATGGAAGATATTCCTCGTCCACACCTTGTGAAAAAAATTGGGCTTGAATAAATCATATCTCCAATCACATGTACCTATCCAAAAAAGTTATGTTGCCAAAAACAATAGGGTGGTCCTTTAGGGGTTAACTTTCTCCTTTCTATTCTTGTTTATCCTATTTCAAAAATGGAAGAGAGAATAATTTTCCTTTCTTATGAAACTTTTCATTTTTCTTCCTATTTTTCTATTTGAAAAAAACAATTTTTTTACTTTATGGGAACCTTTTCCATTCTCTTCTTTCTTTAGTACTAGTGTGGCCTATGCCATTGCCACAATTAGAACAAAAGTAAACGCAATTTTCTAATTTTCTAATTTTTTTGATTCATTAAAATTGTGAAATTCAACAACTTTCATATTGTAGGTCAGAATACCACGAAACAAAGTCAGTGCACCCCTCCTTGTCAAGGGCTTTTCAACGGTACCAAGCACGTAGCAAGGGGATGCATGGTCCATGAGATCTCAACATAACAAACAAACAAAACAAAACAAACAACCTAACATAAGGTATGGATTTTAAAAATAGCTTTTTATTGTATTTTTTGGGAACTTTTCCCTTTTTCTTCTTATTTCTTCTATTTCTTTCATTTTTTCAAAATCATACGTAAATGAAAGTAAACTTCATTTTTATATATATTTTTGAATTATTTGTTTATTTAATATACATTGAGTTAAATTCTCTATTCTCCTATTTTTACAATATAGTGAATACTTGAAGGCATAATGTAAATCAATAAATGCATAAGGTAGTTTGTTCTAAAAGTGATAATGACAGAGAGGTACATTTTGCTTTCTTCAATGTACCAATAATGTACATTGAAGAGGTGATCACTTTTAGTGACTATTGCATTTCAATTTAAAAATTTCATAACTACTTACACGAAGGTCCAACAATATGAAACAACTTGGGTTAGATGCCAAATTCAAATTTATTCCTACTACAATTTACTCATTTTTTTGAAAGTGTCCAACTTCTCTGAAAAGGCAATTAGATCTTAAATGGTCACTTGAAGAGTGGACTTCTTTAATTTGAAAAAACTATATCAGAACATAGATTTATAATTCAATATCCAAATGCTGCATTCTTTGGTGTGTAGGAACTTCATTTCAAAAGCCAACAATAAAATGGAAAACTATGAACAATCCTCTGATGGTAACTTCTAGGAAGTTGGCAATTAAATTTATTTCAAATCATTATACGATATAAAAAACTTATTTCATTGAACTATTTTAAATTAATTTCATTTCTTAATAAATTAGAAAGAAAAATAGTTTGTAAGCTCACCAAGCCTTTTTTAATTACGACTTTTTAAAATTCATTACCTTATTTTGGTGAATTGATTACTAATTTACCAGCCTTCAAAGCCTTCCTTGATCATGACCACCCAGATAGATAAGAACAGACAAAAACAAAGAAAAAAGAACAAAACACGTGAGAGGCATGATGAAGGAGTTTGTAAAAAAATTAAAAAATTAAAATAATTGTTTTTAAATTGATGGTAGAGATTTGTACAATCTAGTAGAGGAGCCCAATTCGGCCCCAATCCTACCCTAGATGGGAGTTCGGGCCACCCAAAAACTTATCCCAATTACACCCTTGGGACCAGAAGGTTTGGCGCCAAAACTATGCCATTTAAGGCGATACATAGGATCTATTGTTGTTCAATCTAGCCCCAAGTATAAAGCCCTTGGGTTGAATTTGGAGAAATTAAGTGATCCTATTGGTTCAAACTTAGAGGATTCCAGCCAGCCTTCAATCTGGCCCCAAGTATGAACCAGCCTTTAGGCCTAGTTCAGACTAGGACGTCCAATAGTAGTGAACATGGTAAAAAACAATTTCATTGGTCAATTATAGGGGTTCGTTTGCTAGGGCATTCACACTCAAGGGACATCTACTTGACAATGAGTCCATGCACTAGAAGAAAACAGCCTCCATTTTAACGCAATCAACCCAACGCAAAATGTAGTTTTCTGTTGAAAAACACAGAAACTGTGTTGGCTGCAACACAATTTTCTGAAAATTGCATTGCAACCAATGCAGTTTCTGTGTTTTTCAACAGAAAACTGCATTTTGCGTTGGGTTGATTGCGTTGAAATGGAGGTTGTTTCCTTCTAGTGATGTCATTAACCACTCCCACCAAAACTGAAGATGGAATTGTAGTGGTAGCGAACAAATTCGGGGTTACGTTGGGAGGTGATCCCAAACTTGTCCAAAGGACAAATGTTGTTTTACACCATTGCGCCTACAAGGCTACAAGTTGTACTCTTCTTCAACACGTTGCCTTCTAGCTTTGAAGAGGTGTAACTTTTTGTACAAGTGATTTGAATTGTTCAATGCAACTTCGTGTAACTTCTTCACATTTTTGAAAACCTATTCATTTTTTTATTGGTGACAAGGATGCTTTTCAATCCAATTGGAAATGGTTTCTAATATGTTTAGGGTAATTTTGAAAGCTTCTCTATAAGAGAACAATGTCAATTTAGACATTATTTTGTCAATTTGTTTTTCAATTTGGACAATTTATTGTCAATTCAAATGTTGTTTTCTTGTAGTGCATGTTGTAATTAGACTATATTGTTTTCCAAGAATTGTCAAGTTCTACATAATTATAAATTTTTATAGAACTTAAAAATTCATAGAATATTTTACTTTGGAATTGGGATTTTGTAATGTTCTAGATAGTCCTTGATAATTGACCACTAGATTAGGATTAATTAGAATTCTTCTCAAGTACTACAAAGTTGAGTTGTTCAAAGGAATTCAAGTTTACGCTATCCTATAATCCCTTATGATAGCATTGTTCACAACTATTACTTTTCTTCATTTGTTCAAATTGGGCATGAATTGTCACATTAACCTTGAGTCGATGTAAACACTTGAATTTTATTTATTTATATCAGGTATCTCATTTACTACAAGTCCATGATATTCTACTATACCTATACCATAATTTGTACTTAAGCACTTCATTTTTGCATTCGGTATTGTAACATTATTGAAGAAAGGCCCATTGGTTTTCCTTAGTATGATATTACATGTGCTTACTTGATCGTGATATATTTTGATTTTGTTGTGTTTCTTAAGAGAAGAATTCATGGAATAATTAGTATTTGCTTTTGTATAGGGTTATGAGCAACAAACTCTTACGTACTTTGAGGGAATTGTAGATTAGTGATTCCAAAAAGTAGTATGGATTGTTTCACTATGAACTTTTCGACTATGAAGTGAATCATTCCTTGTGCATTTTGGTAGTTCTAGTCAAGTCTCTTTAATTCTTTGGTATTTTTCTCATTCTAGGACCCCACAATAGTTGTAATCATTCTTGTTCCTTTCCCAGTTTTACTATTATTCAAAATTGCCTCCTTGATGTTCCAAGTTCTCCACCATGCACTATAGGTACTCATTAGAAACCCCTATTAAATATGGAGATAGTTAGGTGCAACATTCTCCTCGGGATTTTTCGATATGATGTATGGAGAGAATGAGGTAGTAAATTTCCAAACTAGCTTCACTGACATAGAGACAATATACGATGACACTTTTCATGAGAAGGAACTTGAACCTCCTAAAAAGAAGCGTTCCAAACACTATAAGAAACTTGAGTTTTTATGGACATCGTAGAAAACATGAAAGGGCGTTCAATTTGATATGGATGAAATCAACGTTGTTGTCTTACCTAAAATTTGTTATAATGGATAGGCCCAGAATGCGGTAAAATCTAGAAAGACAAACCCGATTTGAGCTTGTTTTATTCTAACATCTCAAAAAACATGGTCTTCCAAGATCCCTACAATGGAGCACGTGGATGCCATATAAGCACCATGTAGGCAAGGAAAGCCATGTGGGATTTTTTCCATCTAGCCCCTCTATGAGATGGCACTTTGATGTGGTGGCAGGAAAAGTAACGTGGTAACGAAGGATGATGACATGGCATGCCTAGTCAACAAACTTTTATATCATTTCAAAATTTTAATTTTAATTTTTCAAACATCAAATAAGATGTCTAGACGTGTTTTGAGACATCAATCTGTGCATATTATACCTATTAGGCAAGATCAATAAAAAATTATTATTAAAAATAAAATAAAGCAAAATTTCTTGAATTCAATAAGAATTGAAGAAAACTAACCATCTACCATCAATAGAATTTTTGATGAAAACATGAAGAAATTCCTTCATTAAAAGTTAGTGAAAATGAAGATAACAGAGGTTATATTTATATCCATTGTCCATCTATAGTAGGACAAAAGATATGGGATAACTAGAATATGGGAACTTGACCATCATACATCTTGACACTATTTCAGACATATAAACATTGTTTTAGACATTTGAATGTCATTTCAGACATTTTACATTGAACACAATTCTTGTTTTACATATCGCATATTGTTTGTTTCACTTCCGACCACCCACTTGTATAAAGACCATCTTTTTTCATCCATGGCGCACATCCTTCCATTTTCATTTTTTGGTAGGGTATGCCAAGTGTTTGCCCTTCCCCTAAATTTTTCACATATGGTCAGATTTTTACCATAGACTATAGTAATATTTACTGACTTCTAGTCAAAATGGGTCTACTTGTTGATGTGGTAGTCGTTGGATCTTTTGGCATTTCAAAAAACATCAACATGTCTTCAATCATGTCAAATAAAATGCCAACGTCAATTATAACATCAACTTAGTTTTATAGTAATGTACCAATGTTCTCCCCAATGTCCATAAAAATCTACCTTCTTAGGCTAGTTGCCCTTTGAAGAAAAGAAAGGAAGCAGTCTAAATCTCTTTGAATAGGAGCTTGAGGGAGCAATTAGGTCAATTTGAGATAGCTACATTGAGAGTTGTTAGTGTCTATTTGCCGAGCGCTGTTTGAAAGACAATTAATCTTAGATCTAATCACTACAAAAGAGTCAAGTAAAACTGGTCAATTGGTAGAAGTCTAATCACCAAATTGTAGTTTGAGATTTCTCTCAAAGATCAAGCGGGTAAATTGTAGTCGAAGTTGTAGTCTAATGGATGGCAATTTTCAGATAAATAAAGGGCTAGTCAAGATGGGCAGGAAGCCAAAGAAATTGTAGGTGTTGGCGACACCATTGTATGAATTGCCGCCCAAAGTTCTTCAAGGATATCAAAAATTACAACATACATTGGAGTTAGTAGGCTTATGGGAGTTTGTCAATTTCAAATGGACAGATCCAAATATGGAATTAGTCTAGCAATTTGTTGAAGCAAGTCAATTTGGTGAGAAAGACAACATGGTGATCAATGGCATCCAAGTACACCTCAAGCTTGAGATGGTTTCTCAAGTTTTAAAAGTGCTCATGGGGGGTATGAAGTTGGTGGAGCCTCCAGTACTTTCTCCAATTGACAAGTCAAAATTATTTGGTCACATCGGTGAAGGAGCCATGAAATTCACAAGATGGGTGCTCACTGCAATTCAACCCCATGAGTTAACAATTTGGATGATTTTCCTAAACTAGAGGTCATTCCTTGCACCAAAACTTGAAGATGCTGATGACATAGTAGTGGTAGCTTCTTATGTAGCCTGGAAAGGACAACAAATCGACTGGAGTGATGTGGTTTGCTATTGAATCAAGATGGAGTTGAAGGTGAAGAAAAAGAGAAATTCACTTACCTTGGTTTTTGCAACTCTCATCTCAATGATTTGTTATGTAGCTCAATCACCACAATGGAGCATCTTAACATGTCAAATTGAGCCAGTGTCATTCTCTGAGGTCCAAGCAAAACCAGTTGATCAAAAAGGCAAAGGAGTCATGACGAAAGAGATGTCAATATCCTACAAATCGACCAGTAGTGGCAAATCGGTAGAGACAACAAAGCCTGAAGAGGGTTATCACTCACTGTTACACTAAAACAAGGAGTTGCAAGAGAAGATTCGAATTGACAAATTGAAAGTTAAATCATTGAAGGAGGCAAAGGCAACTCTAAAGAAGTAGCTCAGTCAAATCACTTGTGAGAGGGATGAATCGGTCAAAATGTGTTGCAATGCAAAGGATGAAGCAAATTGCCAAAAGTAAGAGTAAGTTACCTTGATGAGTGCACCACAACAACACAGAAGACAATGGATGATTTGAGGGAAGCGGCTAATATTTACCGCAAAGACAAGGACAAATTGCAAATGGATTTTATCAAATTGCAAGAGGAGCACCAAATGGGGATGGGTTGAATGAATCAAATGGATGAAGAAGAATTGCCACCAACTATAGAAGCCTCGATACCAAAGATTAGGGCTTTGGAGAAGGATGTTTGAGTGTTGACAAACTTCAACGAGGAGCTTCAACAAGAATTAGAGAAGGTAGATGAATTGACCTAGTCCTTGCAAGCATCCCTTTGGCATCAGCAAAAGGAACACCCGCCCACTTTCTCTCTGTTTCGGGCATATGTATTGCAGTCGAACGTGTGTTTGAGCATCCTTGACTTGTCTAAAGGACATGTGCTAAGTCGGGAGCAACTTGACGAAGTTTGGGAGCTGGTTGATCAATACGAAAATATACAAAATTTAATTTGCAAGATGTTGGTTCAAGCAGATTTGGTGTTGGAAGACTAGACTATTTTACTTTATCCAATAGCCAATATTGGAGCTAGGGTGTTCTTGTACTACATGAATTTGGAGAAGTAGTTGCGTGCTACACAACAAGTCGATATGAGTGTCACTCTTCCATGAAAGATACAAATTGACAATCATCGAGTTCAAATCACCAAAGCAATTGAGGATTCAAAGCTTCACAATCACTAGAATGCTAAGATGGTCAAATTGCTGAATTCCTTAAGTACTTAAAATGCTGGCAATTTGGGCAATATTCACGAAGTATTAGCAAGTTGTGTTGCAAGAGAGGCAGTGGTGCAACGTGGAGAATTTACAAATAGCCATTACGCATTTGTGATCCAATACACTTCCAAGCAATTGCAACACGTAGAGGACGAATTGGCAAGAGGTCGACTTACGACGCTGGACCCTAAGTTAAGCGCACTTATCAATTTGCCTCCGAAGACTTATGTGCCAGCGGTGTGTTTGAAGATCCAATTGCTAATACAAGGGAGTCAATTAACCTGTTTATTTTTGGGACAATATCATCGGATGTTTCAAAATATGGTGAAAGAACAACCGATTTAGACTTGGGAAGCATTCAGAGGGCTAATTGAAGACTATGGCGATTCGATGGAAGAAAATTATCCTTAGGATCAAGAATACGAGAATATTTCCTCCAAGTAGCAAGTCGAACCACCAACTATAGTCATGACAAATGGTCACTTTTGTGCTTGTTCATGGTGGAACAAAGGGAACCCTACCGCAGTGATTGATTTGATTGAATACAATTAGTTGCAAATTCCAGGTCAATTTGGCATGGTGGGTCAATTTGCCGAATCTTACCACTTGTTTAATAAGTAGCATATCGGTCATACGGACTGTGTGTATTTCAGAGCTCCGGTCTTTTGTGATTTTCTAGACTAGATGTGCTCGAAGCATGGTATAATTACTAAAGTCAATTGATTTGACAGAACTCACCTAGAGTTCTACATTTTGATGAAGATTCGTTATCAAAATGCACATTGGTAAAGACTAGTGGAAGTCATGGCGATTACCTACTTCCTAAATGGCCGACATCTCTCATTGATCAACGAATTCACGACAACTCGATTATGTGCGATTAACAAGTGGCTAGACCATAAACACAAGCATAATGAGAACTTGTTGGAGGGTGACGATGAGGTTCAAAAAGAATGTGATAAATTGGACAAGAAGTAGAAGACTAAGGAGGATCACCACTGAAACAAGAGAATCCGGTTAAATTGACAAGGACACCAATTACGCTAAGTTGGAGGCTATGTAATCTCAATTATTTTTCAATTTTTGTCTAGTTAGCCTAGCAGGTGTAAATGGAGTAAACAAATAGCCTATTTTCCTTTGTAGTATGATAAGTGGCCAAGTATTTTGTAGATAAATCCAAAAGATAGATAAATAGATTTGAGTAGGTCTAATAGGCTAGGATTCGAAGTAGGTCAAATAGATGGATGTACATCATCAATGAATAGTCACACACCTTTGATTAATTTTCCTTTTGGGACTATAAGTCCAAATGTCTATTTGCATTTCTCTCTCTCTCTCTGGTGAAGAGCAGAAGTACTCTAGTATGTCGAATTATCTAGTGTTGTAACTACTTGCTTAAACTTATATCAATTTATTGAGAATTATTCTAATTGTCTTTGAGCGGATAGCTCAAGTATATTTGTGTGTTTGAGATTGTGTGAAGCTCACAGGTGGTGAGTAATTGCTTGGTCGAGTTGCGAGAATAATTGTTGGAGTTAAGTCAATTAGTAATTGAGTACTAATTTTTGAGTGGTCAAATTCTGTGAATTATGTATAGTGTGTTTGAAGATTGAATTGTAAGATCGAAATTAATTTGTGTTAATCAAAGTAATTATTGAGTACTCACAGTTGGTGAGAAGTGCCAAGTCAATTTATACAAGTAATTGTTGTGAATAGAGAATTGTGTTGTTGAGTCAAATTAGAGTTTGTCGGAGAACTGTCTATATGAGATCAAGTAAACAATACTATATGTCAAATTGGTGGGAGATTCTCTATGTTCTAATTGTTGTAAATCTATATTTGGCTAATGGAGTAGTCAAATTGTATAGATTAACTTATTGTGATATTATGTGAAGATTGTGCAACAATTGGTTAATTGTTGGGTGAGTAGATTGTTGTAAGAATTTGTCCAATCAAACTACCAAGAAGCTGTATGTATATTGAGTTGTGAAGCTATTCGTCTAAATTTGTTGAAGTTAGTGTGACAATCAATTTAACTATGTTGATTTGTAGAAATTATGCAATGAGTGTTTAAAGTTGTCTGAGTTATTAATTTGTCAAGTGGCAAAACTTGTGTGTGATTTGGATTGTGTATGCAAGCCAATTGGATGAGATAATTAAGTTGTTGTATGTTGAAATGTGAACTATTGGCAACAATAATTTGTGGATTGTGATCTAGTGATAAACTACTTGTACGTGTTTGGATAGAATTAGTGCATGTGTATAATTCTTGGAATATTATGAAACTAAAAAGTAGTCCATTGGTTAATTGCAAATAGTGGTAGAAGTCATGGTAGAAAGCGAGTAGTCTTACAATAGATCAATTTGATTGGAACTGGTGGTAACTGATTAAGATGCGTTAAACAATTGGACAAAATTAGGAGTTGTTTGAATATGAATGCATTCACAAAATAGTCCTAGTGTGTCGAATTTCCATACTAAACATTTCAGAGATAATTTAGTTTAGTCTTAAGTTATCATTAGTTGGTCAATTTGCAAGTTCACATATTGGGTCAAATAGATAATGTAGCCTAGGGTTTGGGGCCAATTGATTGAACTATGACCAGTGGTCATGGTATGCACGGACATAGTTGCTAGAGTATTGGTCTAATATTCACGTCATAATTGTCTAAGAGTCTTGCCAAATTGATTCAAGTGAAGCTTGGATAAAGCTAAGGACAAATCGATTGGTAAAGTTGAAGTTATTGGGCTAACATGAAGAATAAATTGACTCAACTAGAAATGAAATTCTAATCTTTTCATACTTTGCATACTGGGCAAATGAATAGGAAATATGGATTTGAAATATGCATCCTAAATTAGCAATTAGGTTAATAATATAGTACGGATTAGTTGAAGGAAAAGAAAAAGGAATTGAAGTAAAAAATAATTTCCCTAAAAGTTTATTGTATTTCAAATATATACTTTGGTGGATTTTATTAAATTGATAGTGCATGCATTGTCAAGACAAATTGATCAAACCTAAGGAATTGACCAGAGGATTTGCCTCGAGCCAAAAGCATACTATATAGGACTGGAACTGCATACATGGAGTCTATTATAAATAGCATTGGGGATGGACTGAGATTATTTGACTAAGAATGTGGGTTTCTTTTGTTAAAATTTCCAAAACAAAGTAGATAAATATCCAAGATATGAAAACAAGTGACCTTAGTTACGCAAACATTAGACTTATTGACCTTTCCTAAGGAATTATCTCCCTATACTATATTTCTCTAAGTTTTGTTGAGTAGACAGAATTTACATCACAGGCTCACACAATGTATCTGACTTCCAATTAAATGATGCATGTGTACTAATATTGTATGTCATACGCGTAGAGGAGCATAAATACCCTTACAACATCAAAACATCGTAAAATGACTCGAAATATCGTCCCAGGGGATTCTAGACTGTTGTTGCAAGCTAAGATTATCCGTTGTATAGACTTAAACATTCTTTTCACTTGCTTTCTCTCTTCCGGATCTTTATCTTTCCAGAATGCAATCCGGATCCACTCCTTTTCGGAATCCGGATCTGTCTCTTCTCACACACAAATTGGTTTTTGATGCCTCTATTATACCCTCAGAGGGTCCCCTTCTGATCTTGTAGAGGGGTAGGGACTTACCACTCGTATTCCTTATACTCTCTTATCTCTTTAAACTACACAACACACATTTAGGCCAAATGTTGCATTAGATCAGACCAAGAAATACTCTCATGACCTCTCTGATGGCCAATCTAGAAGGTAGGTCACTTAGAGCCGTAACAAGTCTTTTCCACTACAACGATAGATCAACAACAACCGGAACCGATGGGGGATTGTTACTCGTTCATTAGATTGATCCTAGGGTTTGATAGACCTTCCGGAGAATAGGATGGGATTTTTTCCAATGGTAGGTGCTTTTCTCCGCATAGAACCCTCCCTAGTATTCTGGACTCGCACCCACGCCACTCCTTGCCGAATTTCCATTCCAATGTTTTAAAGGCATTGCGCACAAGATCGTATTCACAAGCCTAAACTACGTTACAAACACTCCCTCCCAAATCAGATCCAGTCACCTCGGATCTAGATTCCTCCTTTCCTCTTCCTCTCTCTTACACTTCAATGCTCTCATAAGCAAACACATAAAAGCTAGATATACGACAGATCAATTCTTGAATGTCCACTTGGTGGCTCTAATTAAAGAAAGGATGACAAGATACCAACTATGAGTGCCAGGATGGAATGAGGGGGCAACAAGCTTGTCCTCCCTTAAAAACTTGAAAACCCAAAGGCAAAAAGCCGCCCAGAAATCCAGGTGACCAATCACAGACCTCCCAAAAAACCTGGAAAGTTAGATCCTCAAAATCCGAAACTTGGGCCCATACCCAAAAACCCGGTTCAAATTCAAAATTCAAATCCTAACTAACTAAAACCCTAACTACTTCGCGTTTCGCGCCTTCTTTTGACTGCTCCCGCCTTGACTTGATGGTGTCCGGATGGATGCCTTCGGAGTTGCCTTCACCGAAGTCATCCTCACTGTTGCTCAAGTCTATTCCGGATCAAATCCGCATTTCTATTCCAGATTCTAGATCAAATCCAGATTCCATTCTAGATTTCAAGTCAATTCCGGATTCTAAATTCTAATATGGATTCTACTTTAATTCGAGATTTTATTCCAAAGTCCAAATCAACTCCGGATCACTTCCAGATTAGACTTTGGTCCACTTACAGACTCCTTGGTTTGTCTTTTGAGCCTAACTACAATAATTAAAATAAGTGGATTTTACTTTTGTTTGCCAAACCAAGAAAATGAAAAATTCAACACAAGAATAGTTTTATTTTATACTAAATCAATGCATTCCAAGTTTCCAACTCGCGACACTGTACATTGTATACTGAGATGATGCATAGATGAATTAATTGTTTTACATGCATCGTACTGCAGGGATTCAATCGAACCATCACATAGTGTGGTCTCATGGTTGTGTAAGCCAATTTAAGGGTTTTTCAAGACCGGATTCGATTGGGTGCTACTGACACAAGAGTACCACAAGACCTTGGCAGACCTTCTCAAAAGGATGAGCAAGGAGTTGAAGGTCGAGCCAGAGGAGATACTCGACATAGTGAAGAAACTTCTAAATCCAAAAGAGCTGGGACGGAAGGAGAAGTAGATCGAGAATCTAGAGAAGGAAAAGACTGACCTTCAAGCCAGGTTTAGTTGGGCAAAAGGAGAGTTAATCGCAGTGAAGCAGAGGGAGAAGGAATCTCTACAGCTTGTCAAGAACCTATCTGGTCTAATGGATAGACCCACGGAGCTCGTCGTTAAGGCCTCCCTCATCCACAACCGGCTAATCGAGGAAGGACATTCGATTGGATCTAAGGTAGTCTGGATCTTGGTCGACTCTTCATCAAGGATGGATTCACTAGCAGAAAATTCAGTTTTTTTATTGTTTTGGTTGCGTTGATCCATTCACTTTTTGACAAAAATCTGTTGATTTGAACAAATTTTTGTCAAAAAGTGAACGGATCAACATGACCAAAACAACAAAACAATTGAATTTTCTACTAGTGATTTCGTGCTGAAGGAGATGTGCCAATTCTTAGGATGGATTGATTCGGACCGTGTCATGGATTTTTCCCACTTTCCGGAAATCCACTTTGACATGGAAACTCCGATGAAGTTAACAGCATTATTGCCACTTTTGTCAAGACCAGAAGTTCCTAGGGAGACTCTCCGGCATTCAACCGAGCCCTTCTCAACTTAGTTGGAGAAGACCATCCGGGGGAGCGTGAAGACAGTTCGGGAGCCAGCCAAGCAATCGGACGCAACACGAGAGTTAGCACCACCAAAAGCTATTGTCTCGCCATCAATTTTGACAATCCATCTTCTTGAGAAGGAAACCCTTCAGACACCTAGGTTGTTTATCTGGAGTGACCTAGCAAACTAGATTGGAGGACTGAAGAATCTATCCTGGACTCATGTGAAAAGCTTCGAGCACATGCAACAACCTCAATCGAGGCAAGGGAGGACCACCATCATGTTGGATGAAACCTCTCTTGGAGAAGAAGAAGATGAGAGGGAGGTCACTCAAATTGAGAAATCTGAAGAAGAAGAGTACCAAATCGGATCAAAGGAGGAAGAAGAGGAAGACTCACCTCCAAAAATTCAAAAGATCTAGACTTGGGTAGCATTGAGGACGACTCCGGTGAAGGCGACTCCGAAAGCATCTCCGAGGGCATCCATCTGAGCACCATCGAGTCAAGGTAGGAGTAGTCAAAAGAAAACACGAAAGGCAAAGTAATTAGAGTTTTCGTTAGTTAGGATTTGAATTTTGAATTTGAACCTGGTTTCTAGGTGTAGGCTTGGGTTCCAAATTTGTAGGATCTGACTTTCCGTGTTTCTCAGGAAGTCTATGATTGGTCGCCTAGATTTCCAGATGGCTTTTGGGCTTTGGGTTTTTGAGTTTTTAAGGGAGCGCAGGCTTGTTGTCCTCTCATTCCATACTAGCGCTTATAGTTGGTATCTTATCATCCTTTCTTTAATCTGAGCCACCAAATGGACATTCAAAAATTGATTTGTTGTATATCCAACTTTCTTATGTTTGTTTGTGAGAGCGTTGAAGTATAAAAGAGAGTAGGAGGAAAAGAGGAATCCGGATTTGAGGTGACTAGATCTGATTTGGGAAGGAACGTTTGTGACGTAGTTTAGGCTTGCGAATATGGTCTTGTGCGCGATGCCTTTGAAATATTGGAACGGAAATCCAGCAAAGAGTAGTGTGGGTGTGAGTCCAGATTACCAAGGAGGGTTTTGTGCGGAGATAAGCAACTGCCAACGGAAAAATCCCCATCCTATTATCCCCAAAAGGTCTGCCAAACCCTAGGATCAGTTTGGTGAACGACTAACAATCTCCCATCAGTTCTGGTTTCTATTGATCTGTCGTTGTAGTGGAGAAGACTTGTTATGGCTCTAAGTGACCTGCCTTCCAAATTGGCCATCTAAGAAGTTGTGAGAGTGTTTCTTGGTCTGATTTGGTGCAACATTTGGTCTAAGTGTGTTTTGTGTAGTTTAGAGAGAGAAGATAGTGTGAGGAATACAAGTGGTGAGTCCCTACCCTTCTACAAGATCAAAAGAAGACCCTCTAAGGGTAAAACAGAGGCACCAAAAACTAGTGTGTATTTGAGAAGGGACGGATTTAGATTTCAGAAAGGAGTGGATCCGAATCGGATTCCAAAAAGTTAGAAATCCAGAAGAGAGAAAGGAAGTAAAAAGAGTGCTTAAGTCGATAGAATGGATAATCTTGGCTTGCAGCAACAATCTAGAATCCCATGGAACGATATTTCGAGTCTTTTTACGACGTTTTGGTGTTGTAATGGTACTTACACTCCACTGCATGTACGACACTAGTAGATATAGTTGTATAAGTGAGTGCATATGAGATGTCATTACTTGAAGTCTAAAGCTTTGTTGGAGACTTTGTCAAAAGGAGCTTGGGAATAGGGCATCCAAAGAATGAAGGAGACAAGTAGGTCTTCAAACAAGCTAAATCCACAACGAGGACGAACTTTGGGAAGCAAAAATATGAAAATCCATACAAACAATTCCCAACATAGTCGTTGAAAATGACACTCACAAGCTACACTTCACACAACTCAGTGTTTGAGAGTCAATCTCAATGGTCATGTCAGAGAATTGTTTCTATAGAATCTCGTGGTTTGCCTCCTTCGGTTCACCTCCGTTGTGGAATTAATTCGTTTGAAGACCTTCCTTTCTCCTTCATGATGTTTGTAGGTGCCATAGCCACTTCAATACTTTCCAATCATCCATTTCCAATGATGGTGGGAACAACTTCAATTCAAACATCATGTATCTTATGGAGAGGAATGCAAGAATTTAAGGGTGTCAACAAAATCCTATATTTCTAAGTAAAGGCTCAGCGCATGAATTTTAATGACAAAAGAGTATACATCCAAAGCATATATATCCTATACTTGTATATTCAATGATTATAGAGTATGAGAATGTTATTATTTCTTAAATATTTCCTTGCGATTTCAAAATATAATACTTCAATGTGTGTTTTGTGTGTCATTGCATTGCTGATTTAGTAGTAATTAATAGTGACTTCTCTTAAGTTTATAATTTGTAGTGTGTATATGAGGCTTTTTCACCACAAGGCAAAGAACCCCCCTAGAGTTGGCCAATGGGGAGTGTATGGGACCTCTACCTAAATTGCCTTCCAAGCAATGGACTCCTAAATGCTTTTTTATCAATTTTTTAACATTAAACTACTCTAAGTGAAATGGAAGCAGTACCTTTACACCACCCTAAAATCCTCCATTGACCATAGTACCTATTTCAGGAGGTTAATGCAACCTACTAGGCCTAATTTTGCCTGAAATTAGCCATTGGGGCATCAAATGGGTCAATTTGGTGTCTTGAAATTAAATTCCAGCACACCACAACTACCCCATTTCCTAACTCACTTCCTAAATTGATGCCAAACACCTCCCTAATTCCATAGATCTCATCTCTAACATATTCACACATTCCATTTAGGCCAATTAGTTTTTCCTTCAATTTCCTAATCCATATCCTAACCCTAATTTTATCCCCAATTTGGGCATCGCTTCCGCGCTTGCCCTAAAACCCTAAGAACTCCTCATATACCCTCTAAACATTCACACCCTACAAGAACATTGCATGCAAGGCCATTGAACTATTGCTTCAAGATTGATAAGAAGAGATCATATTGTAATTAACATTCCATTTAGATTCAATTGAATCACAAGAAAAAAAAGATGAAATACCCAAAATAAACTGCTGCCAGATGAGTAGTAGACCTTGTCCCATTAAAATGATTGCCCTGGCTTTGTTCCTGCTCCAAAGTGGATGAGACTTGTTTCGTTGGAAAGATGACTTTCCTATCTTTCTTCTCACCAAAATTCACATTGATTCGCTTTGCCAAACTCCCACAGTTGCTTGCCAAAGTTGTCCATCTTCCGTGGTGAAGGCAGCTTGACCTCCTCGCACTAAATTAGACGCTCCGTCCTCATCCTTGCTTGGAATTGATCGAGACTTGTTTTGTTGGAAAGCTGACTTTCTCCTCTCCATCCTCTAAAAACTTCAATACATTCCACTCTTCCAATCTTCCGCAATTAGTCACTAGAGTTAGAAGTCTCCTCCCATTTCAACAAAACCTTAATTCTCTCCATTCTAATTCCCATCTGACCTCACCCTCATCATTCCTTCACCATTTTTTCTCAAAAAATAGTGCCCTATTCAAAAAAAATTCCTACCTTGGTTCCCTCCTCTTAGTCTCTAGGTCCTCATGCTTTAAAAACATTCATAATCACCCAAAAATGCTCTCCAACACACCTGCAAACAAAATTAGGGAAAATTGAGAGAGTATTGAGAAAGAGAGGGCTCCAAACCCTTATTTTACTTATATCCAACTTCTAACACATTAATTTTTACCTAATTACTTTCATCCTACACTAATTCACTGTTAATCCGCTAATTTGGTGCAAAATGCACCAAATTCGTGCAAATCACGCTAGGTTACTGTAAATCCACTAATTTAGTGTAAATTGCACTATTTTAGTGTTCCATCTCCTAAATTATTATAAAACCCTCTAACTTACTGTAAAATCCTATCTTAGTGTTTTACTCACTACACTATTGTTTTAGTCATAGTTTTAGTCTAACTAACTTCTTTTGTGTTTTTTATTATTTATTATTTTTTGTAGTTTTTAATTTACTTTTAGTTTCATTTCCTACTTCTAGTTTTTTGTTTTCATTTTGTCATCATTTTACTGTTAGCCTAATTTGGTTATTCTACCAAATCTTGCTTAACCTCTTTTTAGTTTTAACTCCCCATTTTTTCTCTAGAATTTCCCCTCATTTTCTTCTAATTGCATTTTCTAGCATCTCGCCCTAAATTCTTGAAGTTCCCATTGCTATTTAGCAGAAAACTCCCTAATTGATGGTCATGGCTTAATCTAGAGTACTAACACTTCCAAATTTGTAAATTCATGCCTAATGTTTATATTTTTGGATTTTTAAATAGTGAACCAATTTAGTGGTTCACAATGTGCCAATCTCTCATTTCACTAGAAAACTCCCATTTTAATGAATATGGTGTTCTAATGTACTTCTACACTTTTTTGAATTTGTATTTCAGATGCTCCACTGATCTATCTAAGGATTTTGAAAGGAATTTTAGACAACTTTTCAAAGATGTTATAAATAATTCTAGGAAAGAGATATGCCCAATTTTAGCAGGTAGACTACGTAATTTGTTAGTTCATTCACTATTGTGACAAGAGTTTAGAGTTGTTCATAAAGGATTTGAGTTCTATTTTTTTAGGATACATGGTATAGGGTTTAAGGGTTTAAAGGTATAAGGGTTTAGGGTATAGTGTTTAACCCCCAAACCCCCAAACTACCTTTTTTGGCAACATAGCAAATGGAGTTTTTCCTTTATTTCTTTCTAATTTTCACCCAACATGTGCCCGATGAGTATCTTTGAGGCCCAACAATTTTCATAAGTTTTGACTTCATGGTTAAAAAGTTATAGCATGATATGTAATTTTCATTAATCTTCAAGTAGTCCAAAAATTTCTTTAAAAAATACTTTTTTAAAAATAAAAATTCGAAATTGGTTTTATAGATTTATATTTATATGGAAAGATTTGAATCATTCCATTTTGATTTATGAGATGAAAGTTATGGGGAGTTTTAATTTGCGGGCAGTTTTAAATTCTATACTCTAAAATAGACTTTGAAGTCCTTTATTTAACTCAATTTTGATATTTTATGAAAAAAGTAAAATCATAGGATGTAGAATGTTTATTAAAAAATTACAACCATTGGGATTTGAATTTTTCAATTCCATAACAAAATTCTTCACAAGTTAGTATTTTGAATCATTCTCTACTTCTTTGAACTTACTTTTTTTTCATATATGTTGCACAATTTCAAATGATGTGAATTTTTCAAACATGTATCCAACTTGCCTTGAAGAATGAATCCAAAGAGTAACCACCATTTTGGAATTTTTTTCATACAAATGTAGCCTTGTGGAGTGCAGCTGCCCGTTTATACATAGGGTCAAATAAAAGATTTTTGCTTGTTCAAACACTAATATCTTACAATCTACATGGTGGAAATTTCTGAAATTTTTTCCACATCTTCTCAAATAAGTTTCGTACAAGATCTTATGGTTACGTGTGTTCAAAAATGTTGTTTCCCTAAAATTTGGTACTTGTTCTAGAAACAATAGTTTTGAAGCATTTTTGGTGAAAACATAGTCGAAAACATTTAGGGGTTAAGGGTTTAGGTTATATGCTATAGGATTATAGGATTTAGGGCGTACAATATAGGGTGTATGGTTGAGATTATTCCACTTCCATTTATAACTTCCACATCACTAATCCAAATAGGATAAATGAAAACTTCACACATTGAGAAGAATATAATGTTTGAGAAAAACAAATTGTCAATTTAATTTCACGTTCTCGTGGATTTCTTTTTGTACCAATGGAGTTCAATTTTTAGATGAGTGTGCCATAACTTTAGCACTCAAGCACCGATTGAAGGAAAATTACTCACATAAAGCTAGTAAGTTTTCATATTATATGAGCAAGTTTCAATAAGTTCCAATATAAATTGAGGTCATATAATTTTTTTGACATACTAAAGTTTTGGAGCATGAATTTCCAATGTCAATTATAATATTTATGTTTAGGTTCTTTTTCTCCAAGAGCCTATTCAATGATATGGTATGCAACTGTGTGTCTAAAAAAATTTCAAAAGTCTAAATGCTCAAGTATCTAATATGCAGAATTTGGAATTGCATTGAATATATGCAATTGATGTATAAGAATATGTAAAATTATGTACTTCATTACATGAAAAGTAGGGCTACAATTAGTAATTAGTACATGCGATTTATATATAAGATCATGTAAAATGAGGTTTAGGATTGATGACATCTTAGGCTATTTTAATTCATGTCTTCCATTTCCAAATTACCAATATGATGATTAATCCCCATGCACCACTCTGTTATCTCTTAAGTGTTACACGACATTCAATATTTGTACATTCATAAAGGATAAAAGTCATTGGAGTGTGGCAACATGCACTTGTAATGGCACGAAATCTGTGGACAAGGTTTACTATGAATTGAAGGTGTACTAGTCCTTCCTATTGAAGATGTGTCTTCATTTGACTCATTCTTTTATCCTATTTTTTTTCATCTTACATTTTTTCTAATGAAGGTTCATTGCTCGAGGGATTATGAATATTTGGCCAACATGTTCTTTCTTCCGTACATGCATGTCAACTTGGTATAAAATTACAAGTATTATATTGGTGGTTCTTTGAAAATTCTCTCAAATGTTGAAGGACATGACATTTCAATCACAATGAAAAATTGATGAGTGCTGAAATACTTACAAGATGAACAAACCAAAATCACAATTCATTCATCTGATTATAAACAATTTACATTAAGTTTATGTGAAATTTAGTTTACTTGAAAAAAAATTAAATTCAAATAACTAGTTGTTTCACTATAATGATTAGACCCGGTTTAGGTCCAATTCCAAAAATATAGAGGTAAATGGATTTTTCAAAACAAAGTCTTGCATTTTTTGGCATAATTCAAAATGTGGAAAAGAAATTAAACCAACCATGTATTTTCGTGAAGAAAATATAATTTCCAAAAGTCATGGAATGGTATAGGGTTCCCCAAAGAAATAGAACTAAGAAGTTGTAAATGTTTGATCTAATTGTATGTTTTGTAATGATTGAGGACCACATTGAACTCTATTTTTTTTAAAGTGAACTTTTGAATAGTCTAATTGGTAGAACATGAGTTGAAAAAAAAAATTCATAACAACCTAGGGTTTAGGCTACAAACCTATACTACACATGAATGGAATGGATGCTGCTAGGTGTTTGTACTTTATAACAATAGAAATGTACATTTCCTATCTTTAGTATAGTGCCCCTCCCTACGATGTATTTACAATTTGCTTATAGTAATTCTTTGGGGTTAGAAGTGTCATGATTGATAAAATATTCTATAAGCATACTAAAATGCACTTCCAAAAAACTTCAAATTAGTCAAGTGAAGAGCTATTAAATTCATTACACAATGCATGTTGCAATGGTTGAAATGCATTTGTTTTATTAATAGAAAGTGTAAAACATTCCAAATGAAAACTTCCATGTTTAAATTCACAATGGTGGAAATCAAGAAAATACTTTACTTGTTCTATTGGGATATTTAAAAGACAAATTTCTAGATCTCAAATAAAATTAAACTAGCAAATTTTGCTGAAAGTTGGGAAATGAGGTATAATAGTAAGCTTAAAAGTCTTCACTTATGGTACATATACGCTTTTCAAAACCTCACACAATCAAGTCCTTTACCTTTTGGGGGGAAATTAAAGAAATTTTTTTTGGTAGTTAACCTTTGAAAGTGCCCTTCAAATCTTTTGAAATCATCAAACAAATGTAACTACCATACTAATACATATTTTACTTTTCCAACAAAACTTCGTCTCACTTGCAATAGTTCTTCAGAATTCTAAACAAAAGCATATGAAAGATAATTGTTGTAGAATTCATAACAAGAATTTTTTTTATTTCCATTTGAATGTGGTCATCTTAAAAAATTGACTCCAATTGAATTCACAACTTTTTTCAAGGTTGCACGAACGCCCACATGCCCTAGACGGACGTCTAGCATCCACGTCCACCGCTTCTCGAACGTTTGGGGACATAGAAACTAAAAGTCAGACCCCATCCACTAGACGGGTGAAAGGACCAATGGGGCAGACGACCGAAATTTGCTCTAAATTGAACAAGAAGTCAACATTTTCATAAGTTGTACCAATTTCTTTTAAATTATAACCGTACAAACTCTAACTAGACATATTAGAGATCACATAGGAAAAGAAAACATAATAATATCACTTACAGATTGAAAGATTATAATGTTTGATCATAAGGGTGCAAAAACCATGAAAATTTTTCAATTCATTTTTTGCATGTCAACTCTAAAAAGTTGGTCACTAAAAAAATATGAGGTTATAGGGCCTAGCATGCACAACTCCAATCAATTTACGTTTTTTCAAAATCTATTCTACAATTTCTTTAAATGAATTTTTAATGTGATTTACTGATTTTGCCTCCAAGATCAAGTATATTTGAGGCTCATTTCCAAGAGCCTTCAACACTACAGGAAGTCAAGATTGCAATGGGCATCCTTGCACAAAATCTTCAATAGAAAAATCATAATCCTTTATTTATAAGATCTACTTTTTGATCCTAAAAATAGACTTCAAAAAGAGTTCTCCAAAAATATAAACTAATAATAATAGCAATGTGGTTGGGTTTTATTGAACTTCAAAGTTTTCGAAACACCATAATCTGGTCCCTTAGGCAATTAGGGTTTAAAGAGGAAAATTGACTTGAGGATCTACAAAAAAAATAAAAAAATCATCTTTTATAAAGATGCTACAAGTCCTCAAAATGCCTATAACTTCCTCATAAGGAGTCTAAATTAAATGAATTAAAGCTTTTCAAATCGACAAAAGTATATTCTCTAGAAAAAAAGATTGTATTTTCCCGCTTCAAAGATTTTCAAATTTTTTTTTCCTGCTTTTGTCCCCTATTTGGAGCTTCTTGTCCACTTTAGTCATAACTTTGGGTTCAAGGCATTGATTGTGGAAAAAATTATATTCCCACAAAGCTTATGAATTTTTCTATCTTTACAAAATTATTAGAAATTTATGATAAAAAATGAAAAATGAAAATTCATCTTGTACGTGGCTACATGCCTACCTAAAATTTTGTCATTCCATTTGAAGCACAACTCCCACAAATTGTAACCAAAAATGGTCTTAATTGAGGTCATGGAAACCGCCCCAATTCACCAAAGCTCATTTTAACACTGAGGGGACCATAGGTCTTCAAAGGCTAATTTGAATTCAACTAGTGAAGTGATAAACTTACAAAAGTTTAAGGGTTCCATTTACATTGCCTTCTTCAATATCTTCAACCATACATGATCGATTGACAAACCATACAATTTAAAACAAAAACTTGCCAATCCAACAACCATCAACTCAATGAATTGCACTTCTCATGTTGTCATGATTTAGTGCTTTTCATGCAAGCCAATACTCCCAAACAATGTGGAGGATTCTAACAATTCCAAAATCATTACCAATTTGAAGTTTACAACATGTTCATCAATTCCAAGCATACATCCAATTCAAATAACATTGGCATTCATTCATGATGAAAGTGGTGCATATATGCTATGTAACTATATAATCCACATACAACATTCAATTCGTAATTTTTGCACTTGGCCAAGTGCATTGATTGTACAACAAAATAAATGCATTTTTCCAAGTTTTGAAAATGTGGTACAACATTTCTAAAGGAAATTCTCAGCTTCTTTCCTTGCAAATTGTGCGATATAAAACTTTCATTTCTACCATAAATAGTACCCTAATATGTATGATATGATTACAAATGCACTTCAAATTTGTGGGAATTTAAACTCTTAGAATATGAAATGCATCACAAGCTTAATTGTTAAAATATGTAGTGCACACGTTGTTTTTTACCTCAATTTATTCCAATCATTCAAATAATAACATCAACCATCAATTTTTTTGGTTTGAAATATATCAAACCATTAATTCATTATCATTCAACAACAAAAGTAGAACAAAGAAGTTCTATATCATCATATAAAAAACTATCCTTTGTTACTATTAAACTTGGAAGCATACCATCGGCTACCATAATTCTTAATATAAAGCATCTCTCAACGAATACATATTCTTTGGCATCTCTACAATAATTCTTGAAGATTGAGTTCATATCTCTTCCCCTTCTTCACTATCCAATGGTTGTGCATTGAGTAGTGCACGAATCTTAGGTGGAATTTCTTATTCAGCATAATCCAAAGTCCTACCAACCATAGCTTCAGATTCTAGAGAAGGTACATGATCCATGTGCAACGTCTCCTCCAAGACTTAAGTTACTTGCTCAAATCTATATTGTCCTTCACCCCCAATACGACGATATCTTATACCCTCTCGATCATAACATAGTCCATTCGCTCCTTCCGTCATCGCTTAGTCTGGAAAGGCCCGAGCAAATGACATCTTACTAAATTGTGTTTCACTTTCCAACCTTGTTGGTGTTGTATCTTGCAAAGTTGTTTCTAGTATTGTTGGAGGCAAAACCACTTTCACTAATTCTTGAACCTCGTCCCTCACCTCTGTATCCCCATCCTCCTCTGCAAGAATTGTAGTTTCTGCCATTGGTAGGATTCCTTTCTTTTCCATAGCCTCCTTAGTCGAAATAGCTACTTCTGGTATTTTTTTTGCACTTTTTGTCTCTTGCAGTCCTCCATGAGTACCTTCTTCCCCTTCATTTCCTATAATAGGACGAAGTTCTGATACCTCCTCTAATTCCATGTCTTTCACCTCATCTCCTTCTGAAACTACTTCTCTAAGTCTTACATGCTCTACACATCCATCCACCTTCTGAACTACATCCATTGGTGATACAATGCTCTCAATACCAATCTTTGGCATTGAAGCAATAGTCTTCAATTCCCCCGATGGTCTATGAACTATTGCAATCTTCTTCAAGCCTTTCACTTTTCTTTTCAAGGAACTTCTTTGTTTGATGAATCAAAAGAGGACTTCAATGAACTCTCCTCGGAATCCGATTCATCTTCTTCTAAGCCGTCCTCTATCTCATCCTCGTCCTCCTCTATCTCCTCCTCTTCTTCTCCTTCCACGTATGTTGAATCATCTTCTGAATTATGTATATCTCCTTCTTGTATTTCATATCCTTCTTTCACTGGTGTATCTACTAAGTGCAAATCTTCGCCATCTTCCATATCCTCCTCTTGATCCTCAAGTATGTCTTCCTCTTCTTCTGTCCTTGATTGTACCACATGGGGAGATGAGGGATCGATGTGAGTAACATCAGTGCTTTGAACGTCTCTTGCCTCAGGGTTCTTATTCGCTAGAATTAAAGCTCGTCTCCCTTAGATTTTTGTGCAATACACCTCCTCTAATGCATTGTACAAGAAGCGAGTACAAGCTATCGAACCATCCAATACAATCACTTGACTACCTACAAAAGAAGTTTTCAAGACATCTAATAGGGTAGTAGTAATACCAACTACTACTAGCCCACATTTCTCCGGTAGATATGTGGCAATCAACCTTTGCAACTCCATAGGGGTTCTCTCCACTTGATCCACCACTGAAGGCATTTGCCCCTCACTCCATGAATCTGTGAAAACTAGTGGTACTTGCTTCCAACCTCCTTGCAGATTTTGTGCTGCCCTTGATGTGGATGGATGTACCATTAAAAGTGCAATATCTCCTATTGCTTGCACACTACGTTGTACTTGCCCACCATGTCGCAAATCATGGATGTGTGTTTGTACTGTTTGTGATTAGAACACCCAAACACCTCTCCTCCAAGTACATTCTAGTAGTAGTGTCATCTTTTTCCTCATCCCCTCCTCAAAATATATTCCTGGTGGGAACAAAAATACTGCTAACCACCTATGTATACCTGCCATCCATTGTTGTAGCTTCTACAATATAGTATTGTACTCTTGATTCGTCTAAGCTTCCTCTTCTCCTTTAGTCCCATAGCATCTACAATCAAAAATCTATAAGCAAGGCTCCCCAATTCTACACTTGCATGTGTGAAAAAATCTCTTCTACATTGAATGGGAATGTCTTGATTGTTGTTTCCATGTGCATTGTATAGTATAGTCAACTGCCAATCCCACTGTGCTTCATCCACATTTGCCACCTCCCTACTGAATCCACAATACCTTGATTCTCCATGCATTATACTCGCATAATGACCTTTGATCATTGGAGGTATAAGAGATTCAAATCTCCTCAAAGCGTCCACTATCCTTAATGTTGGAGCTGACCAAGCATTCTTCATTTCCTTGTCAACAACTTTAGCTAACACTTTTAACTGTCCCCGATCTTGTCCCTCAAATCTCTGCACACTTATGAGAAAGTAATGGTTCATTGTACTTGGATGTTGAGCCCTTGATTTAACCATCAACCACTGTATTGCATTCCATACTACTTCTCTTCTTTGAATTCAATCCATTGTCCAAGCTAAAGTGTCCTTCATTGGAACATTGCTACTGGTGTTGTTATTGAAGAAATACCTTTGCTATGGACGTTCCCCATCTGTAACAGGTTTGGTTTCCATTTCTTTTGCCAACCACAAATACTACATCTTAGGAACCCTCCTTAGTAGTCTCAACCAAAGCCTTTCCATCTTCTTTCTACCTTCTCTCACATCCACATTTGGATTCAATGATTTTTGACTTGCATACCTCTTCCACTTCCTCTTGTCATCTTTGCTATACCAAAGAATCATGTTCTCATAGTCATGTGCAACTTGCAATACAGCTTGATACACCACTTCATCTTCTTGCCATGCATGTCGAGTATACTCTACCATCCTCTTATATATAGTCCCTAATGATATACTCTCTCCATATGACCTTGTCTAGTATAGTGCACTTGTAGCCATTGTTACAATTCTTGCTCGTTGTGTATCATGTGCTAATAACTCTACATTAGGTCTTCTACATGCTTCCCAAATGGCCCGAAACTTCATCAAGTGCTCCATTGTCATATAGAACTCTCTCTCAAATTCCTTTGCGTTCATTCGCACTAAGGCTTCAATGTACACTTTTGAATCATTGTATACAACAAATCAAGCCTTCTTCTCAGCAAAAACCTTTTGGTACTCCTCATTGTCCATCAATGTTGTATTATGCTCCCTTTCTACTTGCTTGCATGCTGCAACTACATGTTGACCATCAACAAGCTCCCAAATGATTTTGTTCTCCAACCAGTTCAACCTTGACATATTGGAAGCACCAGGAATAGCTAAAGCATGATGTAGATACGCAACCTTGAACTCTTTGACTACACCTTGTTGTGAAAATGGAATCTCCTTTAATAGGGGAGCATTTTCTTCATCCACACCTTCAAGAATATATACTATTGGGCGTAAGGTAAGTGTTGACATCTTAGACTCTTCTCTCCCACTAAGTTGCTTATACATTGTCGACACATGTCTATTAGTCAATGCACGGTGGTTTGTCTCCACATTTTAAACTGCTCAGATGTTTGCAATCTTTGCACTAAAAATGAAGTTGATTCTCCAAATGTATCCTACCAAATAATCATCATTTGTAGGAAATCTCACAAATAGACCTGAAGCCCCTTGCAATTGAGCTTCAAGAATCTCTTCTTCTTCATTAGAAGCTTCATCATTACTTTCGAATTCCTCGCCTTGTTTGACCTCTTGTGGTACAACATTTCTACCTTCATGTTCAGTGGTAGCTCTTGTAACCGAAGCCACTCGTGGATGAACTCGGCGTATAGTTTTTGTTCCTCTTTCGTGTTGCAATACATTTCATACTTCTTCAGAACTTTGAAGGTTTGTTTGCCGTTGTGTAGTTGCCCTTGATGATTCTGCTTGTGTTGATGGTGGCCTAGGGAAGATGTTCAAACCAACATGTGTAGACATCAATGGACTAGGACCACCACGTGGTGATGTCGAATTGTTATGTCTAACAATTCCCCTTGATGTACCTCCCCCACGTGATGAACATTCTACCGATGCCACATTTGGCCTCCTCCCACAATTACTTGTCACGTTCCATTATGCAACAATTATAGGAGAGTGTTCTCTATCCTGAACTACTCTTGGTGGTGAATGTATTCTACCACGACCTTCAATGGGCACCCAATCAACGTTCAATGGAGTTGCAAGTATCTTGTATACAAGATCCGTCTCTTTAGGTTCTCGTGGTGGAGTTTTATCCCGAACACTAGAGACATGTGTTCTTTGCATGTCTTCATAAGCCAATGCTTCTTTAACGTAATGCTTTGCTCTCAAAACATTTTCTAGACTCTAGCTCAGGAACCTCTACACTACTTCACTACGTATTATCTGAATTGGTTCTAGCAAGGAAGTCCAATGCTCTTGAAGTTTTCGTATGACCCTCATGGGTTGGTGAACATCCAAACAAATTGGTGGAATGGGAGCCATCATCAAATTTCGTTTTAGCTTATACTTTGCCACCTTCCCTACTTCAATGGCTACATTCATGAAAATAACATCTTGAGGTCTGGTGGTAATGGATTGCAGTTTGCCACATTTAGTGCCTAAAACTAACCAATGACACCCCTCCTGCAATACGTGCCCTGTGATCCATAACATTGGTGCATGTGCCTCCATTGCCACAAGCCACCAACCATGCTCAACCCATTCATTGTATGCTTTGATAGCCATGGTAGTCTTGTAAGGTGACATTGTTGAATACAATATCATTTTCAATGAATGAACTAATCATATAGTTTCTAGGTAATTTTTGAAAAAACTTGTTGGAAGTAACAATTGTCACTTCTATTGCAAAGACCATAGAACATTATATATGAATAACTTTTTTGTCAAACATAACCATAGATTCCTCCTGTACTTCCATGAAAGAAAATATGGCATTTTTTTTAAGATGTGACCACTTACATTGCCTAAAATTTCATTTTTAGTGTAAAACTACAATTTTTTCTACTTTCCATATGTACATTATAAGACTTGGCATCTTCTTTAGTTAGCTTTGAATTATTCAATGCAAGTACATACAAACTTTAAGCAAACATTAAATTCTAGATAGCTTAGAGATGGATTATAAGCATAGTATCCTCTATTTTGACATTGTTATAACAAACTTAATGAACTATATATGAAACTTCTTCTTCTAGAACTTTATCCAAATATCAAGTTCAAAAAGTAGTATTAGTACATTGTTCTTTTGTTAGTGGCATAATAAAAAAAATTCTTTGATTGCGACCACACTAATCCAAAAGAAAATAAGATAAACATACCATGTATATAAGAATTATATGTATGAGGAGCCAATTTGAATATTCATAATGTCAAATTTAGTTATTCAAATAATTAACTAAATCAACTACATACAATTTAGTATGATTTTATGGATATTTTTGTAAGTAATTTTATATTTTTATTCTTAAATTCTATAATTATTCTTAACAAGAAGTACATTGCATCACACACATTTTAATAAACATGGGAGACTTTCCTAGTTCTAATCAAAATCTTCTAATTGGAATACAATTATGACTAATTTAGACTTTCTCCCTCATTACTAATTACATGATTTACTTTTAGAAATGTGTGTTCCAAACGAGTTCATCACAATCATTGTCCCCTAATTTAAAAAAATGTACAATGACGAGGAACTAATATTCTAGTAGATAGATTCATGAAGAAAACTATTCATTCATGAAAAAATTACAGATCCCATCCATAGAGCAAGTATCAAGTATATTGTAGAAGTCTCAAATTTGTTGAATTACAAACACAATCTAAACATCCAATAGAAGTTGTATGCACAAATTCCTTTCATTTGTTGTTGATAGCTTGAATTGGAACCACTCACAACAAATCAAAGTACTCTATACAAAATTGAATCCTTTACTCTATACTAAAAACAATATTACTTCAATAAATTTTTTGAATGCATCCAATACCTCTATATGTTCAAATGCTTGTCATGGAAGTGTGGAGCTTCGAGCTCCACTATCGGTAGTTTTTTAAGATGGAGGCTCAATGTGTGCTACTTGCACAAATGAGAATAATAATGGGACATCCAAATTTACAACTTCTTCGAATGCGCTATGATCTCCAGAAGAGTACTGCAAACCATGAAGGCAAGGGCATTAGGTATGAGAACCTAATTTCATATGCATAATATGTTTTTTTTTAAGAAATCAGTAAAAATGAATTATATACATTTCAAATTTTCAATGCAAATAATTCAAATGTACATGAATGACATTATGGTGATTATATTAATGATTTTTGTTCTAAATTTGAAAAGGTTTTATTTCTAATTAGAAACACATTTAATCAAAAATAAAATATTAAGAAATTAAAAGTATTATGGTTCTAATCTCAATCATTGAATGGGACTATAATTATTACAAGGTCTGAGCTAATTTTTCATTGTCCATTACATGAAGTACTTCTTAGAATTCATATTCAACTTTTAGTTCAATACATTTTCTAAAATTTATGAAATCATCTACTAACACAAAATACATGAACTTCATTGTATACATATTTAGGCAAACTTGAAGAAATTGAAAATCAAATCCACATATGAATGTTTAAAACAATTGTTGGAGTCAAGAATTTAATGAAATAAGAACAAAATGAAAGAAACCAAAAATAAATGGAGGTATGAACAATAATTTCAAACACAATTGCTTTGTATTAGTTGTAAGTGCCTCCCATTTGAACCACACAAAAGAAATTAAAGTTTGCTATTCAAATTTGGATTATTTCCTAAATGTTTGAAGGACTTGTGTTTCAAAATATTTTCTATTTGCCTTCTATTTGAGACATAAATAAAAATTTTGAAATCCATCACAATAAATTCGAGGCACTTATCCCACATTTACTGTAAGTGATTCAAATTGGAGACAACTGCAAAGACTTGCACTTACATTTAATAGATTCAAGGAATTTATACAAGGACTTTAAAATGTTCTAAGAATCCTATAACTGCCTAAAGGAGTTAGGTGTTAGAACATACTATTGAATGCAAATGTAGGTTTTGTAGCGTTTTAACAATCTAGTATTCAAGCATGGCCACTGCAACAACCTCAAACACAAGATATTTCTTACATAAGCAATAAAGAAACAATCATATTTCCATGATGTAAGAACACATGTATATACCTTTCGAATTTAACAAATTAGTGTGATTCATCTTCAAACAATTAAAAAATGAAGAACATCTATTTTGAACAATGCCTGCATTGTACCTCTTCAAATAAATAACTAGAAGAATTGAGGTAAATAAAGAATCCAAGAACATATATGCATTTTCCATTTAAAATGAAAAAATGACATACCTTTGAAGGGACATGCATAACCTCTTTTGAAGATCTTTTGCCATCAAAAATGCTCTCATCAAGGAACTTGGAAACAATTAGATTTTGCAACAACAAAACAACCAAATTCAAGACGAAGTGAACTATAAGTCTCCATAAGGTTGACAAAGTATTTGTAAAATAAGGCCTCATTACTTTGAAAACACATAAGCAACATCATATTCCAATTCAATGTAATCCTCTAACTCATAGAACTATTCTCCATATGAGTTTACAAATATTCTAAGTGACTAAGTCACAAGTTGGTCAAAAAAATTAAAAAATACACCCACAAAGTTTTGAACATGTTTAAAATCTCTACATTAGTAGTGTTACTTTGTGGTTTTTTGTGAATTTTTTTCCTAATATAATTGTCCAAAACTAAAACATACATCTCGAATGGAGATAGCTCACTCATTTATTACTATACCTCAACTTTACAACAAGACATTGTTAGATTTCAATCATAATTGAATGTACTATGCGTTTTGGTTGCAATCTAAAATGATCTTTACAAGTGAATATTACAAATATTCATCAAGTAATTCAAACACAATAGATTGAATTTATAATATTTAAAACTTTGTATGAAATTTTATATAGAGCTTGTAATTGATATAGTAGTTCAAGAAAAATTCATTTTCTATACCAATCAAATAACTTTAATATGTGTACTTCTAGGTTATAGTGCTCTAATTGTACATGAGTTGCATTTCTCACAGGTGGTGCCAACTTCTATCATATTTGATTTATTATTTAAAAATAATCATATTCAAGGAATTATTCAAAAATCCAAAGAAGCTTGTCATATCCCCCCCCCCCCCATCATTCAATATCTCACAAACTAAGCACTATCTTTCAATTTGTGACTTTCCATGGGAGGTCAATGTCATATCCAGGTACAAAATTTGTGTTCCACTTGCTTAATTTTTTTGTATATAGGTTTGAATGCCACACAGTTCAAAATTGGATGTCAAATTCATCACATAATTCAAGACAATTCTGAAGGTAAGTATTCGTAATGAAAACCTAGAAGGTCAAAGATACTTTCATCTAAAATGTCAAGTATTGTTCAAAAAAGCACAAGTATGAGAAGCTAGAAATATGGCAATCTGGAAAATGAAGATTTATGAAAACCAGGGGTCCACTCCAATTAGCAATAGTATCCTATAAATTTCACTATTCTATGATGAGGTTCTTCCATATGCACTAATCTTGGATATAAAAATCAATGCCAAAGTAAAATTGTGAATGTATAATATCGAGTCCCTAACAACCAATAGTAGTGTTGAAAATCTAGCTCCTAAGTGACATTAAATGAAGGGAGATCTCCTCACATTTTGGATCGTCAAAAAACCCATTGAAGTTAAACACCAAAGTACTTGAAAGGTCAAATGCAAGTTGCGAAAGGGAAAATTGCAACTCATCCAACATATTGCATCCAATTGAGTTAAAAGAGTGAGGTATTTTAATCTGAAACGAATTTTGCATCAAAATTTCTGAATCCATCTCTTAATAGAGTTTTACTACAATGTTGAAGAATTGGAATCCTTCTAGAAGTTGGTCAATAATCCCTAAAATTTGAGCACATAAGAGTGAACCATGTGGTATCCAAAATTCTGACAACAAATTTGCTAAATCATAATAGAAAATTCTAGTGGCAGTTCTCTTTGGGGAATCAGGAGCGGCAAATGTTGTTCTTCTCTAATGTGCAAATTGAAAAAATCCACCTCCCAAACCAAGACTAAAGTCAAGAGTTTAAAGGTAACAAACAAAAAACCAATTTCGGAAACTCAACTTAGAATTTGAGTTCCACCTGCTAAGCCACTAATAGAAACCAAAACTGCTAAAACCCCAAATTTGAAACACATCGAGTTCAGTTGAGTACTGAAGAGCCTTGGAACTTGAATTCTAGAGCAATTTACTAATTCAAATCAATTCCTTGATTTTCACAGAACCAGTTTACTACGAGATGGAGGAGAAGATTGAAGTGCTTCTCACACACCTTTTTTAAACCTTGAAGTATACTCTCCAAATCTAATAGTAGCTGTTATCTACAAACCCTAGAACTCGAACCTAGGTCTTCGAATATAACACCCATGTGTCGTTAGGGTTTGAAAAACAGTAAGAAAGAGTAGTAGTTCAACACGACTTATTGATTTTTCTATTTTAAACTGTATAGAGGCCATCATGGCTGAAAAAAAGGCAAACTAAGAATGAACTAACTAGAAGGTTGCAAAATACATACTCAACAAAATTCTCACAAAACGACAACTACAACTGCACAAAAAAGGTCTCACCTTCAAATGATCTTGAATGGAAAAATGCCACCACTGCTTCCAAAATTAAACTTTAGTGAAAATGCAAACCAATGCTAAGTTTGCTTGCAAACTCTCCTCTATGTTCCATAGCTACCAAATGTAGATACCAGACCACCAATTCCAACACTGAAGATGCAACAAAACCTGGATTCAATTCAAAGATTTGAAAGCATCAACCTGAGTTGCTAGAAATATCAAGTGAAGTACACTAAGAATGAACGTGTCTAATCATTTATTCGTGAAGGAAGCTAGCAAGTAGGATGTGGGTTGGTGAGAGAAGCAAGCAGAAGGAGGTCTTCGTTTTGTACAGCAGTACATTGAAGTACCAAAATCTAAGTAGGTACTGCTACTAAAATTTTTTAAGTGCGATTTTGTATCAAACTCCATAAGACAAGCTAGAGAATGAGCTTGTACTAATGATTAGGAGAAAATGCAAATGCAAAAATCCTAATTCGAAGCTAATGATTTGATAATCACAACATTTAAAGGAGGTGGTCCACACACACTCTCGTCATACTCAAGATTCAGCGCGGAGCAACCTATGAGAGCAACTGTCTAGAAGCAGAGTGCAAGGAGAGGTGTGCAAGGGGCGGCATCCAACGAGCAACAATCGAGGAGCAACAAAGAACGAGCGCAAAGAAGATTGTGAAGAAGAGTACAGGTGTGTGAGGAGCGTCATATAAGAGCCAAAGAGGAGTGCAGCATAATTGTTGACCCCCTGAAGCTTTGGGGGGTCTGTGAGGTACATTTTTCAACGATTCTCATCTGTAACTTTTTCTTTTAATCCATTGGTTGCACCATCTCTAGGGGGGGGGGAGACAAGGAGTCCCCTCATTGTTTAAGTTGAATTCTAACTTATCTATTCAAGAGCACATCAACTGTAGACTACACACTAGAACCAACTTATAATTTTAGTGCGTGTACATGAGGTCAATCATTTAGTGAGTTAATCATTTAGTGAGTTAGTGTTCATTCTAGGAATTGATTTATAGACATTACATAAAAATTTGTCCATTGGCATTTTCTGGCTCTAACCCTTGAACATCTAGTCTTCTCCAAAATTGACAATTTGAGAGAAATCATCAAAAACTGCTCTTTGGAAGAATATTGTGGAATTCTTATACACATAAAAGATGTAGATTTTGAGTTGTACATTCCATTTGTATGGTTAGATTCACCAATGTCTCACCAATATATATTTTTCTAATTTTGAAAGTAAAATTTCAAAATTCTTTCTAACTTTGATAAAAAGTAAAATATTTTTAGTTTTTGAGTAAAATTTGTTCGAATGGATTTGAAATGAGTTTCTCTTCACATGGTAAATTTTGTAAATTTATGTTATTAAAATCTATGACTACATTATAGCTAATCCAATGTTGAACTACAATTTTGGCAATTTTGGCTTGGTCAATCACTTGATATATTTTCATATTAGTAATTTTAGAAAAATATGTACTCTAGTAAAACCAAATCCAATCCCTTAGATAGGAGAACAACTTGATAAAGTATCTCCACGAAATAGATTAACTTTCATCTAAGCAATACAAAGGATGAAACTTGAGTTTCAATTTCTTCATCGTTCTAGAAATTGATATCATAGCACTTACTGATGAACCCGTAAGTGTACAAAGTCTTCTCAAAAATTGTCAATTTGAGAAAGATCATTATGAAGTGCTACTTAGAAGAATATTTTGGAATTGGTATATAAATAAAAGTTGTAGATTGAGAATTTCAAATTCCATCCTTATGATTAGATTTACCATTGCCATCATCAATTTTTTTTTAATTTTGAAAGAAAAAATTCAAAATTCATTCAAAATTCAATTCCAAGAAAAATATTATCAATTTACAAGTAAAATTTGTTGGAATGGATTTGAAATGAGGCTCTCTTTACATGTTGATTTTTTGAAATCTTTTTGTTCTTTAAATCTATACCCTCATTTTTGCAAGTGCACTTTTGAACTAGGGTCAATGGAATTTTGGCATGTTCATCCACTAGACACACTTCCATAGTATTTTTTAATTTAAAAAAAAAAATAAAAATAAAAAAAAAAAAAAAAAAATATATATATATATATATATATATATATATATATATATATATATATATATATATATAATAAAATAAATTTTAAATTTTAAATTTAAGAAAAATTTATATATATATAATGTAGTAACACCAGATCCAACTATTAGAAAAGACAACAACTTGATAAAGTATCTCTACAAATTTAAATGACTTTTGTCTAAGAAGTAATGAGAGGAAACGTCAATGTCAATTTATTAGTTGTCTACATTTAGGACTTCAAAGCGCTTGAGGGTTAACTACGTGATTCATTGATTGAAAGGTTTTGAAAGAATCTATTATTCTTGGTCGAATAATTTGCAAGTGTTGCCTACCTAAAAGCTATTTGGCAAATAGTTTTGGAAAAACAGAAAATATTTTATTAAAAGTCAATAAATAAATCAAAATTTGATAATGAAAGGAAATTTTTTTTATTACATTAAAAAAAACTAGATTCATAAAAACTAAAGCATTTTTTTTAATACATAGCAATAAATAAATGAAATGAAATCCTCTAAATTTTTTTAGATATGGTATTAAATTCAAAAAATTAATGTCCACCTGAATTTTCTTTTAAAAGAATGTATTAATTTCAATCTAAATAGAAAAGAACTGAATTTTTTATTACATAAAAAGAAACCAAATTTTTTGTATAAAATTGTTTTAGAAGAAATGATGACTCTCATAGCTCCTTTTTTATGAGAAGCTCACGATTCAATAGCTAATGCCTCAAGTGAAGGCAAAGAATGTTTAATGAAACCATTTTTAATTGTAGTTACAAAATATTAAGCAGATAATTTTATACCATCAATTTCTATAAAAGCTTGATGTCAATATGGAAATGCAAAGTGGGATGGCTATACGTTAACTAATTGTTCAGCTGTAGAGGGATTTCTTTGAAGATATAAGAATATAGAAAGTGAAGAAAAACAAGAATATCTATTGAATTTCCTAAATGCTAGGAATTAGAGGTTTTTCCCTCCCTCCTTGATTTTGTAATTCATTTTGGTTCCTTTGTTTGTGCTTTTTTCTCTTCATTGTCCAATCTTTGGCTTAGCTGTTTTGTATGGTATTTTTTTAAGAGCAATGGTTTTCCCATTTGTTCAACAACATGAACAAGAAAGGAGCTTCCTATAAAAGAAGCAACAACTTCAAAAAGAAAATTACCTCAATTTCAGAAATATCCATGCATTAAATAATGATTTTGTTGGTCTTTTGTTTTATGCTATTAAGTTGACATATCCGGAACTATGCGTCCCTTAATACTTGTGCTACTGATCCAATAATCTATGAAGAGGGGTGCATGGCTAATGTTGCATAGCAGCTACACCTATACTACAAAAGTTATTGAATTTCAAAGTTTTTATGAATTAAAAATTTGAAAAGTTAATTGGATTTTGATTGTGACAATAATGCAAGGTACACTTGTTTAAATGGAATTGAACATATGACAAGTTTATTAGGTATTGTGAGAATGATAGACCAGAAAAAAGAAAACACTGCTATTCAAGGATGTAGAACTTTAGACATTTCAACAATTTGTGTCGTTGATGTAGTTTGTGATCTAGATTTTTTACAGAAATAACAATTCCAGAAAATGATGATGTTGAGAGTAAATTTGATGGATTCCCAAAAAATGAAAATTAGCTATTATTTTAGGTCGTTGTAATTCTAAGATTATTGAATAATCAATTTAGCAAAAGATTTTCCTGCTTTAATTATTTATAATAATTTAGAAAATAATAAATGTATGAGAATTTTTTAAAATCATTGATTGTAATAAATATTTATAACAGAATTAAAAGGCTTAGGACAATAAGTCATTTCAATACTAGAAGTGTTTATGAAAGTCATTTCTATTTTTCATAGTCAATGTTCAAAATGGATAATATGCTTACTTTAGAATTTTCCATTAGTACACTTAATAATTTATATGAAGTATGTGGTATACAAGTAGATCCACACTTTGATTGGAAAGTAGACAATTGACAAATTCACACACAAGTGCTTACAACTTCTTGGTTTGTTATTTCTATTTTATTAAGATTAATTATTTCTACAAAGTATAATTTACAAACTTTTTGAACCAATGATTACACTTTTGTCAAATATGCTTTAGAATTCTTCGAGATTTCCGTGAAACAAAAATAGGAATAGAAAATATCAACTTTGGATACTTCTTGTAGGAACTATGTTTTTATTTATTTTTGTTTCAAATTTTTCAACCACGCTTCTTCTTTGGAACTATGTTTTTGAGGTTTGTGTGAAGAATGTAACTGTCATGTAGTTTTTAACTTGAAAAAAATTCTTTTTTTCCTTTTCTATAATTAGGAGATCAAAAAAAGAATATTGAAGCGTATTGCAAGTGGTTTTCTTTCAAAGTTCCTTTGTTCTATTGAAGGGCAAATTCTAGTGCATGGAAAAAATAATTATTATACTAATGATGAGGAATTTTTTCCACATGGTAAAATTATAGGTAGAGGAACCAATGTTCTTTTTATGATGTCTTGAAAGATGAAGGATTATTTTTCGACTTTCCAATAGTTCAAATCTGACATTTCTAATGCAAAAGTATGAAAATTAAAAATGATACTTTAGGTCATTCTACTTGCAAGATGTTGCCCTATACCCAAATGAGAAAGTGTGGAAAAAACTTTAGGTGGTTCAAATGCATACATTAGAAGATGAATGCATTGAAAGTGAACAAATCATATTTGTTGGTACCATGGCAAATTACTTTAAGAGGCTCAGAATCTCTTGAATTTATAAAGTTTACACTATGGATTTCCAATTTAACTTTGTTTATCATGAAAAATGGAGTGGAGAATACATGATTTATTTTAGTTAATATGATTTTCATTCTTTAAGAAAATTTTTGATACAAGAAGTGATGTGATTGATTAAAAAGTTGAATAATGAATACTTGCAAAAAGGAATGAAAAGATGCTGATCCTAGTAGTGAGATTGTTCAAAGGATAGTAGTTATTGATGTTGAATTTTCAGATTCAGAAAATAGTTTTAAATGGTTTTGTAAATGAATCCTCCACTTTGATTTTTCGTAGAAGATGCTCCAATTGCCCACAACATAAGGTACTCCATAACTTTCAAAATACAAGAATGAATAGAATGAATACTAAAATTTTCATATAGAGAAAAACAAATTATCAACATATATACTAGAGGTTTTTGGTGCATATTTATCATGTCCATTGAGTTCAATTTCGATCCGATTGTAATATAACTATTGCTCCCAAAAACCCATTAGAAGGAAAAATAAATACTGTAGAAGCTAATATACTTTTCTATCAATACAAACAATTTTAGCAAAGAATGACGTCATAGAAAGTTAATCAAAATTCCTTTTGTATAAGATATCAATGATCTTCTTTAAAGGTTACACACCAATGCCATGGTGGTTCTCATTTTGTGGGAAACTAATGAAGGTCGAAAAAATATGAGAAGTCCATTTGTGAACTCAATTTCAAAACTTTGGAAATGAAGTAGACAAACAAAGAGAACTACAACCACAAAATTTCTAAATTTACAACCTCAATTTTCTTTGAAAGTAAATGGCAAGTTTTGTCGATCTTTCATTCATTAGGAATAATCCTTTTTGAAATATCTTGAAGATCTTATCTATTATTTTAGTAATTTAATTTATGTCTAGGTGAATCCAATCTATTTTTCTATAAAAGAATTCAATTGCACAAGGTCTGGGACAATCTATTGTTTTGCTACAACAATAGGAAGGTGGTTATGCTCATCTTTGAATTTAGTAAGGAAATCAACAACGCTAGCATGTGAGCTTGGAGTGGCAAGCTTGTGAGCTTGGAGCGTGGAGTTTGCGAGCGTGGAGTCTAGAAAACATTATTTAAAACAAAATATTCCCCTAAATTTTTTTTACTTAAAAAAAGTCCAAAAGTAGAATTTTTTACTATTTCTAGTAAATTGTGTGCCCTATAACCATGTGCCCTATAACCGTGGATTGTGAGATGAGTCATTTTCCATTGTCTTGAAATTGTTAATTACTACGAGAGAAGACCTTCAAACTTTGTTGAAAAGTTTGAGCACTTGGTTAAATGACTACAATAGAAAATATGGCAAGCATTTTGAATATGCTAGGTAGATGTCATTTAGGAGTAACTCTATTGCAGTGTTTTGACTAGCTAGATTGAATACATAGAACAAAGACTTCTGAATATCCCATTATGAGTGGGATTTCCAACAAAACCAATAGAAGGTGAGATGTATAGTGTGAGATGATGACCACAAGCTATTGTGGATTTTTGATACACTTGTCATCCTAATTTTGAGGTGTTTTACTATATATAATTTTCAAATCTAAAATTGAGGGTTCTTCTTGATTCTAAGTATTTCCAAATGTTGACATCGTGAAACATATACTAAAAAATCACCAACTAAGGGGGGAAAGCAATAAAATCGAAAAAAGTAAAATATTGGAGAAAGAAAAAAAGTAGGGAAGAAAGAAAAATGTGGAAAGAGAATAAAAGGGCAAAGAAAAAAAATGGGAAAGAAAACAAAATAGGGATGGTAAAAAAATAGAGAAAGAAAAGAATATGGGTTAAGAAAAAAAATGCATAATGAAAAAAAAATGGGAAAAGAAAAAAAGAATGTAAAAGAAAAAAAATGAAAAGAGAAAAAAGAGGGAGAGGAAAAAAAATGGGAAAGAATAACAAGAAAGAAAGGGACATGAAAAAAATCTAGAAACAAATGGGAAAATTAAGGGGAAAACAATGGAATTCAAAAGACAATGAAGAAATTTACCAATGGGACAAATTTGCGAAAAAAAAGAAAGTATTTCTTTTTATATTCATATATGCCTTACTGAATAGGGTTTACAATTGTACATCTTCATCGTTCATATGAACTTACTTCAATACAATTGACTAATGAGACATATTCAGGACATATTTTACGAATGGATTAACATTTTCAATTCCATAAGCTGCAAATCATTCCAATCGTAATATATGTAAACAAATACAATACGGATGAAGTACATAAAAAAATTTGGCTATGCCTATTCTGGAATTATGATGATTCTTGCTCGAACTAGAAGTAGCTTCAATGAATTGAAGCTATAACTCGGTGCATGAATGAATTTGTCATCATGGATGTCCATCTTGCAAAAGTACCGATACAAATAGTATAAGTGCTTACAATTTACATATTGTTGATGACCTCCAATAGCGGAAACAACCATATTCACAAAGTCTGGGCATGTGCACGAGGGGAACATACCCATTGTGATTTGATAAACATTTATGTTAGGATCTGTTCCGGTCTCCAATGACACAATTGCTCCTAGGCCTAGAAAAGGAAGCAATGTCACTCCCACTATTTGTCCTTTAACATTGCCAGTGCTCTCCCACTTGTTCCGTTGTTCTATAGTCGGTGAATTTGCAATTCGACGTATGGTTCAGTTGTTCCTAACCGTTGGATAAACATTTGCATTTTGTCGTGGCGGGTTAGTATACAATGCGGTCTTGAATATATTTGAGATGTTGAAAAGTTGACGTGGTGATAGTGTAGGGCGCTCTTGAAGACGAAAGCCTGCATGTTGCAATAGCAATATCTCTTCTCGATTGAGGTTGGTGCCATTCAAAACAGGCCAAGTCTTTGGTACTTAAGGCCAATCTATAACCCACTTGCGTTTAGTTCCTTTCACACATCGTTCAATGTCATCCCAACATAACAAAAAGTCCGCCACCACTTCTTGTTTACTTCCATAATCTTCCTTTCTCCCACGATATTTGGAAACTAGGGTTCCCTTTTGTCCCTTTGCAATTTTGCCAATGCATTTGATATTTGATCCTTCTTGTTGAGCTTGACATTCAGCATTGGATTTGTGGCTGATTCTTGCAATGTGCCACTTTCACATGTCGCAGTTACTTTCAAATGCAATTGTAACATATCGTGAATGGATCACCTCAGGTTGTTTTTCTTTGCCCTCCAAAGACTCAGTTGAAGTTGTAGTAGACCTTGTTCGAACACGAGGTTGAGAAAAATTGACTTTGTCTAGTCATTGTGAGTCTCCTACATCTCCAATGGGAACATCCAACTTCCTCTTCATGCTTCCAAAGATTTCTTCTCCTTCCAAATGCGGAATGCGAGTTCCAACACCTATTGCTCTAGGTAATGTATTTAGCACCTCTGCTATTTTCTTGGGGTCTCTACTTCGTCTAGTAGCTCTCAACTTCAACTCTCCCTTTGATGGACCAGATCCATAAGAATGGCCTCTCAAGAAAGCACGGTAGTTTGTCATTTGCATCCATGCATGGATATTGTCGTTGTAAGTGGCATCAAACAAATTATTGCCTCGATTTCTAGACATTTGAAGCCACTTGTAATGAACTGTTTTTGACAGGTTGCATGAAGGCATGTCCGCCAACTCTTCCAAACTCAAATCCTACAAAGCTATTCCAAAATACAAGGACTTCCCAAACTTAAGTTTATACTTTAGAACTCATAAAAATTGAGTACTATAACAACTAAATCCGTATATAATTGGAATAAAATGAAGTACATTCCCTTACAAACATTTTTTAAAGTTTACTCCTTTGCAAAGGAAAACCTTTGAGAATGACCTATATTTACACTAAAAACAAGAAGGCAACAATTCCTAGTTTCCCACCACCATCTTCTAATTTTTGGGGCCTCATAGTTTGATTGGAAACAGTAACACCGGTAGACATTCCAAAATCATCCATAATCTCTCTTTCAAAAGTAAAGTATTTTCAATTGCAACTACAATGACAACTTCGTTGCAACAATGTCACTTCTTGTTTGTTTTGAATGACAAATTGAATATGCTTGAAATTGTATATGCAGATGGATGTCTCGCTTGTTAAGGAAACTCAAGAGGACACTGTTTTAGAGATGCCAAGCACAGATGATACAAGGCAGCTACATATTGGAGAAGGAGAAGAAGAGGAAGAAGAAGATGAAGGAGAAGAAGAGTCCATGGAGATAGATGTTGAAGATGAGGAAGAGAAAGGGATGATGGAGGATGAACTTCGGTGTATTCAAAAAGGGGATTCAGTGGATATTCTCTCTAGTCTACACATGAAGCCGGAAGAGCTTTTCCGGCTACACATTCCGCTCTACAGACTTGTAGCCATACCCATGGTAAGGCCTACACTCTCTTGTGACATAACAAAGTTGGAGCAGGAATTTGTCGGCAGATATTGTGATGGAGCGGCGGTATTTTATGTGTCCACTACAAATGAAGAAGGATAGAGCTCGGAGTTCACGGAGGCTGAGATGAGTAAGTGGGATATGCTCTAGAGGGAGAAAAATGAGGTGTTTAACCAGTATCTTGAGTCCAGACCTGAACTCAAGTTCCTGAAGAACTTGAAGTTCTTCATTGCAATGGCAATCATCGCCAAATTGCATGGATGAATCTAGTTGATAGGTGTTATACATTGTGAGAAAAGTGGCACTGCGTTGTGGATTGCATTGTACTAGATACCAAAGGCCGGACTGAGCTTGTCATGCAAGTGATGCATGACATCAACAAGTGAGTTTTTTCACTTTAATTTTCTCTTGTTTTTTTGTTTCTAGCATATTGATTTTCTATATTTCTATAATGTTTTGGCACATAATGATAACATGCACATTGCTTCACTTGTAGATCAGTTGAAGACTCACACGTCAAGACAAACTTGGTACACACTTTGTACCAAGTGCAAAAGTATGGACTTTTTCCATTTCAATGATTTGCTGATCTTTTGAGGCCCGAAGAGAAGAAAAGGTGTCTTGAAAATAAGGTCTCTAGGAAATGGTACAACATACCCATAGAAGTTTTCACATTCTTTATTTTCTGGGTAAGATACATTCTTTTATAATAATTCAAATCCTTTGGCATGGCATGCTTTTTCAAATACTTTAATGACTAACCCAAAAATTGGGGTAATTGTGTAGCAAGAGATTTTTCAAGCTACAGATGCTGTAGTGCGAAAGTATAACGATGCCACACATGAAAGCAAGAGGAAGATAGAAGAGGCCACTCATGCCTTGAGGGCTGGAGCAAAAGAGAGAACTAAAACTTTGATGGTGAAAATGGGCAAACTACTGGTGGTGGCTCAAACATCTAATGGGCCTGGTTTCTTAGAAGAGGTGAGTTCATTTTTGTTTTTGTATGACTACACTTTTACTCATTTTTTTCTAGTTCAAATAAAGTTGGATGTACTATTGGTGTAGGTGGAGAGGCATTGGAGCATGAATGAAGTGCCCGAAATGACATTAGAGAAGTTGCAATTGGTGGCCACATGCAACATGACAGCCGCACACAAGATCAAGATCTTGAAGTGTTGGAACTCCTCTGTTCCAACACACGAAGCAAGGAAGTTCCCACCAAAGCCCGTTTCCGAAAATCTCCTTCCCCAATTTCTTGCCAAATGTGTTTGGTATGCGGGGATAAGTAAACAATTTTTTATATTCATATAAATCTGGTTGGCAATGGTTGGTATTGGAATTTTCATTCACGAGTTTAGAATGAACCTTTTCACATCACAATTTATGGATTTTCATAGTGTGGCATGTTTTTCAGATTGAAGATGCAACTATGGAATACTTTGATTTGGTAGTGAGGGAAGACAACATCACCATCAATTACAAGATTCTAGAGCAGCTACAGTACTTGCCAGAGTACATTGAAGGATGGAGGTGCACAATTTGGGATCATGGGTTCTTAAATTACTTCAAGGGGAAAAATTATTTCAAGAAGGGGGAGTCCTTCATGGCTCACGAAGGTACAAGCGCTACTGTGCGTAGAGTTCTCTTCCAGTATGTTCCATCAACTTCTTTCCATGAAATTTAGGTCTCTATCCAATAGTTTGTCTCTAATGAGTTAGAATTACAACTTCTAAAATTGGGTATGTTCAACTAATCACTTGTGTATGTGAGATAAATTGTGGGAGACAAAGTGGGGGTGGAGACTTCTCTACATCCTCAATTAGATGAAAGTAATATTTTTGAGATTTCGAATTGAAATCCTATTTCTAATTTTTCTAGGCTTTAGAGATGAATTGTATTATACTTCTTCTGTAGCATTTCTTCTCCTTCTTAAATTTGTCATTGCTTTTATTCTTGTAAAGAGCTGTGACCTAACTATCAGGGATTTAAGATAGTAGTATATTCTTACACTTCCATTTTCATCATGAAAATATTCTATATTGAATGACTATGGTTGTGTTGTAGGTATTTCAAATTCGAGCTCGAAGGCAAAGGGGCCATTGCATGCTTAGACCTTCCTCCATTCCTATCATCATATCTTGATCACAGCTCGGCGGCTTGTATGTTCACCGTGCACCAGTTCCGCACCTACACCACAACTCATCTTAGTGGTGGAGGATGGTACTTAGATTGTACCCTCGAATTTACTCCTCTTTCAAAGGTTGCTTTGAGGAGATTTTTGGATGGCAAAGGGGTTGTGGACTTGGAGATTGATGAATTTGTTGGCCTCAATGAGAATGTGAGAAAGAGGGCCATTATGAGGAGGGATGCAAATGACAAAAAGAAAGAGGCTTGAGCCCAAGTTCAGCTAGAAACCAAGGAAAAGAAGGCAGTAGAGCGAGCAGCCAAGAAGGCAGAGAAGGAGAAAGAAGACAAGGGCAAGGGCAAGGGCAAGAAAAAGGATGAAGTGGGAGGCCAAGTCGTACCATCTTCCACCATGGATGAAGGTTCGCAAATGCAAAGCGGAATGACAAGGAAGGCTACTCTCTTGCAACTCACTGAAGAAGTCATCACTCACATGACACAAGCGATGGTCTTCATAGAAGATAATGTGGTGAAGACCGAGGATTTAATCCTTAACATCTCCATTGAAGTCTTAGCAAAGGACATGCTAGAGGAAGAGCCGACTTGGTACAACGAGGTGTTGTGCTTTTTGAAGAAGGTAACCATCTTTATTTTCCTAGTCAAAATTCATTTATTTATTTGGAGTGACATGAATATTGTTTGTGGTCATAATTCACTTTTTAATGTACTACATGTTTGCAGATGTCAGCCGAAAAGCCTTGCATGTTCGAAGGTGTACCAAATGCTCGACCTGTGGTGGATGTCATTTCTATTGATTGCCCACAAAACTTGCCCGTACCAGGGCTCTCTTTTCCACCAAACAAGGTACCAAAATGGAATGCAGATCCACAAGATGAGGCTTTGCAATTGGCGTGTAGCTTTGCCGTAGAGCATCTACAGGACAATGGATGCATCATAGTGTTTCACTCCTACAGCATCAAGTCGAGGCAAGACATTGCTAGAGTGTGTCAGACATACGATTTGGTGAAGAAAAAAGATTGGATGGGAATGAATCGCATGCACCTCACCTCAGCTATAGACAATACCAAGACGGTAAATTCCATTCAAAATTTTTGGCTTCCATCAACAATTCATAATGCACTACAATCAATATGTTCTAATGTAAATTTAGCATGGATGTTGTAGACACAGAAGTTTGGAGTGACCCTCCTCATAAAGGACCTTGGCTCCAAAGGGAAATCCCAATTCTCTTTCAAATGGACTAACACCATGATGAAGGCTAGTGTTGATGTTGCAAATGATGACATGTTGATGAACTACACCCATGCAGATGACATGGCCATGAATGGGGAGAAGCCATGGCGGAGTGGGCGCAAAAAAGATACAAGGTTCTTCACTATCCTCCTCAAAGTGACAAGCATCGAAGGAGATTTGATTTTGGATTGCACCGCATCCACAAGTAAGTGTTCAATTCACATATTCTACACTCCAATTGTATTCTACTAATTCAATCATGGAGCTAATCAATTTTCATTTTATTGCCTCTAGGTGCATGTATTACAACTTGCCATGGTATTGGCCGCCACATTATGGCTTTGGAGGGAAATGAAGACATTTACAATGCCATACTAAAGCCAATGAGGAAGTCACTGATAGCCATGGTGGCGACACCAGCACCAACGCTAGTGGTTGAGGTTTCACAAGATCGGAAGGACATGCCCGTGGTGCCTCGTCAATTCATTCGCAAGGGGAAATTTAGTAAGTAAGTTGGCAATTTTTAACATCTTTGTTTGCATGGTGACTTTCGCATTCTAAAAGCTTGACCACATGTCTTATTTTTTTGTAGGGATTGCAGATTGATGCCCAAAGATGCCATCATGCCAAAACAAAGTCTTTTCATTAGTCCAGAGAAGACTTTTGAGCTTCGAGTCTATGTTGAGCAAATGGCAAGTGCCTTTGCGGAGTTTCAATTGGTTGTTCCAAACCAAAATGTCGTAAAGACACTTATGCTCTAAATGTCTTGCAATATGTAGATGTATCTGCATCCGAGGGTATAGAGTCCTCACAGTCATCTATAGGTTCCGATTCTACTATCGAGTCCATAGTGACTTAGATTCATGAGATTGACAAATCTCTTGAGTCAAACTATTGTGTATTGATTTTTTTTATTGGATTTGTGTGTTTTATGGCTACTTCTTGGATGTGTTTAATTTCCATGCATGTTTTTTAATTACTTCATTTGTTTTAACCCCTAAAGGTCTTTGACTCCGTTTTCACCAAAAACGACCCAAAACTGCCATTTTAGTAGAAGTACCAAATTTACGCAATAAACATTTTTGAACACATGTAACCGTAGGATCTTGTATTAAGTTGTTTTGAAAATTTTCGGAAATTTCCACTGTGTGAATTGCAAGATTTTAGCATTTGAAGTGACCAAATGGTGGTGCATCTTTGGATTAATTCTTCAAGGCAAGTTGGCTATGTTCTTTAAAAATTTGGAATCATTTGGACTTGTACAACATATAGTAAAAAAAATGTTAAGTAGAAAGAAGTAGAGAATAATTCAAAATACTAAATTGTCACAAATTTAATTATTGAAAAATGCCAATCAGCCAATCCCAATGGTTGGAATGTTGTAGTAAACAATCAACATCCTATAATTTTAATTTTTTCAAAAAATATAAAAAATTGAGTTAAATAAAGGACTTTAAAGTTCCCGCAAAATAAAATTCCTCATAACTTTCATCTCATTAATCAAAATGGACTAATTCAAAGCTTTCCCCATAAATATAAATCTAGAAAACCAATTTCAAATTTTTCTTTTTGAAAAATGTGATTTCTCAGATCTGCCTGAGCTTCCCAACTTGAGAAACAAACAACATTTTGCATCATAACTTTTCACTTGTATACTCAAATGAAATGAAATTTTGCATGCATGGAAGATATTCCTCATCCACACCTTGTAAAAAAATTTCAACCTAAATAAGTCAAATCACTACTCACATGTACCTGCCCAAAAAAGTTATGTTGCCAAAAATACAAGGTTGGTCTTTTAGGAGTTAAATTGACAATATTTGGTCTTTGCCAAAAAGAAAGACCAAAAAGACGAAATACATGCCTCGTATCCCTTAAACTAACCTTATATTAACCACATTGCACATGGCACAAAAACCACGGTCATAGGTCCATACACAAATTTTTCCAATTATTTTTTTCCTGTTCACAAGCTCACAGGCTCATGCTCACAGGCTCGCCTACTAGCAACCTTGGCAGGGAAACTAACCCTTTAATTATTCCTTTTGAGAAATTGCATTTGAAAGTTGTGTGACTTTGACCATGTGTTTGATTAGAATTTTTACTTCAATGTTTTTCAAGGATGTACTTGAAAAAGTTATCAAGAGGATTTTATTTTTGGATACAATTAGGAATACATGTACAAGGAAATTATAGTTTTGTTGTTGGTCAAAGTAGTTTAGAACATTCTGGGGCTTCAAAACACAATAGTAAATTTGGATTGAAAAATACTTCATTTGTACTTTATTACCACAAAGATATCATATCAATGAAGCAAAAGTTTTCATACTTGTTTTATTACTTTGGATGTCTACTGTAGTAGGAAATTTCGTGGACTGTGGAGTGTATTGAACCATTGTATCTAAAAAGATTCAAATGCATAAAGAATTGTATGTAGAAAGAGTTGGCATAGAAAAAGAATTGGAATGTATTCAGACTGAATATGTGGAATATTTATTACAACTTTGGTATAAAGATTCAAGAGTTCAATTATTTTTTGGATTTTCTTTTTAATAAAATATTTATATTTTTGGAAATTGAAAGGCTTCTGTGGTTCATAGGTGAACTGAAATTCAAATCTTTTTGGGTTTTGGGTTGTCTTGCACTAGTAAATGTGATAAAAAATTAGGAATGTAGACACACCTGTTCTTGTTCCTTTAAGAATTGCTCCCTCATGTATGAGTGGTGCACATTGTAAATCTAGAATGCACTCCATTGGTATATGAGAATGGAATTGGGTGCATGGGTGTTAAAGGATGCATCTACCTTACAATAATTGCATCCTAGAAGACTCAATCTTTTAGTAGTCCAAGTTTTTAATGAGAGATGAATAGAGAGGTTTAAAATTTATTAGGAATTTGTTTGATTTTCAAAGGTGCATTATAAACAAATAGAATTCTATGAAATTTTAATAGATGCATCATTGCAATTTGAAATGGACATTTTAGTTGAAATTGCTCTCAAGGTTTATGACGCCTTTTTAATGCATTTGTAACGAAATCAAGGAGATGGAACAAAATAGCCCGGAAAGGAATGCATTTTCTTTGACATAATTTTGTATAATTCATTTATAACTTGGATATTTGATCTTTGATTTATGATTTTTGAGGTACCCTTAAGATATTTGTATTGCAAATGTAGATGTATTTAAAATTTTGGGTTATTCTCATGGTACTAAAGAATCATTCCAAAGTCTTAATCAATATTGTAACAAATAGAAGATGACATAACAAAGTAGAGTCACAATGAAATTGTAGTATGATTTCATGACATTTGGTTGTGTAATGGGATGCTTAGGCCATTCAAATATATGGAGTTAAAATATGGATCATCAGGGATTGGGGAAGTTATCATGATGTTTAAAAAGTTAATTTTGAATAAAATTAAATGATAGTTATATTTCTAATTAAGAAGAAATCAAGTATGAATTAAAGCTTTTCTCAAAACAAATTCAAGGGAATGCACGTTCTACATCTTCAATTTTTTTAAAATTAATTATTTTACCAAGTTCATTATTGTCTTTAATTATTTTCCTAATAACGAGGTACTCATATGTTAAAAGTATGGCACTAGGAACAAACAAACACTATGGATGCAAGAGGGTTTTGGAGTCCTGTTGCTCTACTAGTGACTACTACACTGGGAGGGCCAAATGGAGGGAGTGTGGGACAAAGAATAGTATGAGCATGTTGTGCAAGACTATTTGAAGGTGGTGTTTCTGAAAGGCATGAGTCTCAAATGGAGAGAAGTGCACGCACTATGGAGTTGGTCTCTGAAGTAGGAGTTGTTGTTGCAATGGCAATCATTGATGAAAGTGTTGCTTGTGGAATGGAGCTGCATGAGGTTAAGCTTTGCCTCCATGAGCTTATTGTGCGTGTGTTGCATGTTGTGGATAGAACTGTATGGACATGAGAATTGGTAGGGGAGCATCTTGGTCAATGTGTGGGATTGGTGATTCATTGGAAGAAATCAAGAGTTTGTATTATAGGAGGAAGTAGGCCGAGTAGCTCGAAATCTGGAAGACTGCAAAATTCTACTTTTTCTCCTATAAGCACATTAGAGTTCAAGTTCCACAAGAGCAATACCAATCCCATTCCATTGGAAGTATCTTTGAGTAGTCCAAGCAATAGTAGCATCCCTCTCAAAGATCTCCAAGAATCGAAGAGTTGAATAGTTGCAGAGGCAATGAAGAAATGAGGGATGGATTACCAGAATTTACAAGGACCCAAAATTATTCGATGGCTAATTGAAGGAGACGATTATGAAAAACATGTGTAAAAGGAGAAGCAATGAGGGAGAAAGTGACTTTGCAAAGTGTATTAGTAGCAAAAAGTAAAGGGGGATGCAAACAAAATTGCTTGAGGAAAATAGATAAAAAGTACATTCTAAACCAAAGGTATATGGCGTGGGGCCAAAAGTATGAGCTTTGATCAACATGGATACTACAAATGTTGACCACTTTCTATCGAAGAATTGAAAGAGAGAAGAGAGACAAGTATGAAACTAAGTTGGATGGCTTAGACGTCTGCAATGCATGTTATGCAATGGCACTTGGTTATTTGCAACGACAATTCAAGCAACTCAAGAAATTACAACAAATATATGGAAGAGTGGCTGCAGTACATGAAAACACGTGTCACTTGAGAGAAGGAGCAAAAATGTCTATAGCACGTGAGAGTTTTGAAGAATTTGTGAAGGAAGTTGGATGCACGCAACCTAACAGGCAAATATGAAGAAAGGTTGTCGTATGCATAGTAGAGCGTAAGTACCATTACAATACCAAAATGTCATAAAATGACTCGAAATATTGTCCTAGGGGATTCTAGACTGTTGCTGCAAGCCAAGATTATCTATATTACCAACTTAAGCACTCTCTTCACCTCTTTTCTCTCTTTTCCGGATCACTACCTTTTTGGAATCCAATCCGGATCCACTCCTTTCTGGATTCCGGATCCGTCACTTCTCACATACACATTGGTTTTGGTGCCTCTATTTTACCCTCAAAGGGTCCGCCTTTGATCTTGTAGAGGGGTAGGCTCACCACTCGTATTCCTCACACTCTCTTCTCTCTCTAAACTATACAAAATAACCTTAGACCAAATGTTGCACTAGATCAGACCAAGAAACACTCTCACAACTTTCTGGAGGGCCAATCCAGAAGGTAGGTCACTTAGAGCTATAACAAGTCTTTTCCACTACAACGACAAATCAACACAAACTAAAACCAATGGGAGATTGTTAATCGTTCACTAGATTGATCCTAGGGTTTGGTAGGCCTTCTCGAGAGTAGGATGGGGATTTTTCCGTTGGCGGTTGCTTATCTTTGCACGGAACCCTCCTTGGTATTCTGGACTTGCACCCATACCACTCCTTGCCGAATTTCTATTCTAGTGTTTTAAAGGCACCACACACAAGACCGTATTGACAAGCCTAAACTACATTACAAACATTCCCTCCAAATCAGATCTAGTCACCTCAGATCCAGATACCTCCTTTCCTTCTCCTTTCTCTCTTACACTTCAATGCTCTCACAAACAAACATAAGGAAGTTGGATATACGACAGATCAATTCCTAAATGTCCACTTGGTAGCTCAAATTAAGAAAAAGATGACAAGATAACAACTATATGCACTAGGATGGAATGAGAGGACAACAAGCTTGCCCTCCCTTTAAAACTCAAAACCCCAAAGCCAAAAAGCCACCCTGAAATCCAAGTGACCAACCACAAACCTCTCGAGAAACCTGGAAAGTCAGATCCTACAAATCTGGAACCTGGGCCTACACCTGGAAACCCGGATTGGATTCAAAATTCAAATCCTAACTAACTAAATCCCTAACTACTTTGCCTTTTGCACCTTCTTCGGACTACTCCCGCCTTAACTGGCTGGTGCCCAGATGGATGCCCTTAGAGTCGCTTTTGGAGTTGCCTTCATCGAAATTGTCCTCAATGCTGCCCAGGTTTGGATCTTCTGGATTTCCGGAGGTGAGTCTTCCTCTTCCATGTCCTCCTCCTCTTCTTCCTCCTCTAATCTAGTTTGGTACTCTTCTTCCTCAAATTTCTCATTCTAAGTGACCTCCTTCTTGTCTTCTTCTCTTGGAGAGGTCTCATCTAGATTGATGGTGGTTCTCTCCTACCTTGGTTGAAGCTCTTATATGTGCTCGAAGTTTTTTGGATGAGTCCGGGCCAGATTCTTGAGTCCTCCAATCCAGTCCGCCAAGTCACTCCGGATAAGCAACCTAGGTGTTTGAAGGGTTTCCTTCTTAGGAAGACGGATCATCAGAATCAATGGCAAGACGATAACTTCTAGTGGCGCCAGTTCTTGTGCTGTGTTTGGCTGCTTGGCTAGCTCTTGAACTGTCTTCATGCTTCCCCGGATGGTCTTCTCCAGCTGAGTTGAGAAGGGTTCAGTTGAATGTTGGAGAGTCTCCCTAGGAACTTCCAGTCTTGACGGAAGTGGTAGTGATGTCGTTAACTTCACTAGAGTTTCCGTGTCAAAGTGGATTTCCGGAAAGTGGGAAAAACCCATGACACGGTCCGGATCAATCCGTCCTAAGAGCTGGCACATCTCCTTCAACACGGAATCCATCCTTGATGAGAAGTCGACCAAGATCCCGACTACCTTGGATTCGGCTGGATGTCCTTCCTCGATTAGCCGGTTCTGGATGAGGGAGGCCTTGACGACGAGCTCCGTGGGTCTATCCACCAGACTTGATAGGTTCTTGACAAGCTGCAGAGCTTCTTTCTTCCTCTACTTTGCTATGGCTAACTCTCCTTTTGTCCAACTAAACCTGGCTTGAAGGTCAGTCTTCTCCTTCTTCAAATTCTTGATCTGCTTCTCCTTCCGTCCCAACTCTTATGGATTTGGAAGTTTCTTTATTGCATTGAGTATCTCGTTTGGCTTGACCTTCAACTCCTTGCTGATCCTTCTGAGAAGGTCTACCAAGGTCTCATGGTACTCCTGTGCCTATAGCACCCAGTCGAATCCGGTCTTGAAGAGCCCAGAAATGTCTTCCTTTGGCTTCTCCGGAATAGGGAGTTTCCCTTGTGAAGCTGAATTGATAGATTTCCTCCGTCTCCAATCTATGAACTGCTTCTCCTCTTCCGGCTCTTCTTCTTCATCGAATGTCGGTTGCTCCACCTCCATTTTGTCTATGAGGCCATAATGCAAGATTGTGGTTCCAGTGTTGTACTCTACCATCTCTACATCACTCAAAAGTTCTGCATAGTGGTAGAGGTGGAACAAGTAAGGACCGATTGGGCTGGTTTTAGCCTTTCCTACATAGGCCACAAGTTTGGAGACTACAGCTCTAATGACTTTTCCTTAGTTGACTGGTCTACCCTCCATTGCTCCGAAAATGGTGTTGGCTACCGTAATCATAATCCAAGTAGGCTTTTCCGGATACAAGATCGGAATAAGGAACTTTAAGACCTACTTCTACCTCCCATCTAGAGAGTCACTAATGGCATACCCCTCCTTAGAATGGGTTGCATTCTTGAACTTCCCTACCACAAACTTATGTGTTCAGAAGGCTAATCTAGATCCTTTCTTGGGGAATCCGTATACCTTTGCCTAAACCTCCTCCGTCTAGGTTCCGGGTCGCCCCCTCATTGTCAGCTCATATTGATTCGGAGCTCCTATAACAAGCTCCTAAATCATCCGATCATTCTTTATAGTCCATGGCCTAAGGAACAGGCCAACACACCCTATCGTACTCAAGTCGTCTTCTAATTGCGACCAATCCCACAACCTTTCCAAAATGGTCGAACAAACCATCCATACAGTAACTAAAGGTTTTTGGATATCTCCCTCCGCCATCGAGAACTGAAACTAGTTTCAGATCTAGTGGAGACACATAGTCCTCAACTCCTGAAACGATCACTAACTCACTACTATTTCACTCAACTATACAAGCACAAAACTACTGCGGAAGAAAGAAGAAGAGAAATGGGAGTGGCGGGGGTTAAGTACTCGTCATCTTACTGACCATTCCCAGTAGCAGACCGTTTACCCATAAAGACTTCCTAAATTCCTAGACTGGAACTCTAGGCCATAGGTTGTTGCTATACATGTTTCTGGAATCCAGATCCATCTTGGATCCTTTTATGAAACACCTAGATCATCCTCTCAGCCTTAATGCAATGTTTAGGCTAAGAGGATTCTAATTCTGTTTGCCTATTGGAAAATTTGAAAAATTCCATACTATTATAGACCTATTTTATACTAACCTGATAGATTCTAAGTTTTCGTTTCGTGACACACAAAATTCCAACCATTGTATAAAAAAGAAGTTATTTTTCATTCTACAATTTTGTACCATCCACAAAAAATAAAAATAAAAAAGTGCCCCCCCCCCCCCTTATTGGGAAAGAGCTACATTTCATTCATACAATTGGTAAGTGCAATTTTATATGCCCAAGTGCAAAAATTACGAATTGTGTGTTATACTTACCACTTTGTCTCTACAAAAAATACAAAAACATGAGTTTTATATGACATTGACACATGCTTGAAGTTCAATATGAATTGTAAATGTGTTCATCCGATATAGGCCAATTGAACAAAGAAGATGATTTGCACCAAAGTACTCTAACCCTTTGAAATTCGCTCCAAGTACCTCTGAAACACAAGTGCAAAATCTTTATGGGCGTACTTCACATGCGAACTCTTGGATTGGGGTTGCAACTTGTGGTACGGCTTGGACATGCATTCCTTGTTGATCTTCTGCGCTAATTGACCAATAGAAAATTCTTCGGATTTCTTGGAAAGGCTTGGTATATTCTCCACATCTGCATCTTTTTTGTGCACATATGTAATGTTAGGATCCACCCACCACCTCCTCCACAAAGCTTCATCCTGCTTGTTTGTTGAAGTGAATGTATACAACGACTTCTTCAGGTCAATACTAATTGTAGTTATCCCCCAATCACAAACTCCAATGTAAACCCCTAACTCATCTTCAAGAAAATGAAGCATAATGTTGTCTGGAGAAATGTCATTGTGTAGATTTCCAGCAACGTGCACTACACTAATGATATTCAATAGTGCCAAAGCAAGCTCCGTGCATTTGTCTCTCCATTGCTTCAGGTGTCTAGCGGCAAGGATTTCTTCTTCAATTTTATGGGGGTTATATGACACTCGAATGGATTTGTTGTCTAGATAATTGTTATCCATTCTCAACATTTTACACAAAGTACCACTGTTCTACGAAAATGAGTATCCTTCATTCTTTCTTGCATGGACTACAAAGAAGTGTATCACTCCATCGTGGAGAATCTTCACAGCCATGGACTCAGTATTGTGTTCCAACTTGGCAAGTTTCGGACGTCGACCTTCCTGAAGAGACGTTTTCGCTACAAACTCCCATGATGGATGAATTTGAGCACATCCTTCAATTCGGACTCTCTGAATTGTTGCATAGCCACCTCGCATGACTTTGTTATCTTGGGCAATGACCATGGCTATTTTTGGAAGCGCTACTAGAAGGCGACGTGTATTTTGTACTTGTGCAATTCCATCTGTGTTGTTCAACCAATTCACCGACCCTATTCTATTCCGCCCCCTACCAAATGGTTTGCACCTCTTTGTAAACATGTCCAGTTTCATAATGACATGCTCAAAAGCTTCATCATTTGCACGGCACTTCTTCCCCTACTTCTCTATCATAACCTTGGCATTCCATAATGTATCATGTGCCCTTTTCTCCAAGAATTGAAGAAAATTCTTCTTTTCCATTTCATGATGCCATTGCAGCACGTTCAAGGCATCCAACAGACTCTACTTCATGTCTACCTTGAATTTATCAATGCAATCCTCTTGATATCACACATATTTAGTGTCACGAGACATTGTAGTCTCCGTCTCGTAGAACGCCACCATGCATTTCATCAAGAATGCTTTGCAACTCTCCGAAAGATTGTCCCTAGTGTATTCACTAGAAGACTCCACTTGTTTTCCCTTCATAGCCTTTTTGATCCTCGGCATCCAGATGAACTGATAATGTGATTAACGTTGGAATTTTTAGAAAAAAATCGATAATAGTTACCCCCGAAATTAAAGTCTCACCCTCCCGAAGAGAGGAGCCAATGGAGGTCAAGCCACCAAGCTCTCCACTCTCACTTGCAAGCAAGGGGGACAACAAAAGTTAAGGGCGGACGGCCCCGTCTACCCCCTTTGTATGAAGCGGACAAGAGGAGGCTGGCCATGTTATCGAGTGGACAGAGACCATTTGATCAAGTGGACGGCTGATTGGCCGCCCCATCGGCCAGCCAACCTGTCAACCAATACTAATCCATCTGATCGGACGGTCACCTCAACACATTGGGATCATTTCATTGGAAATTCTCTAGACAATGTAATGAACATTTTTTTTCTATATTTAAAGAAGTTAACCCCAAAATGCCCAAGCCTTTTCAAGTGTGTTTTGACTATGGAAAAAGAGCATTGGCTTGTACTTGTCCTCAATGAAGCAAATTATGTTTTTTTCCATATCTAACCGTATAGATGTCAATAGAGCTTGTTTATTAGTATGCACACCAATTCTAAGTCCGAAATCTCTTAGGAGTTATGAGATTTTACAAAGGGAAATATACATTTTCTATTTTTAGTAAGTTGTTTTTGTATACAATGTTTCAAAAATTTGCATATATATGTTTCTTGGAATTGGAGGTAACATGACCAACTTCAAAGAGTGTTAGCACACTAAAATGCACTTCCAGAAAACTTAATTTCACATGAAAAAACATCAAATGCATTACACAATCCACCTTGCAATTGTTGAAATGTAATTTTTGTTTATAAGTAGAAATTGCCAATAGCTTCAAATAAACACTTACATGTTCAAATTTTCAATGGTAAAAATTATGAAAAGACTTTAAACTTTTCATTGGAACCATTCTCAAAGCAAATGGATAAGTAAAATTTCTTAGATTTCAAATCAAATGAAATTGCTAAGCCTTGCATAAAGCCAGGAAATGAAGTAAAATTAGCAAGCTTTACACTCCACTTTTAGTACACATATGGCTTTGAAGACCTCTCAATAATTGAATATATACTTTTCTGAATGAAAAATGAAATTTTTCTAGAATTAACCCTCAAAACTGCCCGAAATTTTTTTTAAAACGGCCACAGGAATTTAACTGCCCACACAAAAATGGGCCTAAAATTTCAGATGGACTATATATGGTCGACTGGACAATTAGGGGTTAATGCCTTATCATTTAGAAAATAAATTGGAAACTTCTATGGTATCGCCTCTACAATTATACTCTACAAAATTTCAATGTCTTTATCACATCATTCAATTATTTCATAAATTGACGAAGTTGTGGTTCTTCATGGACTTCTAGTAATGTAGTTAAGTGAAAAAGCTAAGAAGTTCATCTAATTACTTGCATTCATCATGAATTTCTAAGATCCATTTGAGCATTCACCTATGAATGAGAAAACTACACATTTCAAAATCTAACAAGCATGCAAGATTTGTATTTGCAGACAATGACATCATTGTCCTATGATTGTCTCTATTTACACTTCAACAATAAAGGCCATATTCATTAAAATGAGAGAATGTGGAGTCTTATTTTAATTAGGATCCTAAATTTAGTATACAAAAGGGTTCATTAAATTGAGAAACTCCAATAAATTTAGACTTTCATATGTCAAGAGCATGATGATTTTTTATAAGTATAAACAAAAGCAACACTCTTCACTTCAGACACTACAAATTCCATGTGTTATGTTGGTATATGGGTCCATTACAAAGTACACATAGTTACTTATTACCTCTTTAGGTAGATTCTTTTGGCATTTCTAAAATGAAAGACATTCAAAAGAGGCCTATTAGATTAGATCTTTACCCATTCTTAATAGTAATTAACCATAAAATCTGAATGAAAATGATTTCATACATGCAAACACAAAAAAATGTAGAATTACTCAAATTATTAATAATAGACTATAGAAGTGCACCTAGCCTTAGAAAGCAAATAAACGTGGATAATGGAAATACAATAAAGAAGTTGCCGAATACAAAGTGTAATACAAGAAAAAGAACACAAATTTATTATATAATTGTGTAACCTCCACATTCCACAACATGCAAGCCTAAACTAACATAAAAAATAGCAAAAAATGAACAAAAGAAATTTACAAACAAAATCTCTTTCTTCCTTCTAATTTTTTTATAAAGATTGTTTTTTCTTTTTTTTCTTTTTTTGGACTTTTCTTTGGACACATTAAAAAAAACTAACCTATAAACTTCTAAAACTCTAGACACTCTGTTGTATTCTAATTTTTTTTCCCTTTTCCCTTTTTTTTTCTTTTCAATTTCAAATGCTAATAAAATAAATCCTAAAACTATGAATAACTTCCTATACCTACAAACTATTCATCCTCATGCTGAAGATGCATTGTTGCATTCACAAGACACATAGGCCTACACTAATGCCTTGATGATAGCAATTTGTGGTTTGGGAATTTTGATCCTTGGATTGAAAGTCTCTGCTCTCACGCGTGGCTTCCAAGAAGTCATGATACAATTTGTATGTGTATAGATTGAGGAAATAGCCTTATCCTCGCACCATAAATTCCCTTGTTTTGTGTCCCATCCATGATAAGTGTCCTCATGAATATGCTAAAAAGACATAGGTGTCCAATACTATAGTTGAATGGAGTTGACATGCCCAGGATCCGGATTAGGATTTGTAAGTGCTTGAGCAAGCCAAAATGGACAAAGATCACCATCAACTGGACGCACTGTGACAAAGTAACTTGCATATACATCACAACCAACTCGGAATGAAGGAGCTAGACGGTCACGTCTACGACCGACAAAAGGTGCATCTTCTGCGAACTCCTCACGCAATGTGCCATCATCAAGGAATTGGTCTTCCACCTCATTGGTGATTATGGTATGTGGCCGAAATCCATCCCGTAATGTCTAATGCCGCATAAGTGGTTCATCTAGAGCAATTCTAACACCTTCATAGTACTTCTTCACTAGGTCATTTTTCCTCCGAAACTCTCTTGACAAGTCCTCATTACCCATTGCACCCCAAAATGCAATGTACCCATCTACACCCTTACAAACCTCATTGAAGCAATGCATGAGTTGCGGAGCCAAAGGTGAAGGACTACCTCTTGGCACTCGTGGGCGCCCATCTGTTGTCTCCTTCCACAAGTGAATTCCCCCACCTTTCTTTGGCAACCAATCATTGTTTGTACAAAGAATTTTGTATTGCATCAAGGGCTATCCATTGGAATCCTTGTAAAATTTGAATTGTTGGGCTTGTGAATGATCCTGTAGAGAATCATCGCTTGTAAGTAAATACCCATCTACGAATTGCTTAAAATTAGGGACCTCCTCAATGAGATGAGTAATGACAGCTTGGGTTTTACAATCCATGAAGGACTTCATCAACCTCGGAACTGTGGGGTAATCATTCGTCTTCAACTTTGTGCTCCATCGACCAAAAAGAGCATCAATGTCCTCATGAGTGTGACCAACAATGAGGAAATTGATGTAATTCACGCAAAAAATGACTCTATATACAAGTAGAGAGCAATATGCAAAAAACCATTGATTTTTGTTGCCACCAAAGGCGTTGTCAAGCTAAAGTGTCAATGTTGGAAGAAGAGGTTGAGGTTCAACAATTTCCTCTGGACAAGGGGGGAGGGATTCAACACATATCTCTGAACCTTCCAATGTGGCCTTTGACAATGGACGAATCATATCATCTAAGGCAAACAATTGACGTGATGAAAACTTTGGTTGGGACTCCAGATCTTATAACAATTTTGCAATAGACCCCACGATATGATTGGAGTCCATCGGAAAGATGTCTAAGCCATAATGCACATATTGCACATCTCCATGACCATGGAGAATCATTCCCCGTAACAACAATGGGCATCTTCATGAAAGAATCGATGGCCTTGCTCTTATAAGAGAAATGAGGAGAAGCTGTCTTTGAGTGATCTCTTTTGTCGTGAATTATGGTTAGCACCTTGTCAAGATGTTTCTCAGACATCATGCAGTTCGCATAGTAGAGCTCCTTATGTGCCTTCTGACCTTGAAGATGGACTTTCAATTTCTTAGTCCACACTTCTTGGGCACGCAAACAAGGAATGCAAGCGCTCCTTAGTTGCTTGAGTTTGTTGCATTTTCCACAACGAGTGAAAGTATCACCCTGAGCCTTTGGTGCATATTCTAGAAAAGAAGCACAACAAATGTTGCTAAGTCCACTTGTCAAAATATGTTGTAATTGAAATGTCGAATTGACATTGTTGATCTCCGGTAACTTGTCCCTCCATTGAAATGCTAACAGTAGAACCATGGATGGAACTTTCTCCCTAGACTGAAGGGTCCTTGACTTGTGTGGCATTTGGTCCGCACTATTCTCTAGTAACAATCGAAGTGTGGTTGTTGCTTGTATTGTATGTATCTATGGCTTCTTCAAGCCAAGATTACCATGCTCCTCTGGCCGAACTTCATTTTTTGCCATCTCTTTGTATCTATAGAAGGTTGCTCTGGATATTCCATGTATAGTCCAACAAGTAGTGGGGCAACTTCATGATTGGCCAAGGTTATCATCTCCCTTCCACTGGAATCATGGTGAATTTGCTTATGCACATTAAGCAGACATGACTTACGCCAGTATACTCCACCATCAACATAAATCAAGGACCAAATGGCTTGAACCTGCCCACGAGGAAATGGTTGCAAAAAATTTTGGCGGCAACAAATCATTGTAGAAACCTTAGTAATTGCTTGCGGGGTGAGCAATACTTCTTTCTTTGGAAAGATGTTAGTCTCCTTCCTCTCATGAGAGGTCTCATAGGATCGAACTCCAACCCGAACGCGTTGCCTAGATGCACTCATTGCACTGTTATAGATATATGTTTGATCGTGGTCATACAAGCTAGCCCCGAAGAGGTAGCCCCTTGAAATGTGCCAAGACATCATTGACCACATCCATGAAGATGGAACCTCCACCTCACAAAGAGATTCAACAATATGAATTGCAACCCGGTTGTCACTAAGAGATTTGTCGTCCATGTCGATAACAAAATCAGCATCAACACTATGGCACATACCTTTTGCCACATCTACCCCAACTTCATTTGTAATGGTGACACACTTGGTGTTCCAAGAAGCACAAGGAATTCCCTCACAAGGTGCAACCCTAGGTAGTAAAGTTGCCACTGGAATTGCAAAATCATTTGTGCCAAAAGTGTCCATCTTGAATGGATAAAAACATAAATTAGCATATGACTAGAAGGTATCCTCGAGTTGAGGATAAATTTACATTACAATGTGATATACATTTTCTTGACAACCACCGTTTCAACTTAGAATATAAGAAACAAAAGGTGTCTCTATTTCAACGAATAAGACTATCGTATCATCTTTTTTAAATCATAAAAAGTATAGAATGTAATCATAAACATCACTTGAATTAATTTTGGATTAAAAAACACATGATTAATTACTAAAATGATATCTTCGACTTGAAGATAATATCATATTAAGAATACAAGAAATATATGAAAATTACCATTTATTTCTAATCATTAACATAGGTGTCATAGAATATAATATGAGTACATGCCTGATTCCATTGAATAATATAGAGTATCATATTCACTTATCATAAATATAGATCCAACTGCTAAATGAATTATATTATTATCATTCTCACCATTGATAATCATTCTGTGCATTTCAATACTTTATACTTTGTTTTAAGATAAATGTATCCTCGAGTCGATGATAATTGTTAAATTATGATGACAAACACAGGAGTAAATATTTGATGATAGTTAATAATTGACTATGTTATATATCTTCTATATAACTACCTCCAAGATATACCTTTGTATCTTCAACTCGAAGATAAATATTAGAACTGCAAAAACAATATATATCTATGAAGCTTCTCTTGAATTAGGTACATCTATCTTCGCCTCGAAGATAGCCCAGAACATTCTATCATCTTGATTGTGTACTATAACGTCAACTTAATGATGTTAAAATGATAATACTCAATTCCATATTCTTTAATTATATGTATTCCATCTAAACTTTTTGATATCTATCTTCAAGTCGAAGATACTTTAGAATACTAAAGACATACGAATACCATTGAAACCCAATTGAGATATTTTCTGAAGGCTATTCATTATAATAAATAAGATATATTTATCTTTGACTTGAGGAAAAGATGTTAAGTTGGTAGACATTCTCTTCGAGTCGAGGATAATATAGAGTCATCTATTCCCCGAATTCATTATGATTCCGAAATTTCTAGTGACAATTACGGTAACTAAAATATATTTGGCCTACATTGAAGAAGAATGGAAATGTACAATGCGAATCGCAAAATTCTGTATACAATAAGTTCCAAGACATAAACGTCTAACTCAACAATTGATTCATCTCTAACATGAGGACAACAATGTATATGTATGTGCAAACACTACAAACATGAAATTGAAATTGATCAAAGCGTACCAAAACGATATTATTTTACGAGAATGCTCCTACTAAGAATTTGTATGGATGCTAGTACTTCCTACAAACAAACAACAAATTATCGCAAAGTACAAGTTCAAAGCCAGTGTCTAACCAAAGATTAGGAGAGGCGACGATGGAAGAGAGACATGGGTAATTGAAGTGTGAAGTTCGCATGCTCCCAAGGAGAAGTGAGACGATGCCAAAATGGCGGGATGCATTCAGTAAGAAGGCAACGAAACTTAAACAGTTCTAGTTTTGTCGGGATTAGGGGAGATGTACCATATCGGGTACGGGATAGTGACTTTTTGACATCCCATTTTAAGGTACATAATGTCGTTGACAGAGCATGTATTAATCACATGAAATCGAATCTTTAGGTTTGCGGCAGTCACTTACAAATATAGATAGGGAGAAGCATCTTTAGGGCATGTTTAGCAACCACATTTTGTTGTAGAATGTGGAATGTTTGTAAAAGTACTTCCTAATTTGGCACTTTCTGGATTCAAAATTCCCGCCGCACCAAGCATTTAGCCTTCAAAAATCACTCTCTTTTTTAAGCTAGGTGGTAGTGGTTTTGAGGGGGAACACCAAATTAGAACGTCATAGGTCCAATGAGCAATGATGATGAAATGTAGGGAATTCTTCACCATTATGTGTATAGGGTGTGGATCTAGGGTGTAGGGTTTGCCTTTAGGGTTTAGGTTATGTTACAAAGGGTTTCAGAAATTCAAGTAACAAATTCAGAAATGGAGGTTTAAACTTAAAGGACCAAAGCCATTTTCTATAAAAAAAATTTAAGGAAAAAAAAGTATTCCTAACCCTAAACCCTAGAACAAAAAACATTTTTTTAGAATCTAATTGTAAGATCATAGACGTAGCTTTCTAAGGTCATGTGGTATAATTTTCATAAAATCAAACCATACGCATTGAAAGATATTAGCATTTAAAGTTGGACAAAAAAGTATTTTCAAAGAAGGTGCTTAGATTGCCCACAAAATTGGATAGTCCATAACTTTATTGTCTCTAGTCCAAATTATAGAATAAAACAAAGTTTTACATGTACACATAAAAATAATCTTTTTAGAATTTTTTTTGTAGAATTATTATGAGTGTTTTTATTTTGAGCGAAATTTTGCTCAATGTGACAAATTCTAACCTCTCCATTGCTCTCCCTCCAAATTTTGTCCTCTACAATGAAGCCAACAAACTAATAGATGGCCAAAAAAAAAACATTGATTATTATGACTTTTGGGTTCATTTTTTGTTACCTACCAACATCCTTTTCTAACTGATTGTACCATAATTTTTTTATCATGGGCACCAATTGAAATAAAAATTATGGCACAATTAAACTCTTGCAAAAATGCACTATTTTCAAATAGTTTGTAATACATTCACTACAAATTAAGATAGTAAGAGTCTATCCAACCCCTAATTGTCCCAAAAGGTGACAAATGGTCCTTTAGGGGTACAATTCAATATGGTTAGCTTTAACCATGTTCCAATTTCTTTTAGATGAAGGATTTAGAACATTGACACTCACTCTTATTTTTCAAATTGCAATGTGAACAACATAGAGCATGTTCCTAACTTGAGAGATTTGGAAAGAAATAAACAAAAACTTTAAGGAAATCAATTTTTGAATGCAAAAGCTAAAATTTTGTCGTAAATAAGATAAAATTTACTAAAAACATAGGTTCAACCTATTATAGTACACAATAATTTGAACTTTGTATATAAATAATGTAAATACTTCAAGAAATAGAATGAAATAAGTCAAGGTTAAGGGTTATTGCATATAACCTAAAGAAGTATGCATGGTAAATGATACTACTATTCAAGATGTACCTACCTTTAATAAACATTTGTCTTCAATATTTCTTGTCTGTGTTACATTAAACCATGCTATTATATGTTTTTGTCATTTATTTGCAATTTATTGTAACATTTTTTCCTTAAGTTCATTATATATAAGTTTTAAATTTGTTTCTTATGGATAATTATCTTAGTTCACATGAAAAGATGTACCTTTTAATGCAACCTTCATGTTAGTTGATTATTCTAATTAGTTACAATCATAAATATTAGTGCTAAATTTTCTAATTATACAATTATGGATTTCAATGAATAATGTAATGCCAAAAATATGCCAAAATATGTAATTTCAGTATTTAGTCCAAAATCCAAAAATTCTATATGTATAATAGAACAAGAACTTCTTCCAAGCAAGACCAAATCAATAATGGCTATATTGAAATTTTAAAGAAGTCTATCTCATAAAATCATTTCTTAAAAATTAAACTATTTAAATATATGAGTAATGTAACTTAGGCTCCCAATTGATCTTGTTGTCACTTTATGTACTCACCTCTGAATTTCTTGATTTTATTGGAAAATAAGACCACATAAATTTTAAATTTCATGTACATCTTATTTTCCAATAAGTGCCCCAAAAAAAATTTAATGGCATACCCCTACAATCAAGTTTTAGGGAAATTACTCAACCAAAAAACAAATAGGAAGTTCCTTTTCAAAATATTCAAGCCCCAATATAAGAAGAATGTAAGTAGTGTCCAAGATTTACAATTTCCTTCATAAGATATCATATTAGATGATTTCATAAATTAATGACGTTTATACAAATTAGTGAAAGCAATGAACTCTTTTTGAAAAAAAAAAATCATGTTAAAACTTAATATGAGTGTATTTTATCTATCTACAATTTTGGTCATTTATAAGTTCTTCAAATACATAAGAGGGACTTCAATTTCCTACATAGTACACAAATCCTACAAAATTAATCTATTAAATAATTAAGTATTTTATGAAGTATGTTCTTATTATTTGTCAATATTTCTAGTATGAAAATTAGGGTTACTAATTCCCTATATATTCTATCAATAAAGAAAAAATAATTTACAACCTATAGGATGTACTTCACACTAACAAAGATGGAATTGTTTAATTAGAAAATATACCTTTTGGAGGTTTACAAAATTGATGTCTTTCATAAAACTTGACTTCTAATACAAAATATAAAGAATCACAATATACACCGGATATTTGGCACTCTCTTGTGAACCTCAGACAATTAAAAACTTTCAAATGGCCAAGCACATAGATAGGAACGTAACACTCTTTGGACTATTGTACTAACTATATATGTGCTTCGAATCTTCTAGAGCCCTCAATTGATGTCTTTGCCTTTGAACAAGTTCCTCTCTACAAGTAAAATGAACTTAAGGAGCCCAAATGGTATGGGAAGTTTCCATTGGCATAAATTATTTGATAAGTTGAATCTTGAAAATCTATAGTGAAAAATCTTTAAGAATATTAGACCTTCCAAAATGTAGGGAAACTAAGTTGTCATGAATAACCTATGGAAAATGTCTATATATAGGCGGATAGGCCCTATTTTCTTTAAAATAACTATAAAATTTGAATGAACTACAAATGATTTTAGATAAACAAGATACATAGTTACTAGTTGTGAAATCAAAATAGAAACAATATTAATTTCCAAATTCTTCTCTTCATTCAAATTTTTTGAAATAAAATTGTTTCAATGAAATAGTTAATCCTCAAGCACCAAACTCTCAGACTACCTTCACTAGACCAATATTTTTTAAATTAATATATTCTAGCAATTTCATAGTAAAGCATTCTCTAAGACTGTTTTCATTATTTACAAGTTTTAAAGATTTCCAATCATCCTTTGTAATTCCACCATGAAAAAAAATAATAGTTACATGAATTATATTTTCAATGAAATTTTAAGTACTAATTCACAGGTTCTTCTAAGAACTCCTTTTGTTTGGCCAAATTGTCATCAATTTGCACGTACATATTAATGGAACTTGCACCAGTGACTCCAAACATAAATACTAAAACCTTCAATGAAGTCACCAAATGGTGGATGAAAATTACATTATATATATATATATATATATATATATATATATATATATATATGGTGTATATGCTAATATGATATGTTCTATCCATGCAACCCACATCTCTAAGGATTCTAAATGTTAGAGTACTGAGAATTCTTAAGGTCATGAAGTCTTTTCCAAATTGGATATAGGTTTACAGTTAGAATTTATGCTAAATCTTTCCCTTAAATTATGCTAAGGGTAACAATTACATTGCCTTTTTCCAAGAAGTTACTTTGTAAGCCATCGAAGTCCACAAATACTTATAAAAAATTTCCATTGTGATAGATGGAGGTTGGGGAGTTCCAATTACAACAATATCTAATTCCCATAAAGGACATTTCTGTCCAATAACCAAAAATATTAAGATAGTAAGTGTCAAAGGCCAATAAATTAGTGTGAGACAAGCTAATTTCACTATTTACAGGTATATTAATAGATATTAATATGTATAGGTAGGTATACATCCGAACGCCTTTTAGTACTTTCCAGGTATGTGCAAGCGAGTATGTACGAGCCACTTATAGCCTTATACATCCGGACGCCTTCATTAGGTTTTGGGTATCTATGAGCGGGTATGTACAACGAGTAGATATGTTCATGGAGTGGATATATACAGCAAGCGAGTATGTACTATGAGCGGGTATCTGCGACCGAAGTATCAAAGATCAGGGTATCAGTCCTCGGATATCAATGCTCAGGTATCTTCGACTGAGGTATCAGAGACCGAGGTATCACTCCTCGAATATCAACAAGAAGGAATTAGGGCAAAATCCTATTGTCGCTCTTTGTTGTGCTTGCTTTTGTGCTTGTGAGGTTTTGTAGCTTGTGTAATTCTTTTTATCTCCTTTTGCTCGCTTCTTTCCTACTTCAATTGTTGTTTTTCTCAGTTGCTTGTGAGTTCTTCTCTCCACTTGTACTTGGGTTCTCTTGAGAGGGTTCATCGTGGCAAAGGAAATTGCTCCATATTTGGAGGACGCAAAGAAAGTTTCGTGGTGTTTTTGTGAGTCGCAGTTAGTGAAGAACTGGAGGTTTGTTGTGGAGGCGCCAAAAAATTTGAGATCAAGTATATTGATGTCTTTGCCATTGTTTTGTCGTTCTTTAATTTTTGGATTTGCTTTTGGGTTTGCATAGTCTAGGGTTGTGCCATTTTCTTCTTCTATATGCATGCTTTCTCGTTTAGGGTTCTGTGGAGGTTCTCTAAAAGTGTCATGCAAGCATTGTTAGCTACACTCCCTAGACAGATTCCACAGACCCATCTTCTTTTTCTTGGTAAGCATTCTTGGCTTGCTTGCGGCCTATCATGTTGTGCTTGTGCTTTTTCTTTGCAAGTTGATTTTCCACATTACAAGTGTTTTGCTTGGAATTTTACACATGCATAACACTTACCTTGCTTCAAAGTAAGTGCAACGATTGTTCCTAGTATTTTCATAGTTGTTTCATGAATCATTGGAAATTCCCTCAGTTGTAGAAATCCTCCTCCTAATAACATCACCAGAAAGGTGACCCCAATGTTGTAGTTTTAGATTAGGGTTTTGGTCATTCAACAAAATCTTGAGACGATAAATGTAGAGGTGATAGCTATTGATTTCAACCAACAATTTAGTCTTTGGAATCAGAAGGATGCCGAATCACAAACAAGGAGACTGAACATTATGTTTCGACAACTAGAGAAATACGCGATGCAAAATATTCAGAAGCCATGTTGGACGATCCAAGAAAGGGGTTAGGCCAGGCCAAATGTTGAAAACGACCCACGACCCACCTCAATTGGGCGAGGCATATCAGCAAGCAGAGGAAGCGGACATGGTGGTTCTCGGGCTCAAGCCCAGAAAAGAAAACCTGCTAGTGGGACAAGTGTCGAGTTTAGTGGCAAGCGTCACAAGATTATCGATCAGTCACGACTAGTGGCAGCTAGAAGTTTGGGTTCTGCTCTGACCAACATTGGAGGCGGTAGGCAAGCTGTTGAAAAGCCTATTGCAAATTATGAACTTGCTACTGTGTACCAAAAGGAATTTTGGGACAAGCATAAGGACTGCTTCATTTTTGACCCCAACATGTATAGCATCTCAATTAGTCAATGCTTTTTGGTAAGGGAGAAGTATATCATCAGGAAGCCGGAGTCAAAAATTGTCGAAGATGTTAAGAAGGAGTTGATTCATCTAGGGGATGCTAAACAAAGACAAAGGTTTTGTCTCACACCTATGGATTCCAATAGGAAGCTACTAAAAGAGCCTCCTAAAGACTGGGATGCTATCAAGTCCGGGAATTTCTTCATCATTAACAATCAATATAACATCACTATTGCAAAGCAGTTACAAGCAGGTAGCGTCTGCGAGTCTTGTAGAATTGAACTACAGACATGGGAAGCCATGATTGTATGGAGTTTGGACTCGGCTAAGTTGACCGAAATCTCAAAGTAGTATAACACCACCAACCATCTTCAGCATAGCCAACCAACTTGGGGGAACCAAATATTTGCTTGTAGATATATTTGGATATCTGCAAGGCGACCTACTACTATCTCAACCGAAGCAACAACTTGCAGAAACCAAGCCATCATGAATCAATAAGCATACATGGTAATGCCATCTTCTCAGTGTATCTTCGAGTCGAGGGTAAACATGTCTTTTCACATTTACTAATACTTTAGCCTAATAGATTGGTTTTATAATTGTAAGTATCTAAAGCGAGCAGAAAGTCTATGGATTATCCTCGAGTCAAAGATAATATTCTCTTACTAGTACTACTCCAATGCAAACAGAAATGACTTACCATTGTCTATTCCTGCTTTTTCTCTTGCAGAGATTTGTGGATGCCGTGTTAATCCAATTTCAAGGCATTAACCCGGACAAAGACGGCGCTAATGTCAAAAATGCTTCTGATGTCAAGAATGAGATCAAAATTATTACTTTGGCTGATGACACATACAAGTTGTGGAAGGAATTCCTTAGCAGGCACATGGAGGGATGACTAATTGATCCATATACGTAGAAGCCTTGTAGATCAAAGAAATCTTTCAATCCCAAATTGTTTTTGTTGAAGAAGGAATTCTTCAAACATATGGGTCATTTCACTGACAAGGATTTGAAGGAATACGCCCTTCATCTTCTTGGCAGAATAGTCGAGCAGACTTGTGACTATCCAAAGGTGTCCTTCCATAAGACAAGATTTCTTTGTGAAGACAATCAGTCCGTTGTAGACTAGGTAGAAAGGAGGAAGCGTAAGAAGGTCATTATTGAAGAATTCATGGCCATTGATGCATCCTTAAAATTTAAGGATAGGTATGGGAATGTGGATGATACAGAATGGAGGAACTGGAAACGTGTGCATCTTATTACATCTGCGTCTTGGGATCTTCTATTGATTGCAACTCCAAATGACTTCTTCAAGAAGCATCTTACGAATGAGGCAAAGAAGAAGAGAGCGATAGATTACCAAGACAAACAGTTCCCTACTATCTATCCCATGTTCAAGACCTTTTTGAAGATGAAAGATCAAGTTGACAAGGTTGGGGGAGATGTATTCATTCAAGGGCACGAATAATATCCTTAGGCATTCTATACAAGTCACCACTGGTAGTACTAGACAAGGAGGCTTCCCCTTGGAGTCATTGATTTCCGGCAAATTCCCAGACCAAAATCAGGATTGAGTGAAGCTCCGCCAACTTATTCGCTCCTAAAATTTCTTTTGGATCATTTGTGATCCACGCTATCTACTCCAAATGCATGGTTATGGATTGTTGGAAGCGCAGTTGACATTGAGGCAACCACTTCGTTTGCATCAAAGCATCTGAAGCATTTTGTTCTAAAAAGGTTGACCTACATTCCATCTAAAGCAGAGCACTTGGATGGTATTATGAATCGAGCAATTGTACCACTGGTCACGCTTCTGTTTTTGCTAAAGAAAGGGGAGAATGGCAAGATCCAAGGATAGGACGTAGTGAAGGACACATATTCTATGTCAAAGAATGCCTACTACACTAAGTTCTATAAGAACAACGACGCTAAGTATAGAGTCCATTAGAGCAAGCTCAGGATGGAATTATATATTGACCTACTTCAGAGCTTTGTCATGTAGGGGGAGAATGTTATTGGCATTTATGCTGGATCAAAGTTTATGATTGCCCCAAAGGTATGACTCCTAATTTGGCTGTCTTTATCTTCAAGTCAAGGATAAATGCAATTGTTTCTTTGAATTGGCATCTGGACGTTTAGGTTTAGTTCATACAAGGAATGTTGATTTATTTGGAATGTCAGCCTTTTATTTATCTTTGCCTCAAGGATAACTTGATTGTTAGCTTTATATATTTGAATATCTGTGAAAAAATGGTTTACAAGTGGTGTGGTACTTGTAGATGTATGGCCTCTACTACTATGGTATAACAGAGAGACATTCATTCGAGAAGTTCTATGAAATGGCAAGGCATGGTGACAGGACAAACTTGAATGACTTTTTGCACAATAACTCGCCATATCTCCCAAATTATGTTCGCTTGTGTCTACTTGGGACTCCAGAACTAAACTTTGAGTCCACGCCATCAGATGAAGGGAATGTAGATACGAGAGTCTGCAATAGAGATATCATTGGTGGCTAAGATGACTCTGATTTGGATATCGACAAATTTGGGACGAATGCCAACATTGTCCGAAGTAGGGATTTGGAGGTTTCCGCGGATGACTTCCAAGTCCTAAAATTGAGTGCTTCCATCAACATCTGGAGGAGTTCAAAATTTTGATGCGGAAGTGGGACATACATGGAAAGGAACCCCACAAAGGGCCCATCCACATCGACATTTATATTAGTGATATGTTGGATGGCTACTCGGATATGGATGAATTTGACTTTGGCGGGCCGGAATATGAGTTTGGAGGACCATCTGGAGGAAATGATCCAATAGACCTTCAAAGTGGACCGGTTTCAGACTTCGGAGTTCTTGCTCTCCCTAGCCAAGTACAACTCCATCTTGTGAAGACGGAGCTCATGGACTTTTGGACAGAAAGAGCAATGAAGAAGGCCCAAAAACGAGAAGAGGACAAGATCAAAAAGGAAAGGGTGAAGAGAATAGAGGAAGAAAATTGTTTGTTGAAGTTAGCTTTCGACTCTCATCCGATTTCGTTTGGATCGCATCAAGAAGTGAGTGATGTCTAGGGTTGCAATCTTATTCTACTATCTTAGGCTAGTGGACTAAAGCCCTAAATGTTGAGAGTTATCTTCGAGATGACAATAACTCTAGCCCTCTTCCTCCGCCTTTGGAGACTACTACTCCTCCTCCGCTAGGGGAGAATCTTTTATCATCCAATGTTGATGATGGTCATTGCTTAAATACATCTGAAGAGATACCGTGCACTTTGAATGTGCCACAGAGCATCATCCTAGTCATGGGGATCCTAGAGGCGAGGATAATTTTGTGCAACCCCTGGCCTTGTAGGAATAGTCAGAGTCTATCCCCGAGACATAGGAGGGAATGATTCGGGACACTGTAGTTCCTTTGCATGTACGACACCCATCGAAGATTTTCCAGTTGAGTCCCAAAATCTTGATGATAATAATGATGAAGCTGTTGACTATGGGGGTGTCTTAGAAGATGACTCCGCAAACGTAGTGTTTGATCAGGTATTCTCTCTACAATATTCAGATCCATATGATTATTCCTAAGTCATCCCTTTTCTATGTGATGGATATTTGTTTGTGATTCCATCTTGTTACCCTTGCTTCGTGAAAGACTCTTATATCGATTCATTTTGATTGACAAGAGGGAGTGGATAGTCTCTGATTGTGTAACATCAACGATTCACCCATGCTTGACTGTGTCTTCTAGAATAGTGTAGATATCGAATCGGAGTGTAGTTGGTACTTGTACAGAATTGGCTAGTGATCAACGAACAATTTACCGGATGTATGGTATATTATTTTGGAATAAATATACATGACACATGTTCAATAGACTCGTATCTAATGAATTGATCTTGTCCATGGTGGTGCCGAGCCCGGAAAACTTAGAAGTGTGCACTATCCGTTGGCACTCAAACAATCACTTAGTAGAGGGGTTCTGCAATCGATTACTAGGATTCAATGCTTTGCGCCATTTTATGGTTCTATTGATTCTACATTTCAATAGGTAACTATATCTTTGTTGTATTTGCTCTGATCAAGTAGTATCGAGGGGCCGTGGAGAATATATGCTGCGGCAAGTGTTCTCATTAGTTACGCAAATGCGACAAAAGTAGTTAAACGTTGTGTTCGACTTGAATGGAGTACTTTGTCAGTGCTGCGCTAGGTCATCTACTAGGGGGATGAGGGCATATGAAGTCCATGACAATGGGTTTTCTAATTGGGTATCCACTCTCATTGGGACAAAGGTCGTCTACATTCGTCCCCATGTGCGGGAATTTTTAGATGAAGTCTGCAAGATCGCTAATTGTGTCATAGTTTGGAGCTCCATGCTTAAGACGACAGTAGAGCCAATCGTAGGATTTCTGTTCCATAATTGTAGACCGCACTTTGACATCCTACGATAGGACAAGTGCAAGAAGGTGGAAATATCTCTATGAAATTTTCTTGTTTAGGATGGGAATCTGTTCAAGCCTCTTCTTCTCAAAGTGCTTGGAGACCACTTCTTCTTAGATCTTGATGATCACACGTCTTTTAGCAAAGACAACACTCTTCTCATTGACGACTCCCCGCACAAAAGCGTCCTCAATGAGAACGGGAATGTGATATTCTTAGAGAATTGAAATTGTTTCAAGCGTAGGGATAGAGTCCTCATGGAAACCCTCGCCCTTTGGCTAAAGCGACTTCACGAGGATTGTAAACCGAGCAGCTTGCGAGAGTATGTCAATCTGAACCACATCGAAGAATCCCTCGTGGCGGAATCTTTATATAGAGCACATGAACTCTTAGACAGCATGAGAGAAAGTGCCAAGAACTTTGGAGCATGTTTTGTGCTACCCAGGTTAAATTTAGTGATAGAGCCCAAGAAGTGTAGAAAGAAATAGACTTCCCCGTGTCTTGGTCAATTGTGGGACTCATTATGCATCATGTGAATGTAGAATCTTCTGTACATTTCTTTCATTTGTATTATAAAATATTTGAATTTTGATATGAATTTCTGGCTTCTTCTTTGCATGATGAAATGTCTTAATACACTTGCAGCATCCCTTCTTTAGCTATCTAGTTATCCTTGGGTCGAGGATAATGTGTGGGGCTATTCAATATTTTTTGGATGCTTCACGTTGGAGGATTAGTTATGCACTTCCTCCAACGGAAGCAGATGTTGACAAGGAGCCTGTTGTCTAGATTAGAGGCTTCCTTATCGAGGAGGTCGGACTTCGCCACAAGTAGCTACTTGTCGCCTCCAAATTCCAGGCCTTATTTGCTCTACTCCGCCACAAACGTAGCTTCTGCAGCCATTGACTTCTCGAAGGAAAATGTGGAGGAAGGTGTCGTGGATAGTCCACCTAGTTGGGGTTCTGTTAGGACCCCAATTTACTTGCCGTCTCCTCTGAAGAGGACATCCTCTACACCAGGGCAATTGTCTTTGTAGTCATCTATTTGATGTACCCAAATCGCGTCGCATAGGAAACTTTATGCAGATGCTGAAGTTGTTGGTGAGGATCTTCGTGTCACTGATGAAGTTCCATTGTTGGCTATAGGTGGACGTCATCTTCTTCAAAATAATGAGCTTAAAGCGGACTCCAAAAGGGGGGTCCATAAAAAGATGATTTCAATGGGTGGATCTATTGGCGGTCATAGCCCATGCCGTAGAGACATAACTGGTTCTGTCCCTTCCAAATCCATGAGAGGTGTATCTTCACCTTCCATTAACTGTACCTATTTACCGTTGCACAATTTGTAGTAACTATCAGCGATCAAACAACTCACAATCAAGAGAAACAACTGATCCATATATATGCAATGTCAATAGATCGTTATGTAGCTTGCCTCCTTGAAGTTGTAAGTCTCTTTCCTACGATGATGTTTTGCAAAGTGAAAGCAAGCGATATAGAGAAGTTGATGAACTAAGGAAGATGGGGATGTTCAATCCTGTTCTTTGTGTAAGTGAACATCCGAGGCCTTCTCGATGCAAGGATATCTTCAAGGGGTTAGCTAAGGTGAAAGCTTTGGAGGCAACAAAGAGCTCTTCCTCATGCAAGAACGATGGTTAGAAGAGTGATTCTTGTTTCCATAGCAGTCATTGTTATGAAACATTAGTTACTATTAATAGAATAGTCATTTACATACAAAAGGATCCATTTTTAGGAATGTAGAGCGCCTCTAGTGCACATAATTGGCCTCTTCATTTTAATAGGAATACATTCAATCACTAGAGTAATTCAGATTTCATTTCCTATGAAGTGAAATACATATACAAGTGACATAAATTGTTTCATGTGTATGTGGGTTTTGAAGTAAGTTCACATCCTTCGATGTAAATTGACCCTTTTTCAAAATATCACACATTTCTAGGACTCATTTGAAATTCCATTTTGCATATTCTCGTCTCTTTATTATACTAGTCTTTGATTGCTTAAGGTCCTCTCAAAATGTAACACAATTTAATCTTGGTGCCTATTTTTATTAAATATTCTCTTCATGTTTTCGTCATAAATCAGCCTATATTTATCTTTGCCTTCAACAACTTATCTTTGAATCGAAGGGACCTAAGGTCTAATTATCACCACTTTTTCTCATTTTAATGAATATGGCCTTAATATTAGAAAATCTGTAACCTACCTCTACATCAAAAAACATCTTATATTGTTCTACCAAAGTAACCAAACTACACTATATTTTATTCTAAATTAGAACTACAATCATCGTTTTAATTGTGAGGCATAGAACCAGAGCCACCATATGGCCCATATCTGCTTAACCCTCCTCCTTGTCCATAATTTCCAAAGTATGAACCTCCAAATGTTGGAGGAGGAGGTGGTGCATTCTTTGGTGACCCTCAACCTTGTCCATAATTTCCCAAGTATGGACCTCCAAATGGTGGAAGAAGTGGTGCATTCTCCTTTAACCCTCTGGTCCCCCGTTGACTTGAACTACTGTAGTATGAGCTTCCAAAAGGCCCATATGACTCTTGCCCCCCCCGTCCCTAGATACTATTGCGAGCCACTATATTAAGAACCACCATAGTCCATGTACCTTATGCTTCCATAGCCTCCTACGTTTTGAAAGTCATTGTGGGGGTCATTGTTGAATTGTAAACTTCCTCCTCCATATTGTGGGTGACGTGCATCACGATCATGACGGGGTGGGGATGATTGCTAACGTGGTCGACCTTGATCCATCACATTATTTCTCATTGCCTCTCGCATTTGATTGTGGAAGTTGATGTCTTCACGTTCGTCTCAGTGTTTGTGCCTCTCTGGAAGTAGGGTTGTTCTGTCGAATGTGTTTTGGGGTTTGGATGTCGAGCTGTTTGTCTAATGTTGCATGTCGTATAAGACGAGTGTCGCATATACGAGACAAATTTGATGAGCGCGAAATTAGGGCTTAGGGTTTTCGTGTAGGGCAACCAAAATTTTTATCTTACGTGGCGAGTTGTCAACAGTGACATGGAAAGCTTTGACCACATCACTATGGGCGACTGTGGGTCCAAAATCCAAGGCGACTATGGGTAAGGTGGGGCGACCACAGGTCCCAAAATGAGGGCAACTACAAGTCCAATCCAAGGCGAGTGTAGGTAAGGTGAGGCAACCGCGAGTCCTAGAATGAGGGTGATTGCAGGTCCAAAATCTAGGGCCACTACGGGTCCAAACTAGTGCGATTGAGGGTGTAAAGGTGACTGCGGGTGTAAGGAAAAGGGCAATCTTGGCTTTATCCCATACACAAGGAATTTTTTTTGTTCCGTGGATGATAAGAACTTCTAATATACGACATAAGCGCAATTGTACATCTTTGAAATTTGGGTTCCAAAAGAGAGATCTTACTAAGTCCTCATACTGGAAATGAGTATTTTTGTGAGGGGGAAAGGCAAGTACATCACATCACAGAGTTCCATTGGAGATGATTTTCATAATCACTAGTCCATCTGTAAAAGGTTAAGAGCAACCTCATGTGTCGTTGCAATTGCAAACATGGATATAACGACCATTTCAATCTTGCTCACAATTTAGGATCCTTCAGTTTCCAAGTGCCATTGCATTCCCCTAAGCCTTAAATTAAGTACTTCACATTCTGTGGTCATTCACTCATTCATAGGAGCCTCTGAGTTCTACATTTTTTTATTATATATGGTTGGGAATTTCTAATTCAAATTTTCTACTCCTATTGAAGTGTAGAAGCCATTATTGCAATTGGATGTAATAATTATACCAAATATAGATACAAAAACAAGAAAAAAGTAAGGATAATTAGTATTACTGTAATTATAAGTTGTACACACTAATAAAGTAGTGACCCAATCTTACAAATGAACTTCTACTTCAATTGTACTTCCATGAACTTTGTTAAAATCTCCAGGTCTACACCTGTAGAAGTCCACACTAAGGATAGTGAACAAAATTTTGTAATTCTAACACTATCATGCTTTCATACTAAAGTAGATACTACACAAAACTCATCTATAGGCTATTTGCCTATGAACTTAAGCTAGAAACTTCAACACACCAAAATTATGCAAAAGCATTACATTACCACTTCACTACCTCTAAATCTATATTTATAAAGTTACGGTGAAAATAGATAATCACTAGGCACCTCATCAACGTCAGGGTCAGAATCATCATCCGACTCCTCCAACCTTTCATTATCATCACGGTTACCATTCTCGTCATCCTCCCTTCTACTCATTCATTTTGCACTTCATGTTCTACCTTTGAGTTCATGTTTTGCACTTTAATATCCACAATGTCGTCGCCGCTAGTTTGCACCAATCATTTAGTCAACCTCAATGCATCTCTTGTTCCATCAAGGTTGGATGTAGGGTGTTGTCCGCCTCTACTGGATTGCTCGATGTTTCGATTGGAATTGACTTCATCCATGATGAATCTTTGAACAATATGGTTCTATCGTTTGGGATTTATTTGCAGCCTCTCCTGTGTCTTCCTCAATCGCTTTTCTTATCCTCTTGTGCCTTCACGCACGAGCAAGGATGATTCTCCAAGGCCAGAAATTGAGGAGGGTTGAGTGGATTGCGGAGCAGAGGCATGGACTTCATTATCAATTGTCCTAAGAGGACTATTATGCAAGGGTGGCCTAGTTGCACGGGTTGGTATAGACCTAGTCGCCCTAACATTGTTTGCATTTCCTCCTCCACTGAGAGGTATAGTACGATTCCGGTTCATAATAGCTTGCAAGGGCAAGTCTGAATCACATTCCACATTTTCTGTTCTTAAGGGGCTTTGTAATGGAGAAAGTGGAACGCTTGTATGCACAACATCTTTGACGTGTGTTGGCGGTATTGCCTCCTCTTGCCTTTCATTTACCTTAGCAACTCGAGCGGCGCTTTGTAGGTTCATTACCCTTGTAGAACCCTGATCTACAACATTTGGAGATCTTGTTTCCTTAGCTCTTGTGGGCATTGGATTATTTACGCCTTTATTGGGGTTGTCAGGACTACTTGCCCTCATTGGCGATGAATTTATTGGAGGAGGTATATTCCTATCCCTAGCAGAGACGTAGGGTTGCGGGGGCCTTTGCGGTGCAAGTTGAACCTCCTCCTTCTCAGAGTAGTACCTATTACTCTTAGCTGTAAATGTATTTCCATAGTTGTGTCTTCGTGGAGGACTGTTTTCTCTACGAATCAATCTTGCCCACATATTTCCACGTAGGCGCTCTTCCCCTAGCCTAACGTTCGCATGAGCTCGAGCCATTTTGACTAGGTTGCCATCCCCTGATGATCCTGTAGCTAATGGCTCCTCATTCTCTTCCGAGGTATTTCCATCCACAAGGTACTTTTCATAAAACATTGCTGGATTGCGTCCATGTTTCTCACGTTCAAGTTTACCATTGGTGTAGATATACACCAATGCTTCCGCCTTGGATGTGGTTAGGCGATTTCACACTTGAATGTGCACAAATGAATACATGCTCCAATTCCTTTCACATAATGATGCTGAGCACATTAAAGATAGAACTCTCATTGCAATTTTTGGAAGAACATTAGCACCTACAAGATTCCACCATTGATGAGGCATTAGTTTACATTGTGTAATATCAGGACCCTCTTCTAAGGGGTCAAATGGGCTTGTCTTCTCTTCGAATTGCGTGAGCTCCTGCAATGCCTCCATATATGATAATCCCAATGATTCGCTCATTTTTTGAAGCACCCCATTTAAGGCTCTTTTGGCCACACCGTCCTTACAAAGGGTTCCTACTTCAATCAAGAAAGGATTTAAGAATGCCCAGGCATAGTGTAGGTCTGTGAGCATCAATTTCCAACGAGCCTCGAAATGCGTCTCAAAGTTCGTCGCAGTTTCATCACTCAAATAAAAAGGTTTGTTTCTCAAGCTCCACACCTGCTCTTGAAGAGTCTTCATAACCAAGCAAGCCTTAGGCATTGTTGGGGCTTTCCCATCAAACACTCGGAGAGCAATAAGAATGGGCTGCACCATGTGCAAAAAATTGTCACACTCCACCCAAAAAGATTCCGCATCCCGCGCTATACTAGCTTGCGTTTTCAATATATCTCCATTTTGGCGACATTCCAAACTAGCCTCAAATTGCACATATATCTCATCCATTATCACTTGAATCAATGATGACTTGCACTCCACCACATGTGATATCATGAAGAAGTTCACTGCAAAGCGTGTTTTAGAAGGCATTCGCAATGCCTTGTCCGGGGAGTACTTTTGGAAGAGAGCCAATGTGGAATGGTACCTCTTGATGTACTTTACTATCTGCGTACAACGCAACAACGCTAGCGTGCAAGCTTGGAGCGGTGAGCATGCGAGCTTGGAGCGTGGAACTTGTGAGTAGTGAGCCTCCAAACCCTATTTTTTGGAAATTTTTTGGCGAAATTTTTTTTTTCATTTTTGTTAGAAAAAATTGAGGAAACCATTCTATTTATAGTAAATTTAGTGACCTATGGCCGTGTACCCTATGACCGTGGATTGTGATAAGATTTAACACTTTCTGGCTTAGGGTTTTAGGTAGCTATGCATTCAAGCTTTCAAAATTTTGTGCATAGGGCGAAGAATTTATTTATTAACTACAGTGGAGAATATGTAAACCGCTTAATGTATAGTAAACTCATGTCACTTTGGAAATAGTGAATTATAATTTTGTGATTGACTTTAGTTCATGCAGAGAACCATATCTCCTAAGTATTGCATATGTCTAAGAATTCGCAGCATGCGCTAATACAAGAGGGCATGTGTAGGATGAGTTGGCAATTGATGGGTTTAGGGTGACATAGGTAGGACAAATCCTTGTGGTAGAAAGCTCACTCTCATTTGTAAGCGTGTTGCACTGGATAATTTTAAATTGTAAGAATTAATCTGAGGTAGAATCTAATTTGATGCCACATGTTTACATGTGGCCTAAATTTGTAGAAAATTATAGAAACAAGTGAGTTATAAAATATAGAACATGTTCTAGAAAGAAATGAAAAAAACAAGCCATGAAAGTGAGGACTCAAATGAATAGAAAGAGTGCCCAAAAAATTGGAAGCAAAGGAATAGAAATGAGAGTAAGTATAAAATGGGAAGTGAGGACATAAATGGGTAGTAAATCTAAAGAAAATGGAAGAAAAATTAGAAGTTCGGTAAAAAAGAATGGAAGAAGAAATGAAAAGGAAATGAAAAACTTTCAAATTAAAAGTGCAAGGGATATAAAAAAAGGTTAAGGAAAAGAAAATTAAGATGACAAAAAATGGGTAGGATAATCCAAAAAAAGAAAAGATTGAAAAGAATAAGAAAGACAACTGAGACAAACGAATTCAGAAAAAAATGAAGTATGTAGGCAAAATATAGAATGAATGGAATTAAACATAATTTCATGTGTGCGATAGTAAGTTATGATCACAAATTTTGATCATTCACGAGAACATGCTTCAAAACATTTCATGAATGACATATATTCTAATACTTAGGAAATGCGGAGACATTTTCAATTCCAAAATCGCTAAATCATTTGAATCATAACATATGTAAATGAATACAATACAAATGAAGTGTTCTTGAAAAGGAATCCATGCCTATTCGGAAATTCTAATAATTCCAGCTCGAACTAGAAGGAGTTTCAATTCATTGAAGCTATAACTAGGTGCATGAATGAATTTGTCTTCATTGACATCCATCTTGTAGAAGTACCTATACAAGTAGTAAGAGTGTTTGCAATTCTTGTATTGTTGTCGACCTCCAATAGCAGAAACAACCATATTTGTGAAGTTAGGGCATGTGCACGTGGAGAACATGCCAATTGTAATTCGGTAGACGTTTTTGTTAGGGTCTACCCCTGTCTCTAGTGAGACTATTGTACCTAGGCCTGGTTGGGGGGGTAAGGTCACTCCTAGGATTTGCCCTCTAATGTTTCCTGCACTCTCCCACTTGTTCCATTGCTCTGTAGTTGGTGCATTTGCAATCCTTCGAATAGTTCGGTTGTTCCTTATTGTTGGATATGCATCTCGATTCTTTGGTGGTGGTGGTGGTGGTGATAAGGCAGTCTTGAAAATCTTTGACATGTTGAAAAGTCGATGTGGCGACAACGTAGGGCGTTGTTGGAGTTGAAATTCCACATGTTGCAAGAGTAGAGTTTCTTCCCGACTAAGGTGTGTCCCTGATAGAACTGGCCAAACCTCCGGCACAACTGGCCAATCTATTATCCATTTTTGTTTCGAACCTTTCACACAACGTTCAGTGTCATCCCAACAAAACCAAAAGTCAACCACCACTTCTCGCTTAGTACCATAATCTACTTTTCTACCTCGATAAGTTGGAGCAAGGTTACCTTTCCTTCCCCTTGCAATTTTGGCAGAGTGCTTGATATTTGACCCCTGTTGTTGAGCGTGACATTTAGCATTTGATTTGTCGCTAATCCTTGCAATGTGCCACTTCGATGTATCAGAGTCACTTTCATATGCAATAGTGACATGTGGACAAATATTTGTATCCGCCTCTTTATCTTTCCCTTCCAACATCTCCGTAGAATTTGTTGTGGACCTTGTACACACACGCGGTTGAGAGAAATTCACTTTGTCTGGTCTATGTGAATCTCCATCATCTCCTCTGGGTACATCCAACTTCCACTTTGTACTTCCAAAGATCTCTTCTCCTTCTAAATGTGGTAATTGATTTTGAAGCCCCTCTACTCCAGGTGAAGTGTTGAGCACTTCAACAATTTTCTTTGGATCTCTACTTCGAGTGGTAGCCCTCAACTTCAATTCGTTCTTTGATGGACCAGAGCCATGTGCATGACCTCTGAGGTATGCTCAATAATTTGTCATTTGTATCCAAACACGAATACTGTCGTCACAAGTCGCATCAAATAAGTTGTTTCCTCTTTTTCTAGACATTTGGAGCCACTTGTTATGGACTGTTTCACATAAATTACATGATGGCAGGTCCAGCATTTCCTCCAAATTCAATTTCTAAAAATGAACACAAGTTTAGGCAACAGTTAGCACTTCACTTTGAAAACCTCACAGATATTTATAATTGTAGATTGTTTCGTGGTCAAATGAACATGTCCTATCATAAAATGAATGATATTCAAAGACAATTTCAAATACACATATATGACTATATAAAAATACAGCAACACAATCTTCTTTCAACTTCTTGGTACAAGGAAGTACTCATATCTTACATGAGGACTCTGAAGAATTGCATGTTCCTTTAAAGACACCCAAAAGAGGGGGTCTAGTAAACACCATGAAGAGTTTCATCAGACCTGACATATGCTCTTTTATTGTTTGGTAGACCCCCTCTTCTGGATACCTATGAAGAATAGCTCAAAGAATTTCAAATTATAAAATGAAGTTCTTCCAGTATTCTACATCACTGGAAAACAAAATAAAATATACGGAGCAACGTAAGTTTATCTTTGCATTATATAGTGTGACACCATCAAAAATTGAAATCCCCTTATGCATAGAAATAAGTACTTCACTCACCATGTCCATGAAGCCTCCCCATTGTCGATATCGAAAATGCCAGAATGCTAGCCAATGGTCTAAGTGATGAATTGCTTCTTCGTTTGTAGCTCCGGATGATAGCCACCATGATCGAATTGCTAGATAACGTGTCTTTGCCTGATCCATATTCTTGGAATCTTTGTATTGCTTATGCAAAGAAATATGTTGTTGTTGAAGCGCTTCCTTGATGTACTTCTGGGAGTATTTATGAAGAGAACTACTCCAATGCAGCAAATAGGTCCTTTCACGATTCTCCATTTCCTCATTGGCAGATCCACTACCATAGATGTCGTACATGTAGCGTGCGGAAAATACCATTTACAACACCCAAACGTGTAAACTAACTCGAAATATCGTCCCAGGGGATTCTAGTATGCTGCTGCAAGCCTAGGTTATTCGTTCTACCAATTTAAGCACTCTCTTTCCGGAATCAAATCCGGATTCACTCTTTTTCCGGATTCCGGATCCATCACTTCACTCACAAATACTGGTTTTTGGTACCTCTGTTTTACCCTCAGAGGGTCCTCCTTTGATTGTATAGAGGGGTAGGGACTCACTACTCATATTCCTCACACTTTCTTCTCTCTCAAAACTACACAACATACACTTAAACCAAATGTTGCACTAGATTGACCGGAAACACTCTCACAACCTTCCGGATGGCCAACCTGGGAGGCAGGTCACTCAGATCCGTAACAAGTCTTCTCCACTGCAATGATAGACCAACAACAACCGGAACTAAGATAGGGATTGTAAGTTGTGTGCTAGACTGATCCTAGGGTTTGGATGACCTTCTGGTAAGTGATATGGGGTTTCTTCCACTGGCGGTTGCTTATCTCCACACGGAACCCTCCTTGGTATTCCGGATCTACACCCACACCACTCCTAATCGGATTCCCATTCCAAGAGTTTAAAGACACGTGCTCAAGACCAAAATCTCTAATCTGGACTACGTCACAAACATTCCTCACAACTTAGCTCCGAGTTCCCTTAGATCCGGATTCCTCCTTTCCTCCTCCCCTCTTACACTTACATACACTTACAAGACAACACCGGAAAGCTAGATATACAACAAATCAATTCCTGAAGGTCCACTTAGTGGCTCAGATTAAAAGAAAGGATGACAAGATAAAAACTATAATGCTAGGATGGAATGAGAGGCAAACAACCTAGCCCTTACTTAAAACCTCAAAACAACCAAAGCCCAAAAGGCCAAAAAGCCACCCGGAAATCCAGGTGACCACTCACAAACTCCCCGAGAAATCCGGAAAAGTGAGATCCTACAAATCCGGAACCCAGTCCCACATCTGGAAATCCGGATCCGATACAAAATTTAAATCCTAACTGCCTAAAAAAAACCTAACTACTTCCCCTTCCGCGCTTTCTTCTGGTTGCTCCCACCTTGATTTGTTAGTGCCCAAATGGACGCCTTTAGAGTCGCTTTCACTATTGCCCGGGTCAATTCGGGATCCATTTCCGGATTCTATTTTAGTCAATTCCGGATTCCATTCCGGATTACAGTCAAATCCGGATTCAAGATCCATTCCGGATTCTACTTCAATTCTGGATTCTAATTCAGATTCTTACTCTAGAGTCTAGGTCAATTCCACATCAATTTTGGATTAGACTTTGGTCCGGTTACAGACCACCTGGTTTGTCTTTCGAGCCATAGTGCAATGTTTAAGCTAAGCAACTCCTAGTCTCACTTGCCTAGTTAAACTTTTGAAAAATTAAACACTAGAATAGCTCTATTTTATACTAAATCAATGCATTCCGAGTTTACGTCTCGCAACAATAGACAATCCGGACCGCATTCCAATTGGCCATAGCATTGTCTGCCATAAATCCTTTAAAGTTTGGATTTGGTACTCCATGTTGTGCCATGACAGTGTTTAAGCTCCTCCAAAATTGTACTTGCACCTCAATATCTTCAGACTACATATCACACACTGCAATAGTCATCACCTTCTTGTACTCAACATCATACACGTGGCAGGCCATTGTGGTCCACTCCTTCACACGCTTCACGTGGTCAAACATCAACCACGCATTCTGTAGATTACCTCCGGCTTGCATGCCCCTTACAAAGTCCACTCCGCTTCCGGGTCCTTCTGTGAGCATTTTGAAGATATAAACCTTCTCCTTCCCTTGGCCAAGGAAGATGCTATTGTGTATGAATTCGAATTTCGACTCGTTCTTCATAGTCATAATGTTGTCAATGATCCCCCCTCGATTGTTTGAGCGAAAAGAGCCGATCACGTTCCGTATATTTGGACTACTGAGATATTGGAAGCGGTCCATAACCTCCTCCATTTCCTCCCCCTTCAATAACTTCTTCTCTCCATCTTCGTTGTGAAATAGATAGTTCGTTAAGAACTCTTTACTAGTGGATAGAGCAATCGCTGAGTTTGTAGCCGATGGTGTTCTAGCCACCTATTCTTCAATGAGTCCACAAATTTCCTCCGGAGAATCTCTGTACATGCCCTTCGCCACCGGGTGGTTGTGCTCTCCGAAGTGAATAGTGGCCCTACTCATTTCTGGGTTGTCACTAAAAGCATAGTATATCCTAGCATTGCAAGGGCTAAGACATGAAGGTGGTTTCCTACACACTTTGCAAACTAGGGTACTGTCTTTGGGAGGTCCATCTCCAACTACAAAAGGAATCGATGTGAAGCCACTCCACTCTGTTTCGTTCCTCTTTGAAGTTCTGTTCAAATAATCACAATTTGGGTTCACACAAGCAAGATGGCCAGCACAGTGGAACTTACGAAACTTGAGGTTGTCGGAGTTGTTGATGTTTGTGGTGATGAGCCTACACCACGGGTGTCCATCATAGCACTTGTCCATTCCTTCCAAGCTTTGCGCCAATGATGAAGACAAAGTGGAGCAACATGGTGGTATTTCAAAAATAATATCTCCATCAAATACTGCCGAAAGAAAAGCAACATGGTGGTGCTTCATGACGCTAAAATCCATTATAGATAGTTCGTTTCGAGATCAATGCATGTTGGCTAGTCTCTTCAAACAATTTATTATACTTACTCTGTGGATTGGATACGGATGCAATAGAGGACGAGGCAATGAGGATTGCAATTGACTACTTGATGGACTCTCAAATGTAGAGTTCAATAGAGCCCTTCTATTAATTGTAGTTCCAATAGAACATCATGAATGTTTGACAGTCAATTCAGGAGACTCTCCTTCTGATTCACTAGATAGTTCTATAATTGGATCTAATTTCTCTATCTTTACGGCATGAAGTAATGAAGGCTTCAGAAGAACCTGAGGAATTTGAGGACTTCCACTAGGTGAAACAATGTGTCCTATATATGGCATATTTACTGTTGAATTGTCTGATTGCCAACTCAACATCTAAGTGGAAGAATCTAGCATGGAAAGAGGGAGTCCATATGCCCTGTAGTTCCCACGGGAAAGGTACCAACAATGTCCTTCATCTTTTGCAGATTTGACAACAGGGACAAATTCTTTCACTTTGCTTGACTCCGACATCCTTTCTTCTTCAACATAGATGGAGGACTCTACAAATCCAAATTGGATGTGAAGAAGGTGACTAAGGACTTTAGCATGTCCTCCATCCTCTATGGGAAATATAACAGGTATCTCATGACCGTCCACTCGAATGCAAGCCATCTCAAGAACTTTTGTATAGAGTTATGAAATAGAGACCCATAATCCTTAGCATTGGATGGGGAAGAGCAGAATTTGAAGGAGTTGAATGGGTTGATCACCGTCAATTATATCAAACTGTAAAATAGTACTAGTAGTCTGCTCAACATTTAGTGTCTTCCTTACTAATAGATCTTTCAAATCTACTTTTGCCAAGCCCTCCGCCACCATCCACTTCTATTACAATACTATCATGTGGCGCCATGTACATTGAATAGCTATTGACATGTAGTGCAATCGACAAGTACTAAATTACTAACAGTAGCCGTCATCCGCATTCAAAAAGTACTGACCCTCCAACCATTTAATCTTTTTTTACACTAACCGTCATCTACTACAAATTCTGACCATGCCAACCCTTTCCTAAGCCGCCTTTAACACCCTTTAGAGCACCCTTTTTGGGAAGATTCATAAATGCATGGTGGCCGCCTATGAGCCCCTATTTCGTCACCAGGGACTCACTTATGTTTTTTTTAATTTTTTTGTGAAAATCAGTGTGGAAAATAGTACAAAAAACCCAAAAAAGAGTGTAAAACCAAAATAGGTGTGTTACATGCCAATATAGTATTTGGTCATATTTTGAGAGTTTTTACTAATTAGATTCAAATTTCACTTGTAAATAGGTTAGAACCTAACCAATCGTGGTAATTACGAGTTATGAGCATACTAGGCTCAAAATCCCACATAGAAAGGACATCGCTTGGCTAATATTGGTTGAGGGAACCCTGGTGAGGCACATAGGTTAGTTCTCGGAGATAGGTTCCAGTTTCCCCATTTCATCGACGAAATAGCGGAACCCCAATTATTGGCTTGCAGATGTTGAAAATACCAAGAGGGGACCATGGAGGAATCTTTGGTCCAAGGAAGGTGACTTAGGGTTAAAACCATGCCCGGGAAACAACAGTGAAATCAGTTTGCCAAGATTCCCACCGGTGTGGAAGATTCCCTAGCCATCGATAATTAAATAAGGAGGTGGATTTTGTTCCCCTAGGCCGATGTGTAGAGTAAAAATATGAGCCTATACATGTGTTGTGGGATTCCATGGGAGGTTCCACAAAAAGTTTCGGAATTTTCTGATAGTCAGAAGATGCCTTTCCGGACGGTCAACTACCCAAACCTACGATGAGAAATTCCTAAAAATTCTCCAGGTGGTGGTAAAATCTCACTAAAAATCAGGATAGCTTCTTTTATGTTAATAAGACGCTCCAACAAGTTTCAAGACATTCCGATAGTCAGAAGAACCCGAACTTGCAAGATTCCTCAACAATTGACAAAATTTAAAGATTACGGTGGAGTTGACCAATGGATCGGGAGCATACAAAAGCGGAATGGGGTCAAAGATAGGTCTTTTCTTACTCCCCCACACCTACTTAAGAGCCTAGGCTAGTTACTTTTTTCAAAAAAATCAAACTCCAAAAGTTGGGTTTTTAACCCTTTTGGATGTTAAGTTGGCGTTAGGTTTCGTTGAAATTTTGAAGTTAGAAAAAGGGGTGAGGGGTTTCCTTAAAATAAAAATGGCCTTCTGAAACCAATGGTGTAATCCGTTTGTGATTTGGAGTTAATCTCCAAAAGTTAGAAAATGGACCAACGTAGAAAGTCAAAATTGGTAAATTAGGGTGAAAATCTTAATTGATAAGATTACCGTGTTGAAATGAGAGGAGGTGAGTGCCCTTGAAAGAGTATATAAGGGCACTCATTCTTCTCTCAAATCACCCCTTCTAGCCATTATTTTGGCTTTGTAAACACGTTGGTCCATTAATTGTGGACTTTTGGCATTTTTGAGCCAAAGTTGTAAACGTGGTGTTTTTGGAGCATTTCAAGCTCCTTTTGTTGCTATTTTGTAAGCCTTGAAGGACATTGGGGTCCCTTCAAGTCTTATGTGTTGTCTTTGTACTTGTTTTTGAAGATTTTGGTTGAAATTTGGTAGTATTTTGGTTGTACTAACTCTTTCTTTAGTATATTTGTTGTTTATTCAAGTCCTTGTTTAGGACTTGAGTATTGTAGACTAACTCTAGAGGATCCTTCCCTTATGACTGGCAATGCCGCTTAGGGAAAACCTCTAGCTTGTTATGTTTATAATTTTTGTACTAATTTTTGTACTAACACTTTTGATTCATCTTCCTTTAAGTTCTTTTGTCAAAATCTTTGTGTGTGTTATTTTCCATGCTTACTATAACACGGTGAAGCTTTGAATTTAGTTTGTAGAATTAGATAGAAATTTAGTGGGCTTTGAGGGAACACGGCGAAGCTTTGACTTTGGTTTTTAGAATTAGGTAGAAATTTAGTGGGCTTTGGAGGAATACGGCGAAGCTTTGAACTTTAGAGTCCTAAAATTTTCTCTCAAAAACAAGATTGTAGAAGTTCATCAAGTTAGCATAGAAAAACAAAAACAAAATCTCATCACATTCTCTTGCTTACAAATCTTTTAGTTCCATAGAAGTTAAAGGGACTAATTTTCATAGGAGGTAGAGGGACTAATTTTCATAGGAGTTCTTTGAAATTTGGACAAAAATAAAAACGAAAGCAAAATAAAATGTTTTTTTCGGTACTTCCCTGATAGAGTCAGAGTAGATTCTATTTCCCTTTCAAAATTTGTACTTATGTATTATAGATAAAGAATATTTTTGTTAAGAACAAAAATATGAACTTATAGAGAGACTATGATGTAAAAAATCAACTTAAAAAGAGAATATGTTGTGAAAAACATCCATAGACGTCTGCACAGGTTTGTAATATGACACCAAAACTAGAGATCAAAGAACAATGATCTATTCCAAGTAGTCATAAAAAAGGAATTAAAGTACATCAATAACTGAGAAACAAGTTACAAGTGTAACTATATTGAAACGATATGGTTTCAGCAAAAACACCCATCTTGCCAATATTTTTATAAAAAAACCCGGGAAAAAAGACCATCCAGCTAGTAAGTCGGCCGATAAGGAAGAGCCAGACTGGTGTAACCAAGGTCGAAATGCCAGTACCCTTGCAACCAGATGGATCTCCAGTGACCCACAATCAACAGAAGTGAACTAAGTAGAGACGTGTATAAATGACTTTTTGAGCAAAACTCGAAATGGGATTTAAACACAAAACGTTGCCAACAACTAGTATCTTCAACCGCTTGTAGAGTGAAATAGGAATTTCTGAAAAAATTCCCAAGAGGTGGTAGTCCTCACCTGTACCCATGTAAACCAGCAAACAGTTAGTGTGCCAATTAACGTGTACGAGGTGTCTTCAGAATACCACTACTTGTTATCGTAAAATCACAAGAAAATAATTTCAATCCTACTCACAACCAACGTTAAAACGTGTAAGCAAATCCAAAACAAACCATAGTTTTGTCACGGATTTTAAACAACACCTGTTGACCGCTGTTCTGGGAACCAAGCACCATGTTTAGCAAATGCAAATCTGAAATGCTAATCTCGAAATATGACCACGTGAAGCCAGCACAACCAAAGTTCTAGTAAAGCAGGAA